>JAPMOQ010045994.1:3401345-3482022 GCA_026543055.1 Argiope trifasciata
TATAAATCTACGGCCTTATGCCAAACGTCTTCTTCATTTTGGTTTGACATGGAAGTTAGTAAAGCGAGATATCTATTCCTATGTCATCCTCGTCGTTTAACCTTAGTAAAGCAAATTGAGAGATCCCTTTTGTAATTTCTTCCCAACTGATAAACTGCTCTTTTTCAACTTCGAAATTATGGAATCGGAATATTTATTAAACTAAGCTAAATCTAAGTTAATCTAGATATTACAGTCAGTATAAGATGAATACGTTGATGATACTGTTATGATGGAAGATTATATTCTTTAATTCCCAAATGACGAGTAAGGAATATTGAAACTTGAGCCATTTTAGTTAAATTTAAAAAGAGAAAAAAAGAGTCTCATGTCAGTTTAGGGAGAAATTTTTTTTATCAATGTTTAATTCATATGATGATGAATTATGAATGTCATAATTAATGATAGAATTAATATGGAATCAAAGTTTTTTAGGAAATTATAGATCTTATATACTTACTATTTTACTTGCTATAAAAATTAGGTTTTAAATGTGCATGCAATAAATGCAAAGTAATCAGAGATAACATTTAGCAATTTTTCATAAATCGCAGAATCTTAATTTAATATTTGGAATATCCAATGATTTACTTGAAGACTTGCAACTGTATTTTGTATTTGGAAATGAAAAGGCAAAATGAGCTGTTTAATTGTTAAGTCTTAGTGCCATTTATTTTTATACTGATTGATTTGATCAGCTTCTCCCAATATTTCTTGCCAACTTAAAATTTTAGCTGTTTTTTTTCTCAGCATATTTTTTTTTTCTATTTCTCAAGCATTTCTTATAAGGCACGAAACAGTTTTTATCTTCAGTCTTTTAAGAGAAATACTTAAATTTTCTAAAAGATCTGAGAAGTTTTTAAATGAAAAATGGCGAAAAAAGTATACATTTCCGTTTATGTTATATTTATGTTTACTTTTATCGGTATAATTTTATGAACTATTTATAGTTTTTCAGATATTGTCATGTATTTCTTATTAACCACTTTAAATTTTCAAGCAAAATATTTAATCATTTTATTTTAAATCAGAATGAATATTTCATTATCATCCATTTCAAATGAACATCAAAACAACTTGACAAGTATAAAGCATTATTAACAATAAATCAGATATGTTCTTAGATTGTAAATGACTCTGTTCGTGAGAATGAAGTAAAATTGCCCAGGTGATAAAAATAAAATAACAATATTCTTCTTTATATTCGAGCAATTGATACCTTAATTAAAAGGCTATGCATCATTATTTTTATAATTCAGGCAAGTGGTAATGTAAATTATGCGTAATAAAATGCATTAATAAATAATGAATCGGAAGAACGCTTTTCCGGATTATATGGCAAAATGTGACAGTTAAAATGAGTTTGAGTAACAATTATTTTGCCATACGTAAATAAAAATATTGTTTTACTGTAAGAAAGTATAAAAATTCATAAAAAATAAAATTAACATAAATTAATCATTCATTTTAAAATTAAAATACAATAAAAGGAGCAAACTCAGTTTTTTATAATTATTATTTTGTAGTGGTGCAAGGTGTCCTCTACATATGAAAAAAATATTCTTTCCCCAAAAGCTGAGGGCTTTATTTTATGAACTTTGTTCATTATTTTCGATTACTACGTAAATTAATCTGATTACTGCAAAACAGTGCTGAATTGATGTATTGTTATATTTCATAAAAAGGGCGTTTTTCATTTTCTTGATATTTTATTATTTTATCGAGACTTATTTAACTTTAAAAATAGAAATATCATAAATAACTCCTCCCCCGCCCCTTTTTTTTCAAGAGTAAACGGAATCCTTTAAATTTGTGACAGATTACAATCTTAATTCTTTTTATGTCTTTCAGCCATCAAGAGAATCAATTGATCCAGAACTTAACCATGGCGCAAGATCCTTCGTTGGGGTAAGTTACACCGGAACTGAAATATGACTGTAATTATTTCTACCAATATCACAGAAAGTAAGAATGGTAAAAAGATTCACATGATTTCTTAAAAGAAAATTAAAAGTGTTTAAATATTAAAATCTCAACAATAAGCATTTAATAAGAAGTACGTTCAGGTTTTGAATATTCCATTATCAACAAATTCTTGGATATGTTTACAAAATGCAAGATTAAGTTCACTCACGTTTCTATGTACTGCAATTTGTATCGGATCCCTAGTAAACCCAGTGATCGTGACCTAGTTCATCAACTCATTTTAAGACGATACGGCAATCACGTTCTCCCCGTTAGACCCAGAGGCCCACCCCATGAGCAGATCTTTGAGATAGGGGCGAGCCTTTAGAATCATAGTTAACTTATTATATTGATAGAAGCTTCCAAGCAAAGAGATTCGAAAGTCTCTTATGATTTTAATCACCATTTAACGCTAAATACACTTGCTGAGTTCAGACCTAGCTAATTGTAAAATTCAGTTTAACTTCTGACCTGTGGAAATAAAACTCGCTTTGGATTTTTTTTCTTCTTCTTCTCTCCTTTTTTCCCCCTTTTATTCGTGGTTTTATTATAGATAGAAATAAACGATGCAAGCTTCTTTATGACGGATTTTTTAACCCTATTAAAATATTTTACAGAAAGAAAGTACAAAGTTTTTACAGGAGACACATAATAGTGCACGTTAAATAAAAAAGAGAAGTATTTCAAGATATTAGGACGATTGTACATTTTATTGCTTCCAGTCTGATTTCTTTCTGATTCAATCTGATTTTTGAAGAAAATCTGAGTATTTGTCATTTACTATTAAGTAACCTAAATATTTGTTAGCCAGATTTGGAGGAGATTGATACTGGCTCTAAAAGACACTCCTTTCATTCTTATGTATTTCGGGAGTGGACTGAAAATATCTGTGTTCAAAGCAGTTAACCGTCCACACATACACATCCGAGTGACAACTTGTGTGTGTGGAGTAATGATATCTCTTAATTTAATTTAAATCCAATTTATTTTCTAATTTTTATCTAAATTTAACCCATATTAACTTCATTCTAAAGTGGTCTCATTTCTTGATCTAATTCCATCTTTTTTATTTGATTAAAACTATACGAGTTCTATTAAATAGCTGTAATCTGCAAGTTTTCACGCTCCGAGTGAAGGGATAAAAAATGGAAAGTATATAATATATTTTTTAATAAATACAATTTGTTTCGAATCTGAAACACTTCGCCTCCAATGCCAATATCTAACGGTCAGGTAACCATGAATGACGAATATACAAATGTTAAATAGATATCGAATGTCTGATTGATATGGCAGTATGTAATATAATCAAAAAGTGTATTTCATTTTTATTAGGCTTCATAAATTGAGCGTTATTACGTTTCAGTGTTTTAAAGCATTACAAAATTTCTTCACGACCACAATTTTAAAAAAAGGACTGAACCTTGATGTTGGATGCCCGTTTATAATAGAAATTGGTATTATAAATTTTAATTACAAACTGCTAATGATGTAACCGAAAGAAATTTAAAAATAAATATCCAAGAAAATATACCAATAAATTAAAAATCTTAATCTATTCACTACAACATCAGAATTATAAACCAACATAAAAACTTTTCTTCTTGTTTTCAGAAAGATTGTATAATAAATCAGCTTTTAAATCTGAAATACAAAAGAAATGACGTCAAATGCTAACTTGCACAACCCAGTGAGAAAAAAAATACAATCTGAACTTAAAAGTCATTCAATAAACTAATCTTTTGAAAAACTGAATAAATAAAGAGGAAAATATTACATTCCTAGAGGAATACAGAGAGTTCCGCAACAAAATCAAAAAGCTGTGAGGTCTAATATTTCCCGTTTTAAATACAATGACAAACTAATTTTAGAAACCGCTATGAAGAATTTTAAAGAAACTGTATTTAGGAAAAACATCAAAATGCAATACAATGCTGCATACTGTCTTCTTAAAAGAAGTTGATGATTAGTTTTGAATTTTCATTCGAAATTCATTCTATTAAGAAAACTTAATACTTTGTTAACGAAAATCGATGGAAATTTTGACAGCACAATTTTTTCAGGTTTTAATTATTGCTAAGGAATTAATTATTTGAATTGGAAAAAACGTTTAGCGTGTTCAAGTAAAATTTCTGAAAGGCGACCGTACCACGCTTCAAGTGTTCTTCCATCCGTGGAATCTTTTTTTGTGAGTGAGTGTGTGTGTAATCCTTCAAATTCCACGGGTCAAAAGGGAAGATTCCAGGTTAAACTAAACTGAAGTATGTAGCCAACATTTCACAAAAATGGCTTCTGATGAAAGAAGAAAGCAAGATCTACGCCTACAATTACAGAAACGGATTTTCATTTTTTTTTTTATAGAAAGAAAGAGGCCAAATTAGTCTATTGCCAATTGAGAAACTTGATAACACCCACTTCACAAGTACCTCATAGAATATAATTTCATATATAGCTGCACGCTTGTCAATTCTCACTTCGGCTATAAATCCTTTCCCGAGCTACATTTCAATCTTCGCATACTTCGGTGGCATTTTATATCATCTCCCTCATAGAACATAAAATTCTCCAGATTTCATGTCTAAGAGAGTCATACTTTCCCCAAGCAGCTATAAACTCTTCAGCTTTCTTAAACATTCCTTCATTCAGTTCTTTGTCGGAAAAACCAAAGGTCTTCTGATTATTTGTGGATTTGTTCGAGCCTTAAGAGATAGAAGAGATGTTTTATTTTGATTATTTTTTATAAGAGGGGCTACTCTGGTATTCCCTGAATAAAATAGTTCGTGAAGTTCTCCGATATTGGTTTTAAACCAGCTGCTAACCTGTCATTATCTTCATCTTCAATGGTATGCAAGTTCGCAAGATTTTAATTGGTGTCCATGACCTTCGTAAGAATTTAAGATACTTAGAGAGCAGAAAATATAAATAAATAAAAGGTAAACGCGTTTGACCTTTGATTAGTAGTAAGGCCGAGTTTAGGAACTATATGCGCAATAATTTGTGCCTCACAGCATGTAGTGACAGTGTTTATAACATCGTGAGCGAAATGGAATGCATTCTTCTACTGACTTGGTTGAACCGTTCAAGTTGGATTACAGTACTTTCCTCCAGTCTTTCACTGCTAAGTAAAAGAACGGGAGCATTAAATGGGTAATAAAAGCTACAAAGAGGAGGAGGGGATTACATAAATAAACAACTAGCTATAAACAAGGGTAGTTCAGTTTTCCCCCGGATCATTTTAAGAACCGACTTTCTGAAGGAATAAAAGAATAAGAAAAAGGATGAAATAGGGTACTACATAGTATTAAGAAAATAAAATAGATTACTTTAAAATGCTGGCACTCTGTCAAAAAGTTATAAGATTATTTCCCATCATTGCTGTAAACAATTAATTAGCAAAAATGGGAAACAGTAAAAAGTTGTTGAATAGATTGTTGCCAAATATATAATACATGAACGAAAGTGCATTTCGTGCAATTCCGTATATTTCTGCGATCTGCAAATAGGTCCATCTGTTGTCTGGACATCCAAACTTTAATGTTAGATCTGAAATTATTTTATCGATCGTAGAAACTTAGATTATTTAATCGAAATAAAATTATATAAGAAAATTTAAATTCTACCATGTGATCAAAGAGCTGTATTTTCAAATTCCTTTTATTATGAGTGAAAAATTGCTGATATTTTCCTCAAACTTTTCTTTTGATATATTTTAGTACTTTCAACAAGGAAAAATATTATATACAATCATTCGAAATAGTTATATTGAATCAAACGTAAATCGATATCGGTCTCCAGCTGATGAAACGAAGTAGTAAGCTTTTAGATAGTGAAATCAACGATAGGCCTGTTGAAAAGTAGAGTTTGAAGAATTGTAGACATCTAAAAGTTTATAGCAGAACCAAATTTAATTCAAAGTAGAAATTTTATAAAATTATTTTTGGGATCAAGAAAGATTTGAAACATCAAAGTAAATTGCAAAACTGATTTGTTGCGAAACATGATTCTACAATAAAGAGCTAATGTGCACCATGATAAAGTGATTTTTGCCTAATGTTTTTCAATCCTCCCAGTGTTTAGAAACCAAACTGAAATTAGATTATTAATAGCAATTAATGGAAACAGATGCAGTAAGGAGCTTAGTATGCTATGCCTAATATTATGAGACTGTCCACTAATTTTTTAAAGCAGACTTTCAATGTAAAATTGTACTTTTTACCATACTTTGTGCAGACTGTTTCATTTTCGTTAATTCTAAATAATGGGATTAACAAATCTAAGGATGTCTAGCTAATCAACAAAATTATACAAATTAAAGAATTTCTCATTCTTTATTTAAAACTAACTATTTATATGGAAGTAGAGCCAGAGTATCAAACATGAAAAGGAAGGAAGGAGAAGGGGAAAAGAAATGCATGCCATCGCACAAAAACAAAATGTAGGGAAAACAGAAGATTTTTGAGTAAACGGTTATTAAGAGGGAAATAAAGACGAACGGTTCATTTCAAAGCCATAAAACCACGGAATTTTCGAAAAAAAGGACCGCCAAAAGCTTAGCATCGCAGTCGGTTGGAACACCTGCGAGGAGGTATAATCATCAACAGCGGAAGTGTCCCATCGAGAAATCAGTCCGAGTTTCCTAACCACTTATGATCGAGATAGGATTCCGGCAACTCGTTAACACAAAACTAAACCTACTAGCCTTTTTTCAGTATTAATAACGAGTTGTAGGTTGCAGCTGCATTAGAAAAACGAATGGCAGGGGAAAAATAATAAATAGAATCGGTAAAAATGTGTTGGAACCTTTGCTATTCAATGGAAGGGGAAAAAAGAGGCAGATTTTAGGTTATAAATATTTCAATTTTTCTTCTGCTTCAATTTTTCCTTCTTCTGGTGAATATGCGACTTGGGAGGAATATTAAACATCTTAATTTTGGAATAGCTGGTCCAGATAGAAATATATTATTTTAAACGCTATCTTTTATATTCAAGAATGGATATCGAAAATAATTTATGAATTATAGTTCTGTATTAATATATACAGCCTTTTCTTGTTTTCTGTCGAAGGGTTTTCGAAGAAATTATGATTTCCGTAAACACCCCTTTTCAAAATGTATTTGCTTCGATACAAAAAAATTGAACGATTTTTTTTTAAAAGCACATTCAAGTAATTAGACACTTCGGACTATAGGAGGCAATCAGGACTTTCAACCTTTTTGTCGTGACTTCATAAACCGTACTGCTTTTTAATAAAGTATCCTATTGGTCAATTTTTTTACCCATACGTAAATAGCTATTATTTTATTTTTCTTATAAATCAAAGATCGATTAGGTTTTTCAAAATTGTTGACTTTCACCTTTCCTGATGCATGAATTGCATTTACTCTAATTTAGTAAGCATTTATAATTTTATTTTGTTATTCACTTGCATATACCAATATGTTTTATGTAGAAGTAACGTATATAAAATAAATAATTATCAAACATCCTGGCTTCTCTTGGAACTTTCTGTGTTTATCTTTGCGTTTCGCTTTCAGCAGCTATTCTTTTCTCTTTCTTTAATAAGTGAAAAAATAATTGAAGAACCCTGTCTACAGGTAAACGCAGAAATGCGTCGTTGAAACAGAAACTAATTATTAAATGCTGTTTTCGATAAATGTAATAACTTCTTACCACACCAAAACAACTCGGTTAGATTGCAAGTTGTCAGCTAGTGTTATTATGCGTTCAAACATTTTTTATGCACAGCAGAGAGTAATTTAACTTAGCAATTATTTTAACATAAATCTATAAATTCTTCACTTAAAATTATATACTAAAGCACCATTAAATTTCCGGACGAAAATTCCTTAGATTAATCAGGAGTTAATATTCAGAAAAAAAATTATAAGAATTATTCGGCTCTAAAATTTAATAAATTATTTTGAATATACTGTTCTTTTGTCATTTGTATAATTAGTTTGAATAGTTTGTAAGTAAGGTCAGAGGAAAAAGAAAGTTTTCGAAATTTAAAACGATTATGAAGGAAAAGATAGATTCCGTTACACTAGGAAGAACTAAATACACTTAGACAAATTAAAACAACAATCCAACTCCCAAATAGAATTTATATGATACTTTTGTTTTGCAACTATGGCTTGCGACAGATTGTTTTTTGTAGTATAAAAATTGAAAGCTCGGTAAACAGATCTTCTGATTTCAAATATTAAAATCTAATTTCAATAACATATAAAAAATTTTGTTGTTATTTTTTCTTAAAGTGACTAGGTGAACACATGGAAATTTAATACTATACCAAACGACTATAATGGTCGAACAAAAATGCAATTGTATAAAATAAAGTAATAAGGAAATAACATGTGGTTGTTTTGTACTCGTATGCTTGTAACATGAGAGATTTTAGGATTCGTTACAAAACAAAAATGTTGTAAACAGAGAAAAAATCTCTTATTTCAACTTTGAAGTAGCAATACATAATTTTTTTCTTGTTTACAAATATATGCTGTTTTGAAAAGAGCACGTGGATATATGGTTCTAGAGCAAATGAAATGAAAAATATCTGCTTAATAATTTCAGTAGTTGTTTTCCGTTAATAATAAAACCAACATCTTTCTCTATTTTCACCTTCGTAAATAAGAATCACTTCCAGAGAAAGGAACGTAGAATAAATATTATAACATAAATTGAATTAAAAGTTCTTTTAATTAAAGCTTCTATTAAAGTCATTAAAATATGATTTTTTTTATTCAGATGTATTTTATAATTATTCATTAATTTAATTTAATTTATTATTAAGTGGGGTTTTTTTTGTAATTCAGTTTAACAGAAACTTGCAAACTAAATGTCAGGATATCGTACTCAAAAAAAAATCTTTTTTTTTCAAAAATAATTAAAACGTAAAATTATGTATTGATATCCATAGTAACATAATAGTCATATTTGCAGAATACTGTTTAATTTATATCAGATATGAGAAAAACTATGAAAGTTTTTGAAATAGTTTAATACGCGAATCGAAATATATTCTTTAAATGGAGAGGTAAATTGATTACACACAGAGGTAATAAATGCGTTTAATATCCCTTTAGACTTTTAAGGATTCATGTTTAATGAACATGTAAAAGAAATGAAGTTTTGAAGGATACTTTCATTTTTTAAGAATAGTAACTTTTTTTATTCCCCTTATCGGAAATATGTATTATATTTATTTACGTAATGAATTTTTTAAATCCAAAAATAGTTGTTTAGTCATATCAACAAAGGTTAAATCTTTCTAAGCATAGAACAATTTTCTATTTAACAAATATAGTAATTTATTTATATTTTAAAAAGTTTATAAAAATTGAAGTATTATTTTGTGACACCAAGCATTTTTTAATGATATACGCACTAATATGCCCCTTTTCTAGTAAAAGAACAACTTCTGCTAATAATTATAATCTTTTTTCATTTATCATAATCCACTTTTAAGTATAGTTTTTATCTATTAACAGAGATGCTTTAACTACACATTTTTATGTGTCTGTGCTGTCTATTTTATTAAAGTGAAAAATCACATTCTACCATTAATTCTACACGTGATCTTTTAGTAAAAATTGTAGAATTCAAAATGTTTATATAGTTCAGTGATATTTTGTACACTTTATTTTATAACACATTAAAAAGGCTTTCTGCTCATGCTGATTAATTTTTTTAATCAAAGAAGGAACTGTTTTATCTTTTTGCAACCAATAAACTTCAGTAAAAAACTATGAATAATTTTATTAGTTAACATAATAAATAAATGACAAAGAATAAGGTGAATGAGTCAGTTGCTCAACTATCATTTAAATCGGATGAATCAATATCTTAACAGTTATTTCAGGCAACAAATGCCATAGAAACTATGACCATAAATTTCAACAATTGATTCTAGCCCGTGCACCTTTTTTTTATTATGGCAAAAGTCAAAATTTCCATAAACATAACATTGAAGGAAACAAAAACAACAAGAACGACATTCAAAGTGAATCATTTACCCTTTTCCGAACTATTCACCCTAAAACCCAGAGATTCGGGTGGGGTTTGAATAACCTTTCATATCAGTATACATTCATCTGAGCACCTCCATATAAAATTCTCGAATTTATAGCATTTTCATCTAAGATTTAGTATTTCCCATTTTTTCGCGCATTTCTAGAGTTATTTATGTCAGGTGAAGGCCGACCTTTTCAGTCGAAAAGGAGAGGCGCTTGCCTGCAATTTAGTATTCAAGGGTGCAGACCAATAAAATCTGTTTCTCAAAACAAAGATATTTCAATTTTCCTTGTTCTTTTCTTTCAAGTTCTTCTCATGTTCGATCCTGTTTTAGCTTCGGTTGTCATCTCGTTTCACCCCTGATACAAGTACTTATTTTGCTTGGAAAGATTTCAGTGCGAGTTTATAAACGAAAATTTTCCTTTTAAAGCAGTTTTAGGACATATCTTTTTGGAGTACTAAAAGTGGACAGTTCCTTTACTGAGCTACAATGTTTACAAAAGATGCTTGACATTAAAAAACGGATGGTTGTATTTTTACTAAATGAGATAAGTTATGATATAAGGTGCTGTTCTTACTAATGAAATTAATTCAAGTAACATCACAATTAGATGGCAAGCATTATATATCTATGAGATGCGATACTACTCTTACCAATGCAATTTATTAACCTGATTGAAATAAGTTTCACATCATCACCGGTTTATGAACATCACAGTTTCATAACAAATGTACTAGCCAGCATCATATAACCTTTAACTATAGGTTTTATGCTGTGTTTTCTACACCAATTCTTATTTTTCCTGATCTGCAAAGAGTCTTGGAGGTAGGGTATCAATACCGAAGATTTCCAAAATCGAAACCCGATTCCACCTAAAATCTGTCTTGTAAGCGGGTCTAGAACGCATTAACTCCACTGGTACCAAAAGTACTTCCATTGGCTTGGCTTGGTTTGGCGTGGTATGGTAGCTTCGAGAGGTGAGATCGGCACGCATGTCGTCTAATGATCTGACAGAGGCTCGAACTTGCGAGGTCCGTCTCCAAATAGCCGTAATGCTTTTGGACTAGGAGTAAATATAGCTAAACTTTCTTCCCCGCCAAAATAACTAAAGGTTTTAAAAATCACATTGTCATGACATATTTGGTCATATGAGGATGAATTACAATCAATGCTTCAAACTCAGCCGATATTTTAATAATATTATTGGAAACGATAGGTTACGTGAGCCAGTAAGAGTTTCTATTTAAAAAATACCAAAAGATTGACTGTGATCTGCCCCAAAAGTTTGGCCTCAATGGCCTTTAAAGAGTGCCACTAAAAAGTTTAATTGGTGGTTTGATTAAGCATAGGCAATGTTTGTAAGCTAATATGCATCATGCGTTTGTTTGTTAAACTAGCAAAACTATTTTAAAGCACAATAATAATTGGGAAGCAGATAAATGATCTTGAAACATAAAGGTAAAAGCCCTTTTAAGTTCTTTCTTACTCTACAAACTCCTTCAATATACTAACAGAAGAAATTTCAAATACCTGTAGTGTATGAATTGGAAGTATAGCAAGAAACTACAAAACAAGAAAGAATCTTCTAGGAATATTATGACCAGGCACTCTACCCGAATGACATAGCATACATGGGTATAAAAATTGATTAAACAACAACGAGGGGTCTTTTCTATACTTCGTGATACTTAATCGTTAGACAATAAGTCAATACGCCATTTTTACAAAGAGCGCCCTAACCTTTTATTTTTCAATGATATGCAGAACTGACAAAGGTAACTCAACTGTTGACGAACAATTTCGAAAATATTTGTCATTTATTTGACATTTACAGAGGCTATGAAGATTCTCGCCATAAAATTGGCAAATCTATTATCTCTTTTCGTGAAATATTACCTACTCTTTGAATGTAGCGGTAACTTAAAGTGACTAACTTTAAAATTCATCCACAATGTTCTTCAGCTCATCCGATTGAAAATTTTAAACAAGAATTGTTATCTGATTTTGGTTATTTTTACGCTTTCTAATTCCACTAATAGTTTTAAAGCCGGATTTTTAATCAGCCCTACCCATTTAATAAGCCCCATCCTCTCATATAAGTTTGACCAGGATAACAGAGATAAAGTTACTTAACAAGCATACTCTATCAAGACGAAGCTGTCAATCTACCATCAATCATCTCGATCTCATTTTAAATGGATGTGTTGAAGTAATTATGTCATTTGACAAAAATATACACAAGTGAAAGGCAAACAGAATTAGGATGATGAAAGGTAATATAGTGTAAGTGAAATAAAATTACCATAACCATTAAAATTAATTTTATTCCGATAAGCCTGAAATTACATTGATACAAAAACATGTAAACATATAAAAACACCCATTTTTTCTCTTCTTCTTTTAAATTGATATAATTCTAAATTGAATAAAAAATCTTATCTCTTTCGACTCAGCAGCATTTGCCGACATCTCTAACAGATTCTAATTGTATTCCAAAAAAGGAACGAAATTATGCAGAGTTCCATAATCGAAGCGGAAGTTCCCGCAATTCGTTCGTTCCGAAAGGAAGTGGAACATACCGGGAACTCCAAATAATAAGGTGGTTTCAGTCGTAAAACTAATGAATTTGAATAATCAAGTCGGCAATGTCTCGGAAAGGATTCAGGGACCTTGGACAAGGGATATGGAAATCTTGGAATCAAACCCTGTTTACGCTCAGCCGGTTAGAAAAAGAAAATGCTTCCGTTGGATTCTTTTTTTTGGGGGGGAGTGTGTTTGAAAGTATTCGTTTTGCATTTTTAACTTCTTTTGTCATGCAACAGCTACATTTGCTTTCAAAAGTTACTTGTGGCATATCCTCATGCTTAAAAAACAGTTAACTTTTAATTATGTAGTTGTACTTTTTCTTCAATGACCGTCAGAGTCATTTATTAATAAAATGAGACTATAATTTTTCAGCAATTTTCGTCCAATTTATATTTATTAAATGCTAATATTAATCGTTGTCATAGTTATTCTTTATCTTTATAAAAGGAAAGTGTGCTCACAAATTTAATGTTCTAGATAATGAGAAAGTGGGTGGCGTGTTTCAGTCTTCACTCAGGTAGGAAATGTGTTGATTAAAATGGAAACTAAAATACTTAAATTTATAAAATTTATGCCTAAAAATCATTTCACAAACTCAATTAAAAAGTCTAACCAGAAAGATAGTTTTCTCTTTGTCCATTAATAGTAAATTAGAGTTTCTCAAATCTCCTTTGTAGATATGGTGCTTTGGGGATATGCTACCTAAGATCCGATGGATATATGTGTGCAGGATAAACCTAAGCTAGAGGAAGACATTCCCGCGTTGGAGAGGTATTGCTAATTTGGGTGTCATTTTCTCCCTTTGGTCAAGGTTCGTGGTTCTCTTCGAAAGAGCCCTCGTATAACTCCAAAACATGACATTTATCTTCCAAAATTAATACTTTTTGTTTATGATTTGATAATCTTACAGAAATACTTGTTATCAGTTTTTTCAATAACCTTAAATTCATATGCTTGGTTTCAAGTGGAGATTCCTAGTTTAAATGTCCTATTCTAAATATACTGATCACATTGTTTTTTTTTTTCTTTGATTGTTCGGTTTCAAAGTATGATGTAGTGAAAAGACTTTGTAATTGTAAAATAAGGTCAAATAATAATAAGTTATTTGAGAAAAATGAAATTATTTACTGAAACCCCCATAGGGATAACATTAATGGGACAATTATATTTAAAGTGATCAAATCCTATCTTTATGTTGATCTTTATTGGAAGAGAGATTCAGACTCAGAAGTCTACAATTGAGAAGACAAGATTGTGATATTAGTCTGCTGCAATTTTATCAAACGTTCTTAATTATTGTCTAATACATAACTGCACGATTGCATGCCTAACTAATAAATGTTTACTACATAATTAGTAATTACCATTAAATTTAATATAATCTGCACATTTTTAAAAACCCAACAATCATAGGAATTTTGAATAAATATCTTTGAATAACAGAAATAAACTGAACAATCATCCATTCATTTAACCAATCTTTTTATTTTTGCATGTGGCATAACAAATGAGAATCATTATTATTTATTGAGAGTAAAATAACAAAGAAAAAAATGTTATAAAAGCAAATGCGAATCTTACAACCTTTAAACTTTTTGCCTCTCTCGGTTATTCCTTGATATGGATTATAATTATCCCACAAGTTTTGGCTGTCTATGTCGTTTCAGCGCCGCATATAAAAAAATCACAGAATGCCTGTTATTTTATTCAAAAAATATAAGAAATCTCCCTAGTTGGCAAGATAATTCATAAAGATTTTGCATGTCTCAATTGCAGTTAGTTAAATAAAAAAACTGTTATTTAAAGATATTTTAAGAAAATTCAACTCGTAGCATCTTTTAAGTGAATAATAATAGCAGCACGTTTTCTGCTTGAAGCTTTTCATTGCGCAAACACATACGTGAATCATTTAAAGATAATGTTTGAATAAAAAATTTTACCTTAAAGTTTTAAAAATTGCTAAATCCCTTTTCAGATTTACATTTCCATGGAATTCTATTGTCCTCAAAATTACAAAAAATAAGAATAAAGGAAAATCATAAATGTTCTAATCGATGCAAATTTTCTTTAGATATTTATGAGCTTTTGTCAATCTCATATGTGTAAAAATTGTATAAAAAATTACATTTTTGAAAGCGGAAAAATTGTAATGACATCGAATGAATCATTCACATTTCATGACTATATTAACCTACTCAAATTTCTATGCCTTGTATCTGATGACAAAAAATAGTTTTGGGCATTTCAAGCATATAGAATCAACATGAATAGAACAACTCGCTTTTCTTAGAGTGGATTAAATTGTGAAGAGATCGATGAATCCTTCGTATTTCATAAATGTATTAATCTATGCAGGCTTCTATGGTTGTGTTTGATAACAAGAATCCTGTTTGGACAGTTCAAAAGTATAATAGGAACATGAATGAAATAATTTTATTTTCTGAACGCAGAAATGTTTTGATGATATCGAATGAATCATTTACATTTCGTAACTGTTTTAATATATGCAAGTTGCTATGGCTTGTGTTTGATAAAAAAATATTTTGGGACGGTTCAAAAAAATAAAAAGAATATGAATGTAACAATTTGCTTTTTTTCAAAAGTAGAAAAGGTCTAACTACATCGAATGAATCATTCATATTTTATTAATGTATTAATCTAAGCAATCTTCGATGATTTGCGCCTGATATCAAAAAATATTTTTACTCCGTTGTGAGATATAAAAGGAGCATGAAGGATGCAAATTGCATTTTTGAACGCAGAAAGTTGCTTAGTAGTAACAGCTTTAAATTAATGATTTCGAAAAAACACAAAACCTGTCACTTGCTTTTCTCAAATCTGTCTCCATTTTCCCCCTCGAGATAAGAAAGTATTGTTTTTGAGAAACAAATCAGGCGTCGGCGGTATGTATGGTTATCATTCTTCGAATAAGCTCAAACGCACGTGAACGAAATAATTTCTAGCAATTTTAAGCTCAGGGTTGATTACAAAATAATGATGATGGAAGAGATGAATTCTTCAACTCACTTTCTCATCGCAACCACTCCTTTTCTAGAGTGCAAATTTGTGTAAACATTTGAAGTATTTGGCGGCAAAATGATTTCTCCAAAAGATACAAGATGTTTAAAAGGCAAGGGCTATCGCTAAGTAAATAACGATGCATGGCATGTTTAGTTCGCCTCTATGCAAATGGTTCCGGAGCAGTTTGCAACGAGAGGCCATGTGTTTGAAAAACACGACGAAAACACATCATCATCCGGAGGAAGTCCACCTGTAAATGGCTGCATTTGATGGTTATAGATAGACTCTACTATAGACTAAATAAATAATCTGGCTTCCACCCGCCGTAATAAATCAATGGATATGAAGCATTAAAGGTTACATTGTAACAATTTCCTTTTAATGGATCTGGTATCGCTCAAAGAAAAAGTAAATAAAAACGGTTCTATCTTCTTTTTTTACAATACTTTACTTATCTGAAGGTTTCATTTTTCAAGAGGAAAGCTAATGATGTATCTTTTCAGGAAATGTTAGAAATTTCGGGATTGTAAGCATTAATAAAATAATAGATTATAAAAATACTTCAAAGGAAGGAAGAAAGGGCACTTTCAGTAGCCACAATGAATTTTTTTCTATTAGAAATTTGATACATAACTTGCTTTTTTGTAAGTGTTTATAAAAATTTCAAGCAAATAGTTGAGATAAGGTTAGAAAGAAATGTCAAGTTGCATTTATACAATTAAATCATGCTTCGTGACATATAAATCTATTCTCCATGTGTATTTGAAATTATTTTATTAATTGACCAATGGCGAGGAATCTGAATCGGGAAAAAATTATTGGTTCAGTCCTTTTTTTAGGTTTGCCGAGTATTCCTCAAAAACTGGTAGACCAACGTATGCATTAAAAACGAAGGTGGAACTAAATGTTGCATACTTTCCTGATTTTCTCTAGAACGATGCACAAACATAGGAGTGTTTTTCTCTGAAAATCTTTTGGAAAAGTAACCAACTAAATATTGCAATTACTAGAAGTGAAAATTTTACTGAGTGTCTAGATGTTTCAAAATTGCACTAATAATTGGAGATACCTTTTTCTTCACACACATTTTGTTTTCTTTTCTTTGTTTGTCAGAGAATGCAGTAGCTCAAAATCATTTTGAGCTAGACGGATTAAATTTAGAGTGCAATTTTACACTAAATTTGCAGATTTCTATCAAATTTGGAACGAAAGTCATTCAAGGAAAATTTGCGTCAATTTTTCTGTCAAATGCAAATGAATACGTAAACTACAAAACATAAAAAGCAAGATAGAAAAGATTAGGTACACCGTTTTAGCATCCGAAGTGTAGATCTGCTCCAAATTTTGAACCAAATAATAAAATGTTTAGTCCTTTGGCGATCTGATTTCCAAGTATGTAATCTCGATTTCTTAAAGAAAGCAACTTAGATAAATTCATTTGGTGTGCGATCTTATAAAATTGCAGTCCTGTGTCAATTTTTGGTTTCTCTCAATGAAAAAAAAAAGCATTTTAAATGCATACTGATCCTATCATACGAAGTGTAAAACGCTCATGCGTGCAGTTTTGAAAATAAATATTGGAATTATGGAGGTGTTTAAGTTTTTCCTCAAAGTCCAGTCTTTGAGGGCGGTAGAGGGGAATATTTTGTTAGGGAGTTTGAAGGGAGGTTTAGCGGAAACAACAATCCACCAATATATGACATTCTAACAGAATTTCACTGGAGCTTAGTTTTGTTATATTTTTGATACACTTTTTCTTTCGGGTTTTTTTCCCATTACTAAGGCTATGTTAAGATGAATCTATTAATTTTCAGCAGCGGAAGAATGTCGGTGATAGCGATCCTTATACAAGTTTCCCCGACATACAGGCTAGTAGAATTTGAACCTGAGGGATTTTGTATGAGTTGCAATAGTTTTCATAGATTGATTTTTCTGTGGAAACGAGATACGAACCTGAAACCTCCCTAATCCCAGACTTCACCAACGAACAGTCGTGGGTTTGAAATTCATTATAGACATTATTTTGGGTTTCATTATAAACTCATTATGATTTTACATATTCATTCTCTTTTTAAATATGCTTTATATAAATAAGAATGATCTGATCATAAGGAGAGTTGTAATTTCTTATCAGTTATATTTTAGTATACTAGAAATGCCCAACACTCTGAGTCGTAAATTGTTTTTAAGAATGCATTTCTTAATATTCCTTGGAAACACAAATAATGAAAAAAGATAATAAAAAAGCTTTCTTAAAATTTGAATTATTTCTTAATTTGTGCATGTAACTCTTATGCAAAAAATTATCTAATTATCTATTACAAGCTTAAAAATGTCTAATATTAAAAATATTCTTAAACTGGATATTTTCTGAATATGATAGAAAGTATCTGTTCAACTGCATTTGAGTATCATATATCATAGAACATAGTATTTACATCATCATTTAAGGGTCGAGCGTCTGAGACGAAGCAAAGAAACAAATAATTTAAGAAATTTTCGCAACAAAGTCTTGGAAATCAATATACTATTACAAGATTTCATTTATTTCTCTTTAATATTAGCTATGAGCTACAGACTATAACTATTGATTTTATATAAAAGAAATGCTAAACCTGAAGCCCTTATAATATAATTACAAATTTATTTTTTAATGTCTGGAAGTGAGATTTCTTTTTTCTAGATTATAAGGAAAACCGTTTCATAAAAGGATTTTAAGCTTGATGTGTTATGGAGTCTTGAAGAAAAAAAAACTTTAAAAGGATCTTTGCAATTTTCTTCTTTAGATAGACAGGCATTTCGAATCTTTTTTATATGTTATACATAGAAAATTGATACATTTTCTAGCAACTTCTCAAGTATTTTAACTCCATAAAAGTTTTGATTCCCCTTCTACTTTATCATGTAAAAAATTTTATTTTTGGAATAGGTTGTTATTTTAATTCAACTTAGAGCTCATGTAACACTTGAGACGTTTATGCATTTCATGCTATTTTTTTTTATCAAATTACAAATAAATTTGATACATTTTGAATGAAATTAATTTGATTTTGTAATTTTATAATAATGGATATTTGATGAGTAAATAACATTGAAGTAAATCAATTAGGAGGTTAATTATGTAACATGTGCTATGAGTTATGGTTAGAAGTATAATACTTTACATAACGTTATTTAAAAATTTCAGAATTTTTTTATTACATTTGTTTATTATTATTGAAGTATTTGTAAAAAACACGCACTGTCAAAATTCTATTCTATCTGAAAAATTTTGATAGAATTTTTTAATTATATTTGTTTATTACCCCCCAAAACATGCATTGTTAAAGTTTTCATGTATACAAATTTTTACTTTCTCCATTGTGAGTAATAATCCATAGCAACTCAGTATGTAATTTTATTCTAATTATTTCCTTTAGATGTAGAAAAATATAGGATTAAGAGATTTGCTCAAAATTATAGATGAGACGGAGCATTAAGATTTTTATAAAATGGGTTCATTAGATTTTTTAGCATCAAATCAGAAATTGCAAAATATGCATGAGTGACATCGCTTGAAATTTTGAAACGGTTTGATATAAATTACAATATTTGTAACATTGTCCCTAGTTAAATGCTATCTCATCTTCGTTTATACGACGAAATTTCGAAAAATCAAGTCTCGAACCCCTGAAGTTCAGAATACCAAATTTAATATGTTATAAAATTTAGATCATTACAGCTACAACCTATGTGACAAAGTAATATCCATAGTTTGTAAATTCAATTTCTAGACTTCAGTACTATTCCTACCAAATTACGCTCATAATGATTAAGCAGAAAGTTTTGTATCAGCATAATGAGCCTAGTATGTAAATTGCTACTCGTTTAGAATCAGTTTCGGATTATAGACTAGGCAATCTAGATCTTTTACAGGCTGATTTAAAAAAATTAATAGTCTAGTCACCAAATAAATTTATTAAATCACCAGCTAAATATGTGAAAATTTATAAATTATAAAATATTAGAGCTACAATATCTACTTACATTGAAATAATGAATAATTATTCATTGAATTAAAGCATAATGAATTATTTATTTATAATATATTGGAATAGTAAATATTAATTTATTCGGTTGCTTTACATTCCGCTTAACAGGACATATAAAATAATCATCTTTAATTATATTCACTTGAAGTTTATAATATCCTTATAATTTATAATAATAACTAAAATGCTTTTATTTATCAGTAATAAAATAGTTCACCAATAACAATTGCAAACTTTTTGTCCTAATTTATTATTTTGCTCATACAGTGCAAACACATATTTTCAAACATATAGTAAAATAAAAAAGGCAAAGTGAAATAGATCCTTAGCATCTTGAATCTCTGGGGCCATAGTGGGCTCCCACTTATTACAAACAAAATTATCTGGAGTTATTATATTACTCATTATCAAAAGAACATCATGGTATTTCCAGACCCAATTTTATAACCACATGCTACATATGAGGGTCCAGAGTATATTAAATTCATCGGAAGCATATGTCTTTCTTTTAATGTGTTGTGGAAATTAGGAGAGATATCTTCGTCATTTGATCATGTCTCTGAACAAGAAAGATTACCACAAACAATACTTGACGAGTGCCAAAAATGTTAATTTTCTTGGGTAAATTAAAGTGCACACCTCTAAAAGAAAAGTGGGGAGAAATGCAACTGCTCTTTTATTTTAACTTTTACTTTAAATTTCCTGCTTAAGTTTTAGAAAAAAATATATATAATTGCAAATACAAGTAATGTTTATGTATATTTTATAAAAATCTAAAAGAGGTCTCTTTCAAATTTTCACTATCCCTTAACCGAAACTTTTGAAACAAATGCATCAATATTACACAAACATTACTAAAAATATATATTAAAAATAATTGGTTAACTTAGAATATTGAATATTCAGACCTCAAAGTTGTTCTACAGAAGATTTATAGCCTATTCCAAGTAATATTGACGTATCTCAATTTTAAATTCTTCCGACTATCTCAGAAGAAATTAGGGTTCTGAAATCATGTTAGAATAATCTCTGGTTGCTCGTTTGAGGTTTCAAGTAACAGAAAATTTTAAATGGACAAAAAAAAAAAAAAAAAAAAAAAAAAAAAAAAAAAAAACCTTTAAACTTTAAAATATTTCTCCTTAACATAAATGAAAAATAACATGCTTATTTTCTTCATATATTTAAGAAAAATAAATAGATTATTACTTTACAAATCGTCATGTTTTGAAAAAATAATTTAAATGTAAAAAGTAGAATATCGAGTTAAAGATGCATTTGCCTGTCTGACTTGAATAAAACTAAATACATATTTTTGTACATAAAATAATGAATTAACAAGTGAATAAATCAAAATAAACGAAAGTAAATTCTTGAGATTTGAGATCGACAAATACCGTATTGATACAAATTTTATGCAAAATACAAAAATACAGTATTTTCGAACAGTTATAAAAAGGACGAGAGATGTCTTTTGGTTAATTTTTTTTGTTGGAGGTGTTAATATAACGGAAAAAAAAGTTCATTTTTTTCAACGGAACATTTGTAAAATAATCAATATCCCGACACGAAATTTCGTATTAGAAATTAAACCTTTAAGCAGTACAAAAACTTTTTATAAACTAATTATTTTCCATTCCACTGAAAAAGAAAAAATACTGAATATTTTTCTTATAAATTTAATTTCGTCACGTAGTTTTATCTAAACAATTTTACTATTTAACTTATTTTTAAAAAGTTACATTTTAATTTTAGTTATAGTTAATGGAATTTTAACACCACGATGCAAAGAATTTATTTGGAAATAATTTTTATTTCATTTTCTAAACTTATACCATCTAAATGGAAATTTTTTTGAACCAAATGTAATTTTTTATCTGAATATAGTCCAATATAGATTCTGTATTGTTAGATAGTTTTGATTTCATTACTCCAGGGGGGGGGGTAGTCTGATTTCCTTTAAATTATCTAGTAGGTAGTTTTACTACTATCTCAAGTTGTACAGTAGGGACTGTGATAGCCAGAAGTGATTGATTTCTTTTCGTCAGGGTGATCAATCTAACTTCTTTTTAATCATCTAGTAGGTAGTTTTACTACCATCTCAAGTTGTACAATAACATGTGTGGTGGCTAGATTTGTTGATTATGAGGAAAGAGAAAATAGGTAGCCCTGTCTCCCTGGATCATAATTAAATCTCTGGTCTTATTATCTCCCTGGTCTTATATTTTCATAATTTGAAAAGTAGATGGTATTGCCAGTTGTTAAAGGACATTTTGAAATTTTATTTCCCCATAATTTAAAAGTTAATATTTTTCTTCATAATGTGGTATTTGCTTGAAAATTTTAATTCTTATTCGTTGATTCTTTTATTTACGCATCACATGCTTCAATCATAAAAAGATCAAAACACGCGAAATCAATCTGCCCATTTTTCTTCTATGCTATTCTAAAAATATTATGAAGAATCTAGGCCGTTCATAAACACATCATCCACGACTGAGTATTCTGAATTCATCATCAACCCGAAATAATAATAATAATAATAATCCCTTAAGAAATCGTGAAAAAAGTCTTAGTTGTTATTTAATATCCCTTAAAACTGTCATTCTTATCTTAGGTGTTGAATAGAAGAATTAAAATCGCCGCATACGCGATTTCGGGGCGAAGATCTTGTCCTTTATTTTTTCTTTTTCCGGACCACCTTCAGATAGTTTCTTCTCGGGGCATCAAGACGCAAATAACAATGACGAAATGCGAGATAAAGAACTGATTGAATTCAACAGACGATCGACTTCGTGTCTGAAGTCTTTTCCAGTGGGGCGGAGATCCAAAAGTTTCATAAAACATTCGCTTGTTAGGGCGTGACAACCGGATATTAGTTCCACTCTTAAAGCTGGGAAACACGTTCCTTTGATGCACCAAATGCAAATTCTGGCCAGCTCTGTTACAGAGAAATTAAGAATTCCAGCAAAAGAGCCCAGTTTCCTTGTAGAAGGGTCCCCAGCAGCAGATGACAGTTACAGACAGCAAAGAACACGCCTCCTGACCCTATCTGGCAGAGATAGTTTATTGGAAAAAGAAATTTGATACATTTCACTAAATAAACTCTGCGCCTCTGTTTTTGTATTCGCTACTCATAAATTGTCCTGAGCTGATTATTATACAGCTGAAAAAATAAATAACTTGCATGGCCATTCGTTTTACTTGGAAAGCGATAGGATTTCTGGTTTTGAAGACAGTCGGACGTTTTTCTATTGGGTTCCCAAGGAATTTTTTGTCTCTTGCACTTATTCAAACATCTTCAAACAATAATTACTTATGTCAGATCTGATTGCGGAACTGCAGCCTTTGCAAACAGAATACAGTTGCAAATTAGGGGCAATCAATGGTAGAGATAAACAGAAATCGTCAAACTCGTCTTAAAGATTAATTTTTTGTTTGCTTAAAACAATGGGGTCAATTCATGTGACTCAAAAGTCACGTGTCATGTATTTATGCGCATGGTATTTAAACCATCAACCGCAACGCTTTAGTAGATGAGACTGTCATTAACGTTATCCGCCAAGTATGAAGCGGATTTTTTGTTTTCATTTTTAAGTTATAACTTTGAGTAATTCTCTGAATTTATCTTAAAAGATGAAATATTGGTGTGATCTGGAGGGGGTACTTACTTTAATGTGAAATTCAAGAGTGATTGCTGTGTAAAATGTTGTTTAGTTTTCTTTCAACAATCCTGAATTGCGTTGTTGAATAGAAGGTTATATGCCTTCTTCTAAGTTGGTGAGATGCTACGATCATTTTGAAGAATTCATTCTATATATGCCCATTTATTAACAATAGGAAACTGAAACCAATGATGTTCCAGTAATTTTTATTCTGCGACAGCATATCTAACAAGCAAATTTTCATTAAAAGTTATCTGATGAATGTATTAGAACCGAATGATGTTGTGATGAGATAAAGGTTTCCAAATTGTAAAAGAAAAAAAAGAAAAAAACTACACAAAATATGATGTAAACGATTTTTAGTTGCTGTGATTAAAATAAAATGCTTCATGAGGTTTTACTTTTTTATTATGAATCTTAGAGTTTTCTTTATCTTTTAGTTACACGTATTATTCAGTTATTACTGGGTAATCATGTTTAATAACAATAGATTAATATGTTTATTTTCATTTGTATTTTTTTTTCTGATAATTATCACCTTTGTTTCTTGTATTTCAATTGATTGTTATAATGTCATGCTACATCATTGTGAACTTCAGTGATTTCTGTTTTAAGAAATGCTGATATTTTCATTAAAAATCAACTTCCATATCAGCATTTATTATAGATTTTTTAATTTCCAATTTAATTGCTACATTAATGCTTCACTCTTTTTTTTTCTCCCTATTTCTTTAATATATCAATTTTGAATCATAAAATTCCGTAAAAACATAAAAGTGTTTCTTCCAACTCCTTTTTATATCCTATTTAATTTCTATATGTATATATATTTATCATGACCTTACTTGTGATTATTAAATATTCTGTATTTTGTGTTTTGTTTTGTTTTATGATATGCATTCAACGTAGTTTTAGCATTTTAAAATGCATTTCAGAAACGTTCTGTTTTAAAAGCATATATTGCTCGACATGTTTTTATTGGTGATAAAAAAAACTGTTTAGTATCTAAAATGTTTCTGTTGTATGAAATTGATTTCATCATTTGCTTTGACATTCTTGTCATGCTATGTTTATATTCTTTCCAAATGTCTAGAATAATAAATAATTTTTGAGTTATTTTTAATAGGTGATTACACTGAAAAAAGTATTTGATCATATTTTTTTAAATAATTATTCATATGTTATATATTGATATTTTTTGTAATGTGTAAATAAAAATCATGATGTAAATATTAATGATTTTCCTTGCTTGATTTTAATGAATTCCACAAATTAAAATGAAATAACTGATTCCTAAGTTGCATAAATTTAAAAAATGGTATCTGAATCTTTTATATTGTATAATCTGAAATTGTAACCATAATTTATTCAATATATACAAATTTGAGTTTCATGTTTTTTCCTCTGAGAAAATAGAAAGCTTCAAAGTCTCAATATTAATAAAAATAATTACATAAGAAAAAATGTAATAATTTTATTAGTAACTTAAAAATTTTAACTTATTTAAAAGTAATAATTATTTAAAAGAAACTATATTCATAAAATTCAGCATTCAATAACATTTAAATAATATATAAAAAAGCAATAATTACATTGAAAATACTAATTAAAATTTTAATATAGGAAGTGAAATTACATTACTACGAAAATTTGTAGAGAATAATTCAAAATATTAATTTTTTTTAAATCAAAAGAATTTTATAATTATTTGGCTAGCGTAACGTTTAACTTTAGTGTTAATGTATCGGATGTCTGTGGATAATCAACGTTATCCGCAGACATCCCGAAATGCGCAGAACGGTTGAAAATTGAACACCAAACGGTACATGACATGTGAGCGTGAATTGATCCCATTGAGACTACATGAAACACACATTTTAATTAATAGAAATTCTATTATATGAACAATACAGCCCTTATACATTTAACTTCATAGTTTAAAAAATGATGTTTCATTACAGATTATTCTCCTTTTATGAGACTTAACATAGTTTGGTGCAATATATTAACGAATTATGAAATATTCGAATATCATGCATGTGGTTAAAGAAATTTATAAATGCATTTTACAATACCGGTTGTTATTTTTTTTTAATTTCATTAATTATATTAGACTCAGTTTTATGTGTGAAAATGAAAACTTCAGATTCTTTTTAAATTGATAGAAATCAAAATTAAATGATAAATTATTGTTAATGTATAAACACAGGAATAAAGTGAAAAATAATGGTTTTCAAAGTTAGACTACTTCGAATTATAAAATTCAAAAATCTAATTCGATATCTGAAATAAATCTATAAATGAGCAGTTAATCTGCAATAAAAACATAGATCCATAGTTTTCTTTATAAACAGGAATTTTTGTCAATGCAACCCTGTTGAATGGTGATAAATATGTTTAGCATTTTACATAAATTATTAATTAAAATTCAATATGAAATAATAGCATACGTCGTAATTCATTACATTAAAAAAACAATTTAAAATTTCGCCCTCTACCACTTCCCGCCCCCCCAAAAAACTGAAAGAAGTAAAGGAAAGAAAAGACAAAAAAAAAACTTAAATTTTATTTTATTGACTTTAACCAACGTAAAAGTATAAACGGTAATTAGTATTTACTCTTATTATAAGTTTTAAGTTTTAAATTCTTAAAGCGAATTGACACTTCCAATTACACCTTCAGCCTTAAAGCTGAATACCGCAACGAAAAAAAGAAACTAATTTCAAGTACTCATTCCAAATCCTCGGGGGCACGTATAAAACTCATAATCAATTCTTAAATTGATGGTGGCTAAACATCGCGCTGAAGGTTTATAATTTTCGAATGCATTTTCGATACATCAAAAAATCGCGATACAAATAATTTCTCACTCTTTTTCTTTCTTTTTTTATAATAGACCTTTCCTTTTCGAAATCTGCAATCACATTTAAACGCAGCGTCTCTTTTTCACAAATAGCCCACATCACTCGATGGAAAAAATAAAGAAAAACTCCCTCCCCTACACAAAAAAGTATTTTTCCCTGACTATCAATATTCTTTGGGCGAGACAAAGAGACTCACGAATTAAACAACGACTCAAAGGTGGGAGGTAAAAATCGAAAAGGGGGAGGGAGTGAAAAAACTGCCATTTTTCCAACTCGAATCCAAAGAAATCGAACCAAACAAATCGCGAGTCCATCTTTTGCCCCAAGTGACTCTCCTCTGCAATTTGGTCTCCCATTAAAAGCTAATCACGAGGCAAAGAGCAATGAATAATAAGGGATCCGTTACTCGCCCATCATTTGTCATAATCGGACTATTACTGCTGCTTCGCTTTTAGTTTTCTTTATTCGTCTTGGCGCCCTACCCCCCCTCTACAAAGTCCCGTGATTTATTTTTATGAATATCTAGGGGGATCCACACCAAAACTAAATGCCCCCGCCATGCGAGTTGGGGGAAAATGCTGGTTCTCAACAGGGCTGCCACATCGGAATGGCAAAATAATGCCTAATATCTTTAAAGATAAAGAGAGTGAAAGCCAACTTTTGATTGCTTAGCACAATGGATCTTAACTTTTTTGTACTCCGTTTCTTAAAAATGTTGCAAGAAAACATTTTTGCTCTAATTTGTCAAACATATATGAATAACCAACGAAATTAAAAAAGGATATATTATCAAATATAAATTCAATTAAATAACTTTATAAAGCTTTTAAGAAAAGTTTCTGAATCAACATGACTTTCGCAATCGCATTCTTATTAATATATAAGGATCTGATAGAAGAAGACATTCAGATTTCTCATATAAACCCCAAAAATACATGCAAAAGGCATCACTTAGAGTTGTGACTCGTAGTTTAAAAACCTCTAGCTTAATAATAATAATAATAATACTGAATTTTATTTTTGGAAATCAGAATAAATTTGGAATTTTAATCAGAAATGGAATGATTTTCCTGAACACGTATCAAATTAAAATAACTTATGCTTAATAAACGGTTGATAAACACAGATTTAAAAAAAAAAGAGAAAAAAATAAAAAGATTAAGATTTCGCCAAACATTGATTAATGTAAAGAAATTCAGATCTCATCTGCGTCCAGTCTAGAATAAATTAATTGCAAAAATAATTTAGAGAAATTTAAATTACTAAATATACAATAGAAAAAAAAATACTATATATTATTAAAAAATACTTACTAATATATAGAAAAAAAATCACTACATTCAAAATTTTCTATGATAAAAGGGCGAGGAAAAAGTAGTACCCGGCGGCATTTATCGCTCCTAAGCAAATGACGACTGGGCCGAAAAATATATCTTGCCCCAAGTTCCACTTGCGTTTGCTATGCTACTATGCAAATTACTTTTAATTTTAGACGATTATAATAGTTAAAACTTATAATTAAGAATAAATTATCAAAAATAAAAAATCAAGCGTTTTTCTCCGTTAATATATTTATTTAATTTAAAATCTCAAATAAAAATGAAATTAAAGCACAAATGTCCAATTATACTTGTGACTGCATTTACAGATAAGTGTATTAACTGTGCAATCATAACAATCTTCTATTTAAAAAATTATGAGAACGGAAAAAGAATAACTTGAAACATATCATATGAATGGGGAAATCCTTCCCCCCCCCCCGAAATGAACAAAACATTTCTAATTCCAAGCTATATGAAGAAAGTCACGTATAAAAATAATTAAAATAATATAAATGTAATAACTAAAAAATAATATAATTAATAAGGAAATGATAACTATGAATATACATAAATAAAGAGTTATTTATAATTAATTATATAAAATTGTGAGAAATAATTTAAAAATATAACAAGAAGAAATAAAAAAAAATGCCTCACCCGTTCCCCTCCCCGAAAAAAAAGGATCAAATTCTGATTCTTAACTCTCAGGAATAATGCCAATTTTCCTTGGCTGAGCCTTAAAAGGGCCAATATGGCAACCCGGGTACAGAAACTCTTCCCTGATTCCCCCTACTCTCAGATTATCCCCCGCCTTTCCCCGAAGCGTAAAATAGCACAATATGATGTTGCGTTTTCAGCTCACCTGTAGCAAGAACTAATTGGAATGATATATGTACGGATGCAACTCTATAATTTAAGTCAGAAACATAAAAATCCCGGAATTCATAATCAATCAGATCCGGCTACAACAGTAATAATAATAAAAAAAAGCACGACTTAATAATAAATCACGAGGCGGATCAAAAAAGTATCGGTAACTTAATTTCGTCGGTCATGGCGGGATTCGTATGGGAAAAAAAGGAACATTATTTATTATCTGTAATAGGAGGGTGACATCCTCATCTCATAACAAAGTGAGAACTAACTTACTGATATTATGGAGACAATGATTTTTCTTTATACAATTGCTGTTGACCACTGTATAAGCAAGATTATAAAGCTATGATTATAATTGGATTTATAGAGCTCCAAACTGAAATGAGAATTTGTGTTTGCAACACAAATTCTCATTTCAGTTTTTCTCCTTTAAATTTATCGTATCTAAGGGGATAACAGAAAAAAGGAGTCCAATTGGAATTTTGAATAAAAACTTTCAAAATCTCTTGTGTGTTGCATGTATAAAGTTCAAAATAATCAAATGTCAAAATTCCTTCCTTATTAATTGTACAGAATGTAAAATAATTGTACCAAAATCCTTTGTGTGTTAATTATATTTATTAATTTAAGGTTAACAATTTTTTTCTTACTCCTTTTTACGTTGAATGTGTTGCATTTTGATCCATTTCTAAAGCATTTTCACAATTAAATAATACCTGACAAGTTTCTTCATGCTATTTAGATATATATAGTTATTGCTAAGAAGACGCGCTTTAATCTTTTCTTAATTTAGTTTTAATGATTAATCCTTTTTAATTTACTCAGATCTTTACACCCTTCTTCCCAATAGGCGAAGAAAAACTATTTTAATAGATAGAACTTTCGCTTAAAAAATACATTATTTTCTTAAAAAGAATAATATCCCCATGAATAAGTTTTAAAATTCCTTTTTATTATAGGTTTAATTCTTTTGCACAGAACCCGAAGAATATATAAAGATTGTATATTTTTACAGTAATCAAAGGAAATTTTTGAGTAAAATTATGGTGAAAGCTGGTTAGAAACTCTATAAGCTATTTTAAATTTGAAGAAAATTTTGAAGTTAAAACCATTTGCTGAAGTGCCAATTATCAGCCATCATATTAATTCATTTAAGTTTCACATTAAACTCTTAATAAAGCAAATATAATACAAAAAAAAAAAACGATATTACGTGATAGAACGCATTAAAACGATAGAACAGTTTTAATTTTGTGGAAATATATCGCAAAGTTTGTTCTTTTCATTTATTTGATAAATTATGACTGTGATTAAACCAAAGGCTTTAACAAAGTATTCAAAAATTCCGGAAGAAAATTTTAAACGCTACAAGCAGAACCACCATAAGCGATATCTTATTTTGTTGTTTCTACATGCATAGCAAATTTTAAAATTTTTTTGTTGAATTTATTACAAGAATTTTGGTTGAATTAATATTTTAATTTTATGGAATGTTGAATTTATATGGATCTTTTCATATCTCGATATATTCCACAATATTGCTTCGCAAATTATACAATATTGGACAATATCATTTTGTAGTAGGCATCGGCAAAGGTATTGCGGAGTTTTAATATATAGTAATGTATGAAATGCACGATAGCGCAGAGTATAGTCAACAAGCCTACCATTAAAATGACGAACGTAAAAAATTACCTTAAAACTGTCTTATATATGACACATTAACGCAACTGTGGGAAAACCGCTCCTTTAGCTTTTCCGGTTCTTAAATCTTTCGCGACCAAAAACATTTTCATTGAGTTCTTTCAGAAATACCCTTTCGAAAAACTGTTGACATTTCTGAAAACTTATTTCTGCGATTTTTTCTTTTTTTTTTTCTTTTTATGAAATACTTCTTTCTTTTTCTAGACTGAGGATTTGAAGCAGTGTGGTTAAGAACGCAGTGGTGACCCCTATTTTAGCTTCTTGCGGTCTAAAAGGGTCAACAACTCTTGACACACGGGAATTCACTTTCGGCGATCAGCATCTGAGCAAACAAGAAATCGAGTCAAACGGACAATGAAAGAGTTACGCTAGCTACACAATAAATATCTTAAGTCGTTTTTCCTTTGACGGTCCTTTTTTTTTTTTCCCTTCTGCTTTTCTTTTTTGGATGTTTTCTCATTATTGACGTCACCGCCAAGTAAACACGAGTACAGTGAAATTAATTCACTCAGAGAAATAAAAAAAGTCACGTTTTAGTAGCGGTACTTCAGTTGTGTAATAATATAATCACAATGGCTAAACGGAAGCCGGAAGGCACTTACGACTTAACAATTGATGACAAGAAATGAGGCTATAAATGTAGTGCACATATTCGCCGGAGAATTTTGTGAAATTTCCTCTTTATCTTTTGAATCATAAGCAGATTTGAAGCCTTACTCTTGATATTGCTCCCTGTTTTTTACCCCTTTAATGGACTAAAATCAAATATGCGCAGATATTATTATTTGAAAAATGTGATTTTTTATAAATCAAATTATCAAATCAAATAATAAATTTTCAGATTTTTTTTGTAATTTTTATATTATACATTACATATTTTAATTAAGTACAAAGTCAGATTTTTAACTAAGTAGAGTGGGCAACTGCCTAGAATCGCTAGGCTAAGAGAGGACTGCAAGCAGGGCAATTAAAAATATTTTCCTAGTTTCAAAAAAGAAAGTTCGTAAAAAATACAAATCCCAGTATTAGGATAATGTTAAGTATAATATTGCTTAGCAAAGTTCAAGTATAATTGATCAGATTGGTATATGTTTCATCATATTCAATATTTCAGTTAGAATATTTATAAAACAGAACAGCTAATTCAATAAAACTGTGTTTAAACGAGCATGTCGCATAGTCTGGAATCAAAATAGATCAATAAAACAAACACATATTAATATATGTATACATATTAGTAAAATAAAAATATTAATTGAAAATAAAACATTAGCATGCTAAAAATGCGTTGAAAAGTGTTTTTGGTTAAATTGGTTAACATTAAAAGAAGGGTGCATAGCCTAGAGCGCAAAATTTCTAAATTCCTTATAGACTAAACAAAAACCTGATTTGTAATATAAGCAGCTTACAAATATAATATACAGGACCATCAATGGTACAATGTGATGTAATAAAATACGTCTATTTGTAGGCATTTGAGTTAAAGTGAACTAAGCTACTGAAATTTATCTGGGGTACATTAGAATGAAAGAAAGGGCCGGAGATTGGCATTTGTAATACAAGTCGCTTATAAATGTAATGTGCATGGTCATTAATGGCACTATGTAATGTAATACCATCGTCTATTTCTAGGTATATGAGGTAAAGAGACACAAGCTACTGAAATTTAAGCTGGAGTGCTCTAGATATGAAAGAAAGGGTTGGAGATTAGCATAAAGATGAAAAGATATATACATATAAAAAATATAGATGACCCCCTGCTAATAAAGCGTGTTTCATAGCATTTACTTCCATGTAATGGCAGCCAATCATACTCGAAACTTTAGATAATAAGCCTCCCTAAAATAAGGCAGCCACATTCTGATTATGAATCCCATGGGGAGACCCTTCATATACGGAGATTGGAAACAGGGTATGTTATTTTGTTCCTGTTCCCATAGTGGGTTCAATGGGTTGCGGTATCAAATTACACTACTCTCCGCCATGGGGTCGCACATAAGTGCAGGGAATAGACATATAGGTAGAGCCGTATGTGGTCTATAATGTGTTCAACGCGCTGTCATTTTAATTTTCTGGCAACTCAATCATGCTGATATCCCGGACGCTGAAGTTAATCAAAGTAGTTCTTTTGTGATACCCAATACCCTTAAACTTTTTTGTCCTATATATTCGGCTACCTTCTAGTTCATTTTTTCAGTAATTTTAATTATCATTGCAGTCCTTGTGCTTGCTTGTCTACAAGCCTCAATAGAGGCAGTAAAATATCGATTTATCCGATTGCATCATGATAATGATATCTACATATGGGTAGTAAGTTTTGAACACGACGTACATTTTTCAAACTATAGATTTTTTATGTTTCCAATCTGCTTAACAGTTAAATATTACATCTTTACTTCATTTATAATATTTTGAGTGTTAAACTGAAATAAATAAAAATTGTCTTGTTTACAAATGAAACGTTTCTCTTCAAAATAACATGCTAATAAAAGGTATTTCTAGAAGATAGGCTTAAATTTAAGAATTGACAAAACGCAACTTAATCAAAAGTTTTTCGCTATATGGAACAATCATCTTTTCTGGAATAGTTGTTCAACAAGTGTGTATTTTACAGCGTATCATCTAATTCAGAAAAGCTACCAAATTTTTTTAATCCAAACTAACACTAAAAATTGGTCAGTCTATCAAAGAAACCTATGTTCAGTTTAATTCATGCATTGAAGCTACACAAGAGATAATTTGAAACGATATCAGATGGCAAGGATAGTAGCTGTGCTGGTACGTTAAAATACAAACTACTATGCCGTACCAGTTTAGACTAATCCATCTGATGTGCGTCATCTCTCATATCCATGATGAAAGCCAGGACTTTAACGCAAGGTCACCACAGTTTCTTAATTAAAGAATAGAACTTATATTCTACAATTATATATATTTAATTGTTGATTTCAGAAGACTATACAAACTAATTCTAACTAATGTTTCGTCATGGTTATTCTTCTTTACCCTTTACCGAAATAGGAATATTTTAGATGTGAACAGAAGAAGCAGAACATAAATTGTATAAAGTAGGCGCATTAATGTGCCTTCGATTGCTATAGATATATATCGAACAGCTTAACCAATGACACATTTTTTTGAAAATATGCGTTATACTATTTCCAGCTTCAAATTCTTACAAGACTAAAGAGGAGATTCGGGGAAACAAATTTCTTCTTAAAAAGTCATCGCCATTCCGCAGTTTTACTTGATCAAATTTTCTGAGACGTTTAAGAATTCTTTATATTCTGGAATATCAATGGAGCAGAAAATACCACTATATTTGACTTCAAATTGAATTTTTAAAAATGTATTTTTTGTGAATTAGGGAACAAATAATAGCGGTAAAACATGTATCTTTTTTATGAATTTATAGAGCAAAATATTAACTGTTGTACAGATGAAAAAATAAAAATTAATTGGATATTCATGCATTGAAAAATCACAAGTTGCATTTCACGAAGAGGTACAATAGAAGAAAGAAAATATTTTTTTAAAATTTAATTCCAGAACGATGACTAGCAAGAAATTTTTGAACAAAATCCATATTAATAATAATAACAAATGACAAAAAGAAATTTGAAAATAAATTATTAAAGAATTTTCAAGCAACATTCTTAAGAAATTAATATATGATACGAATAATATATTTTCTGTTTTCCTTCATAGCTGTTTCATTCACAATGGTTATGATTCTCTATCATATTTTGTATGCAATAAAAGTTGAGAAGAACATTTCAGAAGCGAAATACTTAAATTTAATATCCGAATAATTAATTTTTTTAACCAGTCACTTTCTGATTACCTTAAAACAGGCAATGCTGGAGTAGCACAATCAAATTCAAGTCACTTTTCCATCTCATGACTGAGAACTGAAAGCTGGAATTGCTAATCATGACTAATTCGAGATGTTTGGTTTCTACTAAAAGTAAGAACATGTCTTCTTCCTCGTGATCAATTAGCAGGAAATAAAGAGATACTATTTATATATTTTGCAATTACATTAACTGTTTTTATTTCTAACTAATTCGCACAAAAAGCTATGTTAATTATTTTTATATTCCGCTATACTTCATCTCAACATATAAAAATACGAAAGAAAGAAACAAATGGAAAATTAATGAAATTATACTCTAAAACGAATTTTCTTAACTTTTCATTTACAAAGCTTCTGAAATGTCTCTTTTAAAGTAAGTTTTAATATACATTTCTCTCCTACCTTTAGGAAGTAATGACAGATTAAGGTCAAGTGTACATAGGAATAAAGCTCTAAAAAGTAAACATTTTTTTAAAGTGATATTTACAGTCGAAACATTTGACCTGAAATTCAAATAAAATTATTGTTCCGTCGCCTCAATACTTCTTTTCACCTACTTTCTGTCTATTATGCCAGTGATTTAGAAATTATCGCACGAAAATAATTCATTATCAAGCTTGGAGTATGAAGACATTTCTAGCAGTGATTGTTTGTTGATGTGCTAGATGTAAATAAAACATCAGGTGATATATGAAATCTGTCCGATGCTTCTTTATTTTCAGAATAGCGGTTTAGTATGCTTTTTTATTTCGAAATATAAACATGAGTTTCTAATGCCCTGCGATCGATTTCTGACAGGGTCTGGCGAAAAATGTTTCCGAGTGAAAAACAAAGAACTAGAAAAATCGTTGTTTCAAGCCACTTTTGAGTTCTTGTGCTGCATTTTATATTTTAATGAGAATGTTAAATTTTGCATTCCATGCCCACCCAAAATTAGCACATCAATGCATGTACACATGACACACATAATATGCCCACATTGCCAATTTAGGTATGAAATTTATATTACATCTCGCAATTTTGAAATATCTTTGACTTCAAAACCTAAGGTATAACAAAGTGATGTTAAATTTTAAATATCATGTGCAATTAAGCCAAACTGTGATGAAATGTGAGTCGACTCAATTTGTATATATACTGCTCGAAAGGGTTTTATTAATTTGGCATTTTCTAATGTTTTCTAATTTAAAATCAACTTAGCAGAAAGAGAGCTGCCTAATGTTAACTAAATTATCTTTCATTTTACGGGACCGTGGTGGCCTTGTGTTAAGGTCTCGGCTTGTGAGCCATACGGTTTCAGGTTCGAGACCAGATTCCACTGAAGAACTGTCGTGCAATGGGGTATGTTGTATGTTAAATCTGTCAGGTCAAACGTCCTCCAGCTGGTATGATGCGATGAAGAGAGGGGGTAGCATTCTCGTCATCTGACCGCTGTTCAAAACAACAAGGTCCGTCCCAAAATAGCTATAGTGTTGCTTTACAACGGAATGTTAATAAAACTAAAATCTTTAATTTAATCGGATTATTGGAGCAAATCTCATGAATTTATTTATCTTAAATATCATTTTTTTGAGTTACAAATCAACAGGAAAATTAAATTTCGAATTTCTTCATTTTTTTTTAATTCCAAAAAAGGTTTTTGCAATTTTTTCTATTTGATGGTTTTTAAATAGTAAATAAAATCATGGTTATGGAGTTATACTCACGTGATAATTTTCAAGTACGTAGTTCATTTGAGTATGCTTCATTAAAATTTATTTATTTATAAATAATACAAGTGCTTTCAATAATTAGGTTTTTTAATTCTTTTTTTGTAGCTCCTTCCCAGGGATTACAGCATGGTTTCTGAGAACATTGCCAAACCGACATCATTAGAATAAACTCAAGTTTGGAGTCATCAGTAGATTGTTTGACTATGAGATACGTTTCATCATCAGTAATAGATATGTAATAAGTCCCAATATGATTGGTATACCGTTAACGGAAAGGCGAAGCAATTTACTTCTAATAAAAAATGCAGCACATATATAAAATGGCAATCCTAATATTCTTTTCAATTTGTTTGTTAATGATAGCTGAAATGCTATAAGTAATATTGGGAATATTTATAGACTTTGTTTTCCTGAAATATAAAAAGGGGAGTAAGCAGTTTTATCCCCAAAAAATCTAATTTTAAAAGGATAATTTCAGATTTCATCCATCTATAATCCAAAGGTTAACCTTTGTGTGCAAGGGTTTTGTGTGTGTGTGTGTGTGTGTGAAAGAAATCATGGTGATATAATTCATGCCCTAGATTAAATTGAAAATCTTTTAAAAACCCTATATAAATATACAAAATAATTTAAAAAAAGTATGATGAAAATATCCGTCATCATGAAAATTTGCATGTTAGTTCAAAATAGTATCCCTCTCTTAAATTTTCCCACTCATTATAGCTTTTATTGGTAAAATAACATCATATTAGTCATAAAAATATTCAGGAAATCGCACGTTTTTTCCCACCACAACGAATAGCGAAATGTCAAATTCAAATAAGCTATAAGGATTGTGGCATTGGATTTTTTTTTACAGCAACGTTCCTTATAGCGCAATAGTCATGAAATAAGTTCCAGCAATAACCAATTTTCAGTACACCTTTTTACAATGTTTTGTTCACTAAATGCTATGATGGAAATTTCCATCGTTATCCAAAAAAGGGTTAAATTCTACAAGATAAGATTCGAACTTTTCTTATCATTAACAAATACTACTATCAATTAATTAATTAATGATTATGTAATTAGCAAATGATAATCATGTAAAATAAAGCCAAGCAATAGAAATGAAACAAAATTGAAATATTAAGAAGACACTGGAGGTATTCAATATTGCTCATTTATTCTTTCAATAGCTACATTTAAAAAAAAGATGTTCACTTTCAGTCGTTTATAACGACTCGGATTATGTCGTCAACCTGACTATAATATATATCGCGAATGTTTCATTAGACCCCAAAGCAGTAATTACAGATCAAATATTTTCTAGATCAATCCGATCTAAAGAAAAATAAATAACCGCCGAGAAATATTTGATTCTCTAAAGAGACGGTACGTCGGATAATAACGCTAACACTTAACATGAGCTTTCTAACCTGTAATACAGAAAGTGAACCCAAAACTCGAGTTTTTGATCTTTGTCTTTATGATCTTTATCATGTTTCTACGATTCTTATTACTGATCACGATTTCTAAGATCACGAAAAAGCTTCTTTATACATTATATATTTAACTTGATAAGTTTCACATGATATTACACTTAAACTCGAGGTTTAAATGAAATCCCTTCATCTACTGCAAATGAACGTGATTTGAGACTTAAACTGGTCACGTTCGGGGGCCGGGTTATCAGCGATTTCTTTCTACAATTTATTACTTTATACAGATTCATAAGTATATATAGAATTATAGTAATAAAACAACAATGCGCATTTATTTGAATTGTATCTATTTTTCACTTTTGTTGGCGAAATAAAATGATCAGTAAACTGTTCTAAGAAGTCGAAAACTCAGATTCCCACATTCGTTTTCTGAAGGCATTCTACTTAGAGAATGAAAGAAAAAACTAACAGTATAGTTGAATTTATGTTGGCTAATTATAATTGAGTATAATGATTAAAAATCCCAGACCTGACGAAGAAGTCCCAAAACTGAGCTTTAAAATAGCATTTATTAGGCTATGAAGGCTCTTACTAATTGATTGTTTTTTTAGATTTTCATCACAAAGGTTTATCGATTTTTTTGAATTAGGAAAAACAGGTCAGTGAAATGATATCTTAATGTAAAAATTGTTTTCGAAATGTATCGGCTGTTGAAAAAATTCTTACATGGCAGTTGTTTAACATGGCGTATTTATTTGGATTCATATTCTGTCTTGGAGATGAGTTCAACTCAATTAGATTAATATCGCGCTTTGAAGTTAAAGCCAATTTAGTTAAAAATGAGAGATGGCTTAAGCCCATTGTTGAAATAACACGATTCAGTCACAAGGATCGAGCTCAATAATTTTGAACTTTGAGCGAGTTGAGCAGGATGAAGCTTGTGACAATATAAAATTTAAGTATCAGGAATACGTACAAGATGTATCTTTGATGGATACTGGTCTTAAATTGAAGCTTTCAGATCCTGAACCTGAAAACAGCACCATAGATACTATTTATAATTTATATCTATTGGAGCGAATATAGTGATTTCGGACAATGGGCGGAAGAACTAATTACCATGGAAGGAATGCCGTTCCGACATTATTTATTACTTTTGCAAGAAAAAAATACATTAAAAAAATTTAAGATACCTTTTTAAAACAGGAAAACAGCCATTTCTAGTTAATGTATTAAGACACTTAAAAGAACTGGAATAATACTTGAAATAACATACACATTCCTTTAAAATTCTTCTTATATCGAGTTTTTAAATTGCAGTAGGTATGAAATGATTTTATAAGAATAAAAATAAAATATTTAAAAAAAATGCCTGAAAAGTAAGCATTGTCAAGTGACTGGTAGTTTATTTTTTTATAATTCTAGTTTATAGGGAAGAAATCATACATTTGAAATTCAATAAATAAATAAAATAATGAGCTGTGAAGCGATTATATGCTTACCTTCTTTAATAATACTACCTAGATCAGTTTAGTTATATTAGCGTCCCATTTTAAAACATTCCTAGGACTATTTTGGGACGCAACTCTTAATTTTGAACAGCGTTCAGATGAAGAGGATGACACCCGATATGCCAACCTCTCTCCCACTTTTGACATCACACCAACGTAAGGAGGTTAGACCCCAACTGATATAATGTACATCATACCCGCTTATACGACAGCTATTCAGTGGAATTATGCCTCGAACCTGAAATCCTTCTTACCACCAGGCCAGCAAGCCCTTTCTACATAGATCAGAGAATTCCAGTACAGTTTAATTTACAACTACACTGCTGTTATTATCTTTCTTTCCAAACCTCTGTGCTAGGACATTGGACAAAAATGGGCTGAATCTACGCTAATTACATTATAGAGCTCTGATAGAATCAGTATCTTAAACTGATAGCCTTAAAGCTATGACTCTATCCCCAGCCCACATTATGCAAAAGCGAGAAGTATAGTGAAAATTATAAGAAAGGGAGAAAGAAGTATGTGTTCAAGAATTGTCCAAATGGTTTCTTTTAATGCTGTCGCCATAAAAATGCAGATAAAAGTCGAAAAGAAGTGGGTAAATAAATATCTATTTAATATTTTTTTGCTATGTTAAGGACATTTTGGTTTCCTTACCCAGCCTCTCTACTTCGCGGAGAGCACCTCGAAATGAGGATGAGAGGCTTTCGGCATGGTGAATGGAAGTCGCCACCCTGGTGGATACACAAAAAGATTGGGGTTTGGTTCTTCCCATCGATGAGTGATCGTACTTTCTTAGGGAAGAGTTGTACCGTGACCGGTGATGGCCCTTATGACTCAACCACAATTCCCGCCAATGTTGCTGTTGTAGTGGTCCGGTCATTCAGTATTATTTATTCATGTTCCTTCTGACGAGTCGCTGAGTCACCGATATGACTTCCCCTCCCCTGAGCCGTTATGGACCTCACATTCGACCGGATGGGGCACATAGGGAAGGACGTTAAATAATTAAAAAAATAAATACAAAGGTTGACTAGCATTTATATATATATAATTGCATCGTTATTAAAAATTCCTCCAAGAACTAACATTAATCTCCTTTCGACACACATAGCTTTTTTGTATAACACGAAACATTTTTAATGCATACATATTAGTTTTTACAGCAAAATAAAACAGGTTGTAAAATATTCTAATAATCTGTAAAATCACATTCCTATTTCATTTAAAAAATAAAAATAACTTTAATAATCTATCATGAGCTATTCTACTCATGATTTACAAATTAGTCGTTAAAATATGATTTCTGATATATTGCGAAATAGAATTTATATTGCTTTAATAGAAGAGATGAGATTCTTGAATGGAATTAATCGAAAATTTATGATTATCTAGTTTAAATTTTAATACTCAGATAACATTTTAACTCTGAAGGCCATTAATAGAAATTAATTAATTAAAAAATAAACAAATGAACCAATAATACGCAGAAAGAATTATATTGATTTTAAAACGTAAGATAAGAAATATTTTTCTTATATATATAGTATCCTTTTTTTTTGATTAGATAAACTGAACAGAAATCATGGAGACATTTTTTAAATCTAAATAGAACAAAATATAAACTTTTTAAGCTATGGCAATCAATAAAAATCTGGTTTTACATGTATTTTCTTTCATGCGCGCTTATGCGATAAACTTTAAAAGTTTACTTGATACGAGATTAAAACAAAATATTCAAGTTATTATCTATTTAATAGCATAGGCATTACAGGAAGCAATATTTACAGTCTTTTACAAAATTTCACGTTACCCAGAAAGGAGGGGAAAAAAGTGTTTTCTCAAAAACTTTACAAAAATTTAGTGAAGCATATTGTAGAATAGATTAATTCCTTCACTAGAATAATAAATTGATTTATAGAAGAGATGGTAAATTTAAAAATTTATCTAAAAGAAAATATCTGTAGATGTTTTTTTAAAAACTTAGAAAATTATAATTTGTTTGGAAAAAGTCAATATCATTAGTTCTTCCTGTTGAAACTGGTATAATATGAATCATTCGACGTTTTGATTAAAGCGGGTAAAAAATCAGGCAAGCTAACACAATACTAATGTAATAGATAATTTAAAAGATTCTAAAGATTAGTTTAATTATATTTACTAGCCATTTCGAAAAAGTATGATGCTATTTTACGACGGAGTTAGCAATTTTAAACCGCGGTGAAATGGCCATACAAGGGGAGGCATTGGGCTCCGATCGATTTAGAGTGCACGATGAGAAATAGGTGGTATCAGGTTTCGAGCCTGGAATCCTCCGGTCCCAAAGCTGAAACCTCATTAAGCATCACAACCCCAAAAAACTATTATATTTTTATATATTTATTTTCATATCTTTCAGACAATAATAAATTAATTTTGAGCAATGCTTTCTTTTATAAAGAGAATGGCTTCTCAAAGCCCCATGGTCTCTCTCTTTATTTTCATTTAAACGCAAAGGAAAGTCGTTTTCTCAAGGCTCAATATATATTATACCCCTATTTAATTTTCACTTGAAATTCACCTCATAAGAGACTCCCATTTATATAACAAAGTAATATAAATTTAATCAGATAAAATTATAAATTGAAAAAAAGTCAGAAAGAAAATCTAAAAATAACAAATAAAAATCTGTTTCCAAATAATGAATTTCAGGTATTAAATACTTTGTGAAAACCATGTATATGAATCTTTTAATATAAAATGATTAATGTCTGTGTCTTTTAATTAATAATTAATTTGATATCGCACTCACCCCACGACAGGATCTTTAGTCAACTAATCTTGATTGGGCGTTATTCTTATACTGCATTGTGATGACACATCGTTTATTTCCCAGTTAGTTGCCTAATTTGTTCTAAAACTAACACTATAGATATGGTTAGGGTGGTTTCAGCAGCCATATGGTTATCATTTAGTGATGATGACAGACGTTTCGTTTTCAAAGGGTTAAATCTGAACCAGAAGTTTGACGTTTGTCATGTGAGCATAAACTGACTCTATAAAAAGTTGTCAGTAATCTTATAAGTTGTTTTCACATACCACTAGTTCATTCTGCATTGTATATTTCATTTACTGGTTATACGTGCACTCGGGATAGTAAAAAAAAATCCTGTTGGAAATGGGAGAGTGAAATTTTTTAATAAAAAAGTGTCAGGAGTATGAAAAAAATGCTGGAAGCTGATAATTACTTTATGAGCTAAAAATGGCATTTTGGCACGTGCAGTCCAGTAATTCAAAATTTGAAAAAAAAAAGATTAAAAAGTTTTATGAATATTTCAAGATGAGTTTGCCCTTTTCGTGTCTTTATCAAATAATAAACATCCTGATATCTCTTCCTGCATTCTGAGAAGTGCCAAGTTGCACTTTTTTCACGTGATGGCTCATTTTTTTTTTCTTTAAAGTGTTAGGGTGACAAAAGCAAGGAAATGACCTCGATGTTTCCTTTTTATAAAAATCTTTTCCAACGAAATATCTTTTATGTTAGATATTTTTATCATTTCATTTGATTTAATATCCGTTTTGAATAATGACGGAAGAAAAAAAATTGAAAAAAATCACATAAATTGAATTTATTTTCTTCACATTTTGAATACGACAAATTTTTTTATGAAAAAGGCTTAGAGCCAATTACTGCCTATTGTGTTATAAATAATTACTAGCTATCCTTACCTCAAGATTCAAAGGAATCAAGTTCCAGTATCGAAACGGGTTCAAAAATGCTATAAATAGCTGGATTCACACCTATAAAGTAAACAAAGCAGAAAATAAATATGAAAAATATGATAAAAATCTTTATCATTATACAATAAAACAATAAACTCCTTAATTCTATATTAGTTATTTTACGTATTCTGTATACTTTAACTAAATAATATTATCGTTGTTCACATAAATTTTTTTTTAAACATAAATTTATTAAGAAGAGTTTTTTTAATTTTAGGAAATAAGAAAAATGTTTACATATCGAATAGATTTATCTCAAAACTTAAAAATAAGTGTATGTCATTCATATTTAAATTGCGTGGTTTAAAAAGAGTGAATTGCAGAAAATTTTTTTATTACTTAAAATATTTTATAAAATTCTAAAATATAAAGCTAGCAAAATTATTTAAAATTCATAGTGCATTCATTTAAATATTTGGCATTAAAAAATTTCTAATAAAAATCTGATCATTTAAGAAGGTTTTCCTTTCCTTTTTAAATATTTTTTTACATGGTATTCATTTGAGATTTAAAAAGAAAAAAACTTTTTCATTCAAAATAGCAATTTTACGTATAGATAACATAGACAAAAATGAAGTATAAGAGCATTAGCTCCTAAAACAAATCTAACTAATATAAAATGAAGTAGAGATTAAAATTAAATGAAATTTAATGGTTTACTCAATATTTGATAAATCATATGAACATTGTTGCAATGCATGTAGATTAAGGATGGATATTTAACAGATAAACTTTTGCTATAAAGTGCTTCCAAAAACGTTATGCAATGAAATCTTCAGAAGAGTCAGTAATCAGTTAGATACTCTTATCTGAGTACTGACAATTTTTTTCTCTTTTTGAATAAACACTATTGCAGAGTTCATTCAACTCAGAAGTACAGTTTTGGTCAATTTAAAAAAGGACTGAGGAGACAATTGATCGCTTCCTAACAAAATTGAATATTCAAACGTATAAAAGCTTTTATTGGTCACAAAATTACCTAAAATTCAATTAACCTGTCATTTGAACAAGTTAATTTTAAAATATGCAAACATTTTAGTTCTTAAAATTTAATATTTGAAAGATATATTTCATTTTTTTATAAATTACAATACATAATAAAATTACTTAAAATCACATTTTTTACTGTTATTTATTATTATTTTATATTATTCATAAGATAAAAGACTTTTATACTATAGCAATCAGACGTCTGGATAAGCCAGAGCATCATTAAATTTCAACATTTTTAACTTTAAATTTGAATTAAACATCCGATTTCCCGAGATGTTTACTGCAACTAAATGGCTCTATAGTAGCTAAATAAGAAACTAAATTAATTAAATTTAATTTTCGAAAGTTAGTGGAGATAATTTATTTTATATAAAAATAATTTTTTAAATATATTTTTTTTTAGTTTTACCAAACCCTACGAATGATTAAGAATCCCAAGATAGCGAGAAAAGTTTGGGTTATATATCCTTTATCTCCTCTAGAAAAATAATGGTATATTGAAAAGTTTCTTACATTTAATTTAATTAATCTCCCTATATCATATTCATTAATATAGAGTTTATTTTAAAAAGGTTGACTTTATTTAACTTTAAGAAAGTAATTTTCTTAAGTATTATGGTTTTCTAATTAAATAATTTCCTTAACACTTTGAATTAGATATCTCGTCTTTCAGATACTTCCAGTTACTTGTTTCTGTGTGCTAAAATTTGTCTCTTATGCCAGTTTAGATGGATTGCTCTTTCTAATACATATCTGATGAATAACCTTCACTTTTATCTAAACTGGCAGAAAAGATAAATTTTAAGCTACATAAACCTGTAACTAGAAGTATCTGAAAGACGAGAAATCTTGTCTGTAGGATTGAAAGTGTTAATATGATGAATTTATGTGAATAAGCATGAAAGAAAAATTTTAAAAAGTGTAATAACAAAGTATTTCCTTAAATTTTTATTCTATATTTTTAAATCTTCATAATTAAGTATTTAATTCTTTTTTTTCAAAGAATTTTTTTTTCAAGAACCCTCCTCCCCACTTCTTCCAAAAGCCAACTTCCAAAAAAAAAAGTTAGAACATTTTATCTAAATCACATTCGGCTAATCTGAAATGAAATTTTATCTAAACAGTTAACAGAATAACGATTTGATTCAAAGGCGTCAAACCAATTAAAGAGATCTGATTGAACTTAAAGAACTAAATAAATCCAAACATGTGCTTAAATTGTGTCAAAACTTCTAAGAATACGTAATTATAGCAACATGCTTTCATTAAACAAAGCGACATTTGCTGCAACGAGACATTTGCTGTCTCCAAAGAGACAAGTTAAGGACGCTTCAAATGCATCACTAATCAATACAACATTCATCTTATTACGAATCAATCATTTTTCATTTTGAATGAATAAACGATTTCCAAAAGTTAATTTTGAGCGTGAAATGCATATGCCCTTCACCAAGCATCAAATGATGCTGAGACCAATTTATGATACGAGTAAAAGGGGTAATCGGTACATTTCACTCAATTTTTAAAATACGATTCATTCTTTCAAACAGAAATCGAATTAAAGAAAGAGCCGAGAAAAGAATCCGAAAATAAAAATAAAAAATGCTTTTTTTTTTTCGAAAGATCGGGAAAATAAATTTAATCTTCTGCCATTATCTGGCTTAAAGAAAATTTTATTTAGTCATTTTCGTAGTTAAGTGGATTTAATAAAAGCGGCCTTGAGCGTTTTATCGCCTTCTTCATTTCCTTAGAATACCCCGGTTCCGAAAGGACCTTCATTATTACCACTGAATCATACTATTTCCTTTCTCTGAAAAGGCATCTCAGCTATCGAAAGAATCAATAAATTATTTTTTTAAAGAAGGAAACAAAAGACATTGGAGAAAGAGGGGAAAAAGAATCGCTGATAAAGAAATTAATAGGAATAAAAGGTCTGAAGATATTTTTGGAGGAGAAGTCAGTAAGGCGTGAGATACAATGCCACTCGGCAAACAGGCTCGTAAATTTTCCCAAAATGAAAGCGAGCCGTTTTTGAGTTATTTAAAGATATTGCTGCAATGTAACAAAAAGGGGAACACGTATTCCTGGTAACACAATAGCTTTTGGACGTTGATGAAGCGAATTAATTTTCATTACGAGAACTTCACGGAAAGGACCGTAAATATGATAGGTGTGTGGATTTTAAACTCAGAAATAACCAGATAGTTTATGAGGAGAAGTTTCAATGAAATACCGTGAATCTGTTAGGACATATATGTTAGGAGTTATATACATAATCTGTTAGGAGTTATATACATATCAAGATGGCATTTTTAAATGTTATAGATCATTAGGAAGATGTTTTTTTTTTTCACTTAACTGTAGACAAGAAGGCAACGAGTTTTAAATAAATAAATAAATATGATGTGCTTGAATTTTAAACTTAGAAATAACCAGATAATTTATGGGGTGGAGATTGTATGAAGTACTGTGAATCTGTTAGGATATGAGTTATACACATATCAAGATGGTATTTTTAAATGTTACAGATCATTAGAACAATGTTATTTCAGTTAATTGTAGGGATAATTACAAGAAATTTTGAATAAAAATCTTTTGCGTAGTCAACATATTGATAAGCAGAAATTTTAATAATACAGGGTGCATCAGAGAAACTCATTTGAAAAAACTCCCTAGCGGTGAGTCGGGTGAGTAGAGGGGTGATAGGTAGCTCTACTGGAGGGGGAAGTCCCGAAGTTTGTTTCACCCTCTAGTCAGTTGCCATCATGCTCTAATCTAGAAAATAGCTGGCCTTCGCCGTTGAGAGCTTCTTTTCTAACGGTCGCTCATTTGTTGCTACGCAATGTGCCTTCAGCGCTCCCTTTGAAATTCCTTCTCACAGACCCGTTCCTGGCCGTAATTCGATTTTGTCGTGGGTTAACTCATTTCAGGAGTGTCACTAAAGCCAGAACTGGACATTAAAGGACCACCAGAATTCCAGAAGTTTAAAATTCACGCACCTATCATATCAGGCTGTCAGTTCTGGGTTCGGCTCGCAAACACGCAGCTGCTCTGGGAAATTCTAACACCACTGTTTGACGAATTCTCCATCAATACCATCAATTTTATCCCTATAAATTGACAGTTGTGCAAAAATTAAGTGAACGCGATTTTGTTGCCCATCAAAATGAACGTGAAATGCTACTTGACAACCAGCCTGATGACGCGGTCGTTTTTTTTCAGTGACGAGGCTCAATTTGAAATCCCTGGTTTATGTCGATCAACACAGGCAATAGCTCCCCTCAAAATCAACACTCGCGACGCCATTGCCAACATACCGATTGATATGCTGCAAAGAGTGGACACAAACTTCAAAAATCGAGTTAATCAGTGTATGTGCAATGGGGGTCGCCATTTAACCGATGTCATTTTCAAAATTGTAAAAAAAAAAAAAAAAATGGGATATTGTATTCTCAGATAAAAAAGAATAAAAACAATAACTGAAGTATTTTTTTTTATTGACCTTTCAAATAAGTATGTTTCTCTAGCGCACCCTGCACAATGAAAACCATTATGATTTGAAATATTTAAGCGAAAGAAGATATTATGAAAGGACACAGATCTTAAATGATATTTTATTCCAGTAAAAGGTCACCAAGACTATATGAAAAGTAGACCATAATCCACAAAACAGATTTTTTAAAACTAACAATCGTTTTTTTATGAAATTACGACATTATATTATACATAAAATAAATCTTGATTATTAAGACTTCCCAATCTTAAGGCACTCAACAGTTTTCATTATTTAGAGAATTTCTAAAAAATAAATTTCTTTTGGTAGAAGATTTAAAAGAGTGGAAAGCAAATTTTATGGCTTACGGAGTATTTTTTTAATATTCAAATAAAACATTACTTTACCTGGTTCATAAAATTTTGAAGAGAGGTAATTATGTGAACAAATTAAAATATTACAAAATACAATTAATACATATAATTCCATGTATCTTTGATATGCGTGTAAAGCATCAAAAATTGCATTATCTATTAGGTAATTAGAAAAATTCTAATAATTCTCGGCCTATCATTTAAAAGTTAAAAATATGTGTTTTAGAATAATTTTAATGTATATTTAATTTTGTTTTTGAATTCTTACCATTCAGCAATCAAAATTATTCTCATTTGGCAATATTTCACAAATGGTACAAATTTCATCATTTGTATTAAAGTATGAACATAGAAATAGAAGAAATATTATGAATGAGATTTATTAGTTTCTTAAAAATAGTTGACTGGTATAATTTTATCAATAAAAAATTATTTGAAATTAATGTACCAATTTTAAATGCAATACTCTATTTCTTTCGTATCTTTTATAGATAATCCTAACCTTTTTTAATGGAATTTCAGCAAAGATAAATTTATTAAATGGAATAACGGGAAAGGCAATTAATTAAGTTATATCCATTAGATTAGAGACTAATTCCGTATTTAAAACGACTTCAATAAAATATTCTATTAGTTTAATTTATAAAAGTATTTATAAAAAAAAATTACACTGATTAGTGAAAAAAAAAATCCATCCAGTCGCAGAGCGGAATAATAATTATAAAAATTCAGCGTTACGAAAAATACAAGGAGAAAACATTCTATAAAATATATTAAGTAAATATATTCTCTTTAAAACACCAAGTTTTGTTTGATGCAATAAATATTCAACGTTTTTCTCCTTAATTCTTCGACATAAAAAAAACAAACGATGTGGTACAGTGGATACCAATTAATATATACCTCGCAGGTATTCAATTTAAAATGACAGTTGTGGGGAAAACAAAAGTCACAAATCATTAAAGATCGTAGAAAGATAAGTGAATGCAACAGAACGATGCATCTTTTTTTTCTCTCTCTCTGTTGTACATGTAAAAAGAAGAGAATAAAATCGGAAGCACTTCTCCTTTAACAACTTTATTATAGTGGTTGATGGCAACACGTGAAAGAAACATTTTGTGCATGGTTGCCTTAAATGCTGTAGTAGGACGGTTGGCTAACCAGGCGGAGAAGTTGATAGCATGGAAAAAGAATTTAGGAATACAAATCTGTCCACACACTCCCCTATAATCGCTCGAACTTCATGCTTCAGTCCCCTGAATAAGCAGACACTTAGTACACAGGATTTCTGAACACATGTTTAGAGGTTTCAATTCTTGTGACAATTTCTACAATTTTACTGCAGCTTCTTCCATATGAAATATCGTGTGCTCCATTAGAAGAGTTTACTGCAGCTTCTTTCATATAAAGATCGTGCGCTGCATTAGAAGAGTATTTCATTCATAAATTATTTTGATTGTATTCCGTAAACAATAAATAACTACCAAAAATGACCACTTACCAATAAATTCATCGGCCATCTTCCAAATAAGTGGATGATTTTATTACTTCAACGAAAATACAGAAAAAGATTATCTAAAGATTTTAATAGGGGAATTGCCACCAAATATGTTATTCTTAATACATAACAAGGGGTAAAAATTAGAAAATTGCCATTTTTGTATTTCGTAAAGCTTCAAAACTGGACTTCAGATTGTGTAAGAATCATTAATATGGATGGTATTTCCGAAATGCGTTTCAAACTAATCTTCGAATGCCAATTAACTGAAGCATTTCATATCTAGAAACATAATAGTTATTTGCAAGCTTACTGTAAATTAAAGCAGATCAATAACATTTTGTAAACAAATAAATTAATAGCCTGTATTTCTACATATATAGACAAGATTTGAGGAGTTTTACAAACAAAAAAATTGCAAGATGTATCGAAGTGAATTCAATTGCCTTACTGTGGAATTTGCGAACACTTCCGAGGCAACAAATACAGAAAAAAAATATATTTTCATAGTAAGAAAACTAGTTATCTGTTTGTCTGTGAATGTAAAAGATTGGAATATATATATACTTAAAGCATTCATTCATTTCTGCTTAATGCTATTGATTATTTATAGTACAACACTAAATCTTAACAATAATGATAAAGTGTTTGAAAAAATTAATTAAATTTTGCTACTTTTAAATCAGCATATAAAGAATTAGAGCGCAAAGTATTATATTTTCTTTTATAGGATTGTGTTTTTTTAATCTCTCGTCATTCTGCATACTTTAAGAAGTGATGTTTTAACAAAAAAAAAAAAAAAAAAAAGAATGAATGAATGAAACAAAAACGAAAAGGATATTTTTCAATCATTTTCCAACCATTATGAAATTTCTCAATTTTAAAGATCTATATGTATAAAAATAATGCTCCTAAATTAATGTATCTATGATAATAATATTTTTTTCTGCTGCTAAAATTGATATTTTTCTGCTTAAAAAGTTTAAAATCATTTGGATTAACTGCTTCTTCTCCGAACGGTATTTTTCCGGATCCATTAATAACTGATACACGCTTCTATTCTCCAAAACAGCAAATAAAATATCAAAATAATAAAAGGATAAAAAAGACCTGTAATAATTATAAAAAATAGTCATTGTTTGGGCAAACATAAAAGAAAAAGACAAAGAAATGCACCAAGGAAAAAATAATCATATTTGATTTTCAAATTTACCATCTAGGTTGAACTGTGGTGCTAACTCAAGTTCATTACCATTCTGGGCGCTAAAGGACTGTTAAATATTATTATTATCGAGCAAAGTAATGCTTACTTTGTAATGTATTTCTAGAGAACGTGAAATTTGTATATTACTTCGAACCACTACTGTATTCATGCGTAAAAGATACACTTCACCCAAATGGAATGAAATGTAGTCAAGAAAAACAGAAGTGCAACAAAAATTGTGATCAGGTCAAAGCCGTGTTGACCTTACCATAATACAGACAGGGCACTCCCAGCACACAAATAACAATGCAGGCATCCATTTCTTTCGATGCATCGAAGTCAGTATTACCTTAGGCAATGGGATTACTTATCGAAACGTTTGGATTACGAAAGGAATATGTAATTCGAGGGTGAAATCGTTTTTTGCTTTGAAATTCAGACGTGATCGTTTTTCACGATGATTGCGGATTTGCACACATATGGGGGCGCTCCTTTCTTTTTTTTTATTCCTTTTTTTGTGCGAGCTAGAACACCAGGTAAGTCAATGATCGATATGGGTTATGATATCACACATTAGTATTGTGAAATTAAAACGTCGGCACTGCAGATATGATTTTTATCTTAATCGTCTAAAATAAAATTAATCAAAGAGTGATATTTCATAATTCTTTTTACGAAGAAAAATGATATGATTTCTAATCATGGTCCTATTTGTACATTTCAATTCATTTAAATGATGCTTGCTGCAAATATTATCCATTTTAACCAAATATAACGAAATACTTTGAAATTAAATAAATTTTATTTTTAATTAACAATTGAATGTTCGCACACTTGTTTTAGATGATAAGCCAGTGTACTTTATTAATAAAATATTAAGTATGTTATATTTTATTATATTATATTTTTTTGTCTTGTTCCCAAGTAAATAAAGATCTTAATTTGTAGAAAAATAGTTTATAAATTTAATTTATTGTTAAAAAATATTCAGAATTAAATAACATAAGTTGTTTTACAATACTTTCCAAATATTTTTATGATACTGAACAAAGTTGTGAATCAGTATGCATAATCACTCATTTCAGTCTGTAACTGTGCACGGAGTTTAAAAATATTTTCTAACTTTTTATCTGCGTTACTATCGGATACGCAAATCCGTTCTTCAGTTTTGGTGTCAAGCAACTCAAAGAGAGTTTTTTTTTTAATTTTTAAAATGAACGGTTTATCATGATAAGAATAAGGACCGAATTTATGCTGATTCATTACTAGATCACTATTTATTTCAGTCAGAGTTTTGTGATTAGTTTAGATTTCAGTGTTCGTAGATTATTTTTTTTAAAAAAGCTCCCAGTGCGAAGTATAATTAATATATAATAATTCCAAATTATATATTTATTTTTAAAGTCTTCTGAACTAACTTTTTATTTTTTTTATATTTTTTAAGCATTCTGCCAATACACATCATATTTTCTGCAACAACTGTTAGTTATTCTGAGACAATCTGATCTGAAATACATTTCGTTTCAGTATTCTGAGATGACCACTTTTCAACGATTCCATCTTACTAAGGGGTGATAGGCGGAAGCATGTTCGCATTTCTGAAATTTATTTTATTGTTAAATATAAACTTCTCCTCATTTCCTCTTCCCTGTTACACCTATTTTATCGAATTAAATCCTTCCTAACGCATGCGCAAAAGCAAGGAGGGATTTAAGATCTCTGGCAAGCAACATTGTTAACAGGATAGAAGCTCGCCTAGACGACCAATATAACATTATAGAAAATTCATTACGAGAATCTTAAAGAATATCTTTGTTCTGCTAGAGAATATAATTAAATTCAAACAACAAGAACATTTTAGTTTCCCACAAACTATCGTTAACAATGAGAATTAAAAAAATATTTTTTTTTTGATGGAAGCATTTAAAAAATTGGACACGGATGTTAATTTCAGAATTTTAAGTAAGTCTTTCTTCGGTACAAACGATAATATTAAGGAGCATACTTTTAGGCTAATTTCAAATAAAGTAACTAGCACGGTTGCAACAAAATAATGCGACTTCACTTCTACGGTCAGACGAGGTCAGTGCGCACCCAAATCTTCTGCTTACTTTTCATCAAATAATTATTATACTGTCCCATTTAGCTCGAAAATATTCAAATTTCCAAACATGCACTCGCTATGAATATTTTACTATCTTTTTCTATTTTTTTTAACTAACCTGCTGCTGTAACATTTTAACGTAGCTTTTTAACAATGTTTCAGTGGATCATATTTTCGCCACTTCAGGCCAAGAATTTATCCTCCACTGTTGATGTTCCACTGTTAAAACAAATTATTCCATTTTTACTTATTAATAAGAACAAATTATCGTATTCTGTTGCACTAAAAAGCAATTCTTACATCAAATTTTTACTGCGTTTTTTTTCTCAGAACTGTAAACTTTTAAAAGGATGAGAAGCTACCAGCTTACTTCACTTTTTTACTTTTTACAGCCAGCTTATAAAAAGAACCTAATATAGTAAACGAAATAAATTCAATAAAGAGATAAAATAAATAAATAAAAACGAAAGAGGTGAACGCTAGAATTATTATGATGAAAACTTTCATTTCGTGATAATTTTCATTAAAGCTAAAACTTAATCATTCGTTAAAAATAATGTTAATAAAATTATTAATGAAGCTATTCATCGAAACTGAGCCTTAGAGTCAAAATAAATCTTAATTATAGAATTTTATTCTTCAGATATTCTTCGAAGAAATACTATTTATTATTCCATAAAATTTACAGACTCTAAATTTAGATGATTTATTTCGGGTTTTCTTAAATTCCAGGGTGTCAAGAAAAGTAACGGACTTATAAAAATCTCCACATGGCTCTTTAACTTTAAATTAATCAAGATTTATAAGCAAAATCAATTGAATCGTTAAAATTTGTGAAATTATTTAAATTTAATTCTTTAATGCTATTTAATTTTGATTACAATTAACATTTTTATATATTTGGGAAATGACGTTAAACAGCTATATTTAATTGAATTACCTTTGAATACTGATGGATTGATATTTTATTTTCCCAATTATTTTTGGAGTTTAGATAACGGCGAAATTTATGAGTCTTATCTAACAGGGGAAAGTCAGAATTGCCAAGAAATTGAAGTTCATAAAACATTTTGCGCCTTTGCTTAAAAGTCTAACTTTTCCGTAGAATATTACATATGAAAAATGTTTTAGTAAAAAGCTCAATTACTATAGCATAACCAAGAACCATGGACACTTGGATATGCTTCACAGTTTTTTCGTCCTAAACATATACCTTAAGATGAGAAACATTAATGAAAGTTGAACAATCAAAGAAAGAATAGGCTAGGCTGTATTCCATATTTTCTTTCTACATTCGCAAATCAGATACTGTAAGTATCAAAAAATTTTCATTGCATTTCGTTTTAGTAACTTGTATTTGGTATTGCCTACATGATTTCTACACATGGAAATTCAGAATTTTTCACATAATTTTTTTATATTTCTGTTAAATTATTTTCTATAAGACACCGAAGAAGGAATTTACTCAAGAAAGACACTAAATATTCAGGTGAATCACTACTTGCTATTTTTTTTTTCAAATATGTATTTAACTCATTTTTCTACGTTTGACTTATTTTTTATTGCTGAATATTCCTTCTATACCCAAGAAAATATTATGAAAATAAAAATATTATGAAATATTATGAATAATCTCAAAGCTAAATATTAAGGTATAAAGAGCATTTTACAAAAATTAGTTCAATTTTTCAATATATAGAGTCAGTGATGGATGGCACCCAAGAAAATGATTTTAAAAATAATTCTCAAGCATAAAATTTTAAAAAAAAACGAGAAAAACTTTTTAACAAAAATTGTTTCAATTTTTCCACATGCGGAGTCAATGATGCAATGCAGACTTTTTGAGTGACTCAAAGATGAGATAAAATTCTACGTTAAAGATAGCTCCACGAATGGGCGTCAGTGAGTGATATCATAAAGACATCACTTATATGATGAAAGAGAGATAAAATCTGAAATGAAAAATGTTAAAAAACAGATGTCTTACACAAAAAGAGGAATGCAAGCTGTAACATAATGATCCACGACTGTTGATCTTGAAGATTATACAGATGCTAAAATGTTTACAAATTCCTGAAAAAATTGTATTTCTCAAGATTGTTTAAAGAAATATTTTACTGGCAATAACGGTCTTAAACAGTTTTAGTTTATTTTTGTGAGTAAATGATGGTAACAGAAAATCCAATTTGTTTCTGAGGAAAAATTTTTAAATTTTCACTGCAGAATATTTTTGAATCTTGAGGAATTAGAAAATAATTATAGAAAAACAGCATTCTCCTTTTAATTAAAAATTTTCATAAGATAGAGCATGCTATTATGTCTCCATACATTTAATATACGGCTGAGTGGAGGACTTCATTTATTTCATAAAAATATAATCTTAAAACTGTTATATCAAAATGTCGCAAATCAAATTTTCTAAAATATTTTATAGATTCAAAATGTTTGTATAAGCTGAATATATTTGCTCTTAAATTGTAGTATGTAATTTGTGATCAACAAAATTGTATGTGTTTGGCTGAATATGGTTTTTGTGTAACAATAACATTATAAAACTACAAGAGAATCTCTGGGAATTTATCTTTCCTAAACCGATATCGGCATAGCCAGTCCTAAAGAGTGGGCATTGGACAGGTTGGCTAGGGGAAAAACCCAGTCCTAGTATTTGTCTCAAGCATCATCGATTACAATGCATAGAAATTTAAGAAATATGTATTGATTGAACTGCATGACCCTAAAATTACCAACATACAGATCTTATAAATTTTGATTTTGTTCTGAAGGAATGATGGTCATACTAAAACCAATATCAAGCTCTCGGATTTTTCATATCAAAAATTAAAGAAAGGGGAAACACATCTGTAAATAAAGCGAGATATTTTTAAGTATTTAAAAGTTATTTGAAAATGAAGATTTCATTTTGGTAATTATTTAATATTATCAGAATGTTTCAGCAGGAGACACGAGTTAGATTATTTGTAATGAAGCACTGAAGCCAATTTTTAAATTATTTTACTGCAACAATTTATCATGTTTGTTGCTTTCAATATTTTTATTTACCATTTTAACGAATGCCATAATTTTATGACATCTCATATGAACATTTTAATAAATTTCAAATGTAAAATGGGAACACAATTTTGAGGAATAAAATAGGGAAGTTTTACCCCTCCCTTTCCCATTTCTATACAGAACGAAAGCAAAACTTTGAATATTTAACAAGAAGGTATCCAAATCTGAAAATAAGATTTGGTAACCAGCTTTTTTTCTTCGCTTTCTTTTCTTTTCTTCTTTAAAATTAAAAAAATATATAGAATTTTTACATTTAAAAAAAAATACAAACACTGTGATCAAGTGTTAAAAAAAATGAAGAATGTGCATCAGAAGTCAGAAATTTAAACCAAGCATCCTGAAAAAAGAAAAATTTAAATGTTAACATTTTTCAGACATAAAAGTGATTTTCCTTTCATAATATAAAAAGAATCGATAAATTTGGAATTTCCACTAAGTTACACAAATGTAAGATCATACTATATTCAGGTCAAACGGAGAGAACATTTGGAAAAAAAGAGCAATGTTTGCAATAGAATAATAGTAAAATACGCTAGAAAAAAAAAACAGCATTAACCCAAGCAATTTTCTTTGAAATCATTATTTCATTCAAAATAACTTCATTTTTTCGTTGATATAAAAAAGTATTTTTCCTCCTTTCAGACAAAAGGAGGTAAAGATAAGTAATTTGGGGAAATTCCACCCAACTAAGCAGGTGTAGATCACAGTCTTTCAAGTCACTCTGTCCGAGTTAAGTGATATTTCTTCTAAATTACTTTTCCTCAAAGACCACACGAAGTCGGGCCACATGGCTCCTGGTTATTGGTGATAGGGTCATTGGCTGCGGAAGGCGGGAACTGAAAACAGAATAGCAACCTTCACTATCCACCTCTGGCCTTAAAATACGTACTGCTGCTGTGGCTTTCGTCAACAAGACGTTTTTTTCCCCCCTTCGTTTTTTTAATTTATTACGTTGATTACGTGCCAACATTCTGTCATCACCAATGAGACTTTTTTTTTTCGACGTTCGTTTACACGTAATTTTGCTTGAGCCGTGATTGTTGTAGCAATACAATGAGCGAAGTGATCCAAGCTACTCACGAGAAATCGTGAATAAGAAAATTTGACGTAAAACGTCCTCATATAGAAATACGATGAATAGATCGAAATGGGTGGTTCTCTTGACAGAATTTAGATGTTGATGATGGTGTGAGACAAGTCATGATGAGGAGGTGATTATCATTGCGGTGGTAACTAGTGAGGTGGGATTGACGGACAAGTAACTTGTGGATAATGATTTTTAGCTTGGAAAGATATGCTAGAAAGATAAAGCTTTTATTTACTAAATATGCATTAATTATAAAAATTCATTACTGCGATTTGGATTTGATATATCACATAGATAAAAAGATGGTACCAATTGTGTATTTAGTTCTATTTAAATATTACTTTTTAAGCAACTGAACTGTTGGAATAACTGTTTGGCACAGATTTCATAATTTAAAAATGTGGTCAGATGACCAGGACGATACTCGAGCCGCCAACATCAGCATAAAATCTTCGATATTTCAACTGCGGAAAGATGTTTGACTACGATATACTTCATGTGCAACTAACCTAAATGTACAGTGGGCATTTAATGGATTCGGGTCTCTAATCTACTGTTACTCTAATTTCTCGAAGCCCAAAATCCTTTAGCAATCCGTCTCTAAACGTTTCTTGTTATTCAAGGCTCTATGAACAACAAAATCCTCTTTCCTTTTTTTTATAGTTAAATTTACAGTCTTAAAAAATCATTGATAACTTGTTCATTTCAAAAATAAATTAATAAGTGATTAAAATAATTCGGTTATTTAGGTTATACGATAAATGAAATTATTATCACTAAATTTAAGGGTTAGTTACTTACAGCAATAAGAAATTCAAAGTCTGGTAAAATTTCAAAAATAATGCAACTGCAGAATTATCATACATAATTATTAATTAAATAAATTAGAGCTCACTTCGATGAGAATTTAAACACATTTGAACAAAAACAACAGATAGCTGAGATGCTTTATAGAGATTTTGTGAAATTTCAAAGTACAAAATTTTAGATCAATGAGAAAAGAGTTTATTTATTAACATCAATGAAATTAAAGATGTATCTTTCTAGGCATATAAAACTGAAGATAAAATAAATATGTTATTTCATGATTTAAAAAAAAATATATCAAGAGCTGAAAACTTGTTAAAATTTGAGTAGGTACTTTTTAATGCATTTCTATCTTTATAATTCATAAATATTTATTTTTACCATAAAAAATCAAAATCAAGAAGAATATAAAAGATTTAAATCAATTAGGAAAACCGTTTTAAATAGGTTTTTATTATCCAGATATCTCATTAAAATCAATATATTTTATTTTCAATCTAATAATTGGTTTGAAACTGAAATTGCACATTTTATTGAAAATATTTCAACTGGTTAAAGGAAAGAATGTTGTAGGATACTGATATCAAAGAATACAAGCAATCTGTATCTTGGATTTTTTAAAAAATCTGTCGCTTTCTAACATTTTTTTTACTTATTGCTTTAAAACACTGAAATCAAGAAAGTAAATAAAGGGCAATATTTATCTTGTAAAAATAAAATAAACTGGGAGATACTTGAAAAAATATCGTATGCTTTTCTAATAATCAAAAACTAAAAAACAGACAAATGAGCAATGACCGTTTAAATATCAATTTCATTTCATGCCACAGTTAATTGTATAAATAGTAAATTTTTAAAGAACGAGAGATAATTGCTTCCCCAACATACTCTCTAATAAATCTATTGTCCCAGTTCCTTAGCGTAAAATTATAGATCTTGGGTATGGCCACGCATGCCTTGCATGACAATGGCTCAGAAATATTAATTTTTCGCATGAAGACTGGCAATGTAATCATGCAATTCCTGGCGATTAATCACTGGCATGGAGTTGATAATATCCGTAAATCAAATTTCATAAAATTAAGTAGTTCCGTTTTTGAGTAATCGAATTTACTTGCTTGTGAATGTACAGACAGGTAGATGGAGGGTCAATTCCCTGACGGATTTGGTCCCAAATGTGACAGACTTCAACTCTTTAAATGCTAAAACTGAGTACCATATTTTGTCCGTCTAATTTTTTTCATTTTATAATTATTGTATTAACTTGTATTTGGACAGTTGGGCATACAAATGTCCTTTAAATGTATTTCGACAAAAATTTGATAGACATCCAAAAATTTGGGATAAAAATCACATACTAAATTTCATCCGTCTATATCGAAACGTTTTTGAGTTACCGTAATTACAGACAGACAGACACAATGTCGAAATGAGTTCGCCTAATTTAAGACCTGAAACGTAGAGTTTGGTTAAATTTCTTTTCGACCAATCTCTTTTTTTAAAAAGACAATATATTACAATACTTTTTTTTACAAGTTTCCTCTATAATTCGTGCATGAAGTAAAATGTATCAAAACTGTAAACAATTAGACAAATCTGATGATATTTCTTCAGAATTTTCAAATTTTGTTTTCTTTCAGTCTAATACTTTTACAGAAAAATTAACAAAATAATCTAAAACGTGAAACTTTACAGTACAGTATGCAGTAAACCCCTGTCTGTCTGTAAAATCACCCAATGATAATTGCCATTTCTAAAGTTAGAAAACCAAGGAAAAAATTTTCAATAAAATATGTATTTACGAAAAAAAGTAAAGGTGACAATATCAATAAAAAACATTTTCCCGTCTTTTCATATCCCCATCGACTTATCAGCAAAACTGTAAAACAGTATTTATTTAGTTGAATACTATGGAAACATTGTATATTTTAAAAAAATAAAAAGACACGCTGATCGAGGCCACTGGACTTTAAGGAGGGAAAAAAATGTAAATATCAAAACTGTACAGATAAAGTGTTGAATAAAATATATAATGCCACTTCAAGTATTTTTTATATTATTTTCCCCCTGCTCGATAGTATGAGGTTTTGGAAAGATTAAATTCCATGAAAATAAAAATTATGACTTGCAAAAGATGATTTCTGATAGGTTTTTCATCTCATAAGTCTTTTTCAATTGCAGGTCTTCAGACAAAGAAGCTTTGTGTTTCTGTAATGATTTCATATAAGTGAGTGAGAGATGAAAAGATAATAATTAAGATGAGATTATTCTTCAAAGGGAGATGCGAGGTTAATTGCGTTCAGGTTCGCGGGAAAATGAATTAGAACTTTTTTAAAAGGATTTTCTGTAATTCATAAAAAAAAGTCTTAAAAAATTTAGGGTATTAAAAATGAAAGTAATTCTTTAAAGTGCATCAAAAGGCATTAATTGGCTGAAAAATAAATGAAAAATATTATTTTATCTACGATGGTGACAGTTTGTAAAAAATGATGGAAATTAGCAAATTTAAAGCATTTTATTGAGATTTATTTAATTGAAAAAAAGATTTTGGATGAAAATATCCAATATATTTTAAACGAGGTTTTTTTTTTAAATAAAAAATGTTTAAACTTTATTTCTCCGTCCAAGCTTTAAGAAATTAAATTCATTTTTGTTTTTACATAATATACGTTTTGATACAATTTTTTATTTTTATATCTTAAATACTTTTTATCTCCGATTCTCTTTAATAAAATCATCTGATAAAAAAAATTCATAGAATTAAAACTTAATGAATAATTTGTATCCAAATTGGTTGCAATTTTAATGATACACAATATGTTCTGCAATAAGTAAGTGATCTAAGAATAAGTAATTCGTTCATTTTAATGACAATGTAAAGTAAAAAATTAATAATCTATTCATTCTAGAAAAGTTTATAGTTGTTTTAATATCTCATGACCCGAAAAAAAGTCCAAATTTCATATAATTTTTAAGTTCAGCATTTAAAGACAAAATGAGAATATTTCTTTGATAAAGGAACTATGTGATGTATTTCGTAAATTATCACCAAATTTTGAACTGATTAATTGACAAACTTCTAAACTGGTCGATTTCTGCATGGGACAACATTTTAGCAAGAAAATGAATCAATAATTTTACCTATATAAATACATATTTTTGATACATAATTTTGTATCACTTATGTTTGTTCTGTCTATTTTCTGCAAAATCTCAAAAGTATAAGCCGTTCCTTACAGTTTATGAAAAATTCATCACCAATTTAAAACACTTGTCTTATATTTGTCGAAATAAACATACTTCAAACATACATTAAACGTATTAAAGCACATACCTTATATTTGTCGAAATAAACATATCTTAAAAATACATTAAACATATTAAAACACATACCTTATATTCATCATCGAAAAAATGTCCACAATGTTAATGGCTAAATTTTTATGGGAACAATAGGACAGTGCATGTTATGTAAGTACATGAAGATCTTAAACTACCGTCACAAACCCCGTCACAAATTTATCCGTTGATATGGTTTCTGCTGTGCGTGCCAAAAATTGTAACGGAGAAGCGCATCTGTTGTGTTTCCCGTTATTACGAATAAATTCTGTTTCATGTTATTTATATTGGGGGGAGGGGGTCACGGATTTTCGTTGTTGATATCATTAATCAATTTTCTTAATACCTGGAGTAGACGATCGTTAATGATCAATAATGGGATATTGTTTATAAAAAATTCTTACGAGCATAAGCAATAGAAAATGGAGTGAAATGCATTTTAGCACTGATTTTTTTAAATTTAAAAAAATCAATTTAAATTTTTAAATAACATTTAATGTCTTTGAATTAGTATTATATTTTTCTTTTACAGGTCTTTATTTTGAGAGTTTGGCTATAAATATATATGTATTCACTGATTATAAATGAATAAATATTGAAAATTTTATAAAGAACGAGCTATTCCTTATGTCAATGACTCACAATTTGCAATATCGCATATTATATCAATATAAAATACAAAGAAAAATATGTAAACACTTATTTTTCAGAACAAAATAAGAAAAAAATACTAGTTGTTTATGCAAAAATAAAATGCTATTTTTAATGCAGTCATCATTTCGTTATTTGTGCTGATTTGTTAAAAGCTTTAAGAGTTAAAAGACTTTTACATAGAAATGTGAATAAAAATAAAATGTCTAAAAAATTTTGCGAAATTCCGATTTACATGAAAATTTAAAATCATGATTGCATATTATTTATTCATTAATGGTACTGAACAATTCTCTAAATATATTTCTCCGTATTTATATTTATATGTACTTTCTTTTGAAATTTTTTATGTCTTAAAAATATTTTGTGTACCAGATCCCAAAAAATTTTGGAGTTCCCTTTCTTATTTCATTTTTCATTTATCCTTTTGCTTTAATATTTTTTATTCTTTTTATATGGTTGTTACAATATATATTTTTTAAACTTTCCAAACGATAAACATGTTTTCCGTCTGTAATAAACTGCTTCTGTATTTACTTCTGTGAGCTTAGTGCTGTACATAGTTGTATTTGAAAAGTAAATTTAATTATATATTAATAATCATTAAATTAATTTAAAACAGCTTTTTAAAATAAACTTTTATAAGATTTCCTTCTAATCTAGCTATAGTTTAAAAATACGCTTTAGATCTATTCCTCTGTTTTTCGTTTTTAATATACAATTCCTCATTAGAAATACAGTGGAATCTTGAAATGTTTTTTTTTTATTTTTTATTTTCAAGTTCACCTAAAGATTGTGATTTTTGTATAGAATGAATTTTAATCAATTGATTAACTAATAACAATTTAGGTTTGAAAATAATAAAATAAAATAGCGAACTGTCTTTGAGCACACAAATATATAAAAAATTCAAACTTCTAGCATAAGAGCGAAAAATCATTACAAAATTCCATCCTCAGAAATATGACGCATATCTAGTTAAATAAAAGTATATAATAAACGATCTCAACCCTATAAGTTGCCGAAGTAATTTTTGTTTTTTTAAGTACTTCTCCAAAGCAGTCTTATTCGAATATTTAATATATTTATAATATTACACTCATAAGCAATATTACTGTTACATCTATTCGAATGTTTTAGGTAAAAATGAGAAGGAGAATTTATTCACCTTACTAAATTCTGATTGCTCGTCAAAAAAAAAACATAATTGACCTAATTATAAACTAATTATTCGAAATTCAAAAGGATCAATGTTGTTTACTTTAAAGATAACACGTCATTTTTAGTCTACCTTGAAATAAATGGCTTAGTTTCCTGGTGAAGTTTCCTCTGCAACCGACGATGTTAATCTATTACCATGTCAGCTATCTAATACTGTATAATAGGTTGCAAATTTAGAAATGGCATAAACAAATTGCATAATTGCTTAAGTGTATGAATCGTACGCTAAATGGCTGAATATCATGACAGATAATCATCTGTCTTCCATTGTGCTCATATGTACATCCCAAGTAAACAATTATCCCATCCATCTGCTGTTGTTTGCCATCGGTCGGCTTTAAGCCTTTCAAAAACAAAATGGATTTTACACAATGTTTCCAGACCTGTAGGTTGGTGAAGAAATGGGATACTACGAGTATACAATCGTGTGATCATTTTCTTCGAAGTGGAGGACTGCCAAAAGAGAGTAAAGTGTGCCGCCTATAAAAAGCTTAAGAGTATTTTTTAAGAGAAAGTATTACACTGTTTTTATTCTTTTGGAACGCTTGGCGAGGTATTTTGATTTTACTTTGAAGTTGAACGCATTTTGTTCTATTCTTATACTACTGGAAATATTCAGTGCATTGCTTATCCATCTCAAAATTTTATGGTACATTAGAAGAGCCTACACTCGCTATAGGGGTTAGTGAAAATTCTGAAGAATAGAGCAGAATGATTCATTTGACACATCTTATTCAATTTGGTATACCAATATTTAAAAGCGTAATTTAATTCTGAAATGCACTGAAAAAACTTCTTCAAATTTCACACACAAAAGTAAATACGGCGAAAAAGTTCATAGAATAAATACAGTCGAGGTTGAACGCATTTTGTTCTATTTACTACTAGAAATATCCAATGCATTGGTAATCCATCTCAAAATTTTATGGTATATTAAGAGAGCCTGCTCTCGTTATAGGGGTTAATGATAATTCTGAAGAATAGTGCATAATGATTGATTTAACATGTTTTATTCAATTTGGTATACTAGCTTATATTTTATAGTATAATTTTATTCTAAAATGTGCAGAAAAAACTTTTTTTAATTTTACAAGAAAATTGAAAGTGCAGACGTGTTCAATTTTAGAATAAAAATAGTTGCAGCAAAATTAATTGTTCTGAGTCTGTTTCGTAAATAGCACATTTTATTCAATACGTTATACTAGACTTTATTAAGTAATATAGATTTATTCTAAAATAACCTGAAACATTTTCTTCCAATTGCTCAAAAAAGTAAATATGTAGAAAAAGTTCACAGTCAGAATAAAAATATTTACAGCAAAATTAATTAGTCTGCGTATGCTTCGAGGCTTTTCGGCGAGGATAATGAGATCTTTGAGATCTGGAGCAGAAGGGCTGATTCAAAACAGTTGCTTAAATTTTTATATGCCAAATTTTATTTAAAAATATAGTTTATAACAAATGATACTGGAAAATTATTCTTACAGTTTTCATGGAGCCTTTCGGTAAATAGTCTGTTCCTGTAGTTAAAAAACAAAGACAAAGAAAAGATCGCTTGGCAGCTAAAGTAAAAATATTTGCTGTGAAAGTTAACTGATCTGGGTCTGTTTCGAAACTTTTCTATGAGCATAAAGACATTTCTAGTAACTGAAGCATCAGGATTGGTTCAAAAGATTGTATTTAAGTTTATGTACTAAAATTTATCAATGAACACATTTTCATGTTAATTATAATGTATTAAAATTCTTTCAATTTACATGAAAATTTCGTATTTGTAAGAAGAAGCAATTTAACATATATGAAATATCATTCTTAGAGCCAAAATAAAAACGTTTTCTCAAAAATTAACTAACCTGACTTGCGAGCAGATTCAGCGAAAGTAAGTGTCTTCATTTGAAATCATAACTTTCAACCATTTCAAAAATCTGAAATCAAAAATGAGCAGTCGATTCATAAAGATGAACATTGGTTAACGAAAAAATTAGTAAAATGAAAAAATAATAATATTCAAACAAACATCGCTGCACATTTAAACTTCAGCAAATCTTAGACGAACGCAAGCATTAATTTTTGCCAGGATGAATACAAAGCGATCACAGCAGAAAGGCGTTTCCCCAAATTAATTTTTTATTGATAAAAATTAAGCAGATATTCAAATTAAGAAAGTGTGCATAATTTAAACGAAGATAGTTGCAATAAATAGAAATGATACAAATGCTATAGAAATTATTTTTTATTACTATTTAATATATAGGCATATGATTCAATTTTTGTTTTGAAATTTTTATTGGGAACGATGGCTGATCTTTGAAAGTTTCGCAGTAAAAATTCCTTTAATGCTTGACATAAAGTATCTTCTTTCTTTTTCACTTTGGTCTCCACTAAACAAATGAGCCAAAAATTTAACCTTATTCAACAATACTTCCAACTTATTATAAGTTAAGAACTCTTTATTTTCTTCACCATCACTGCTTTCACTGTCGTCAGATATTTCAAGATTTTCGATTTCTTCATTCCACGTTTTTGGGTTAATTTTTCAACATCTCCTTATTATATGCTTGAAAATTATTCGCCACCAATTGTTTGTCAGTTCATACGTTTCCTCTGGCTTGGTTTTCAATATAGCAATGTGGCCAAAGCTCTACAGTTCACCGCGTATGAAGTTTAACTTATTTTGGTTATATTAACGTCCAGTTTTAAAGTTAAACTAGTGCTTTTCTGGGACTGGCCTCGTAAGTTTGAATCGTGGTCAGATGACAAGAACGATACCTGAGCTGGCACCCCCGTCTGCACACCGACGGGAGGACGTTTGATCCCGACGGATTTGACGAGCACTCGACCCGATTTCACGACGGTTCTTCGGTGGAATCGGGTCTCGAACCTGAAACCCTCCGGTTCCGAAGCCGAGAACTTACCTCCAGATCCAACCGCATATGAATGAAATTCTATTGTTGGACGGATTAAATGGAAACATTTAAGATCATTTATACATACTAAATTGCATTCTGGAAAGAATACTATGCTATAATTTTTTGTTCATCGTGTTTTAAAGATTGAAATACTATTACAGATATTCTCAAAGAGGAGAAAGTCTTTTAAATGTCTTGCTTTATATTTTAAATGGATTGACATATATAAGGGAAACCAGGATCAACATTTTATGGATTTTAAAAATTTATAGGTCAAAGAATATAAAGAATTTCTTTAACAGCCAAACTATATGCCATTCAATTTTAAAATCACTAAATTATATCAAAATATTAATATTTGAGGATTCACGAATTATTTTTAAATATATATCAAAATGATTCTATGAGTAAGAATAGCTCAAAACATTTGAAATTAGTTGTAACATTTGCATTCATCTTTATGTTTCCAAATGTAAAGCAAGTAATAAATATTACAGATAAAAGATAGTAGCCATTTATTTAAATAATTTCAGGTCAATCAATTTCAATAAATACATTCTTTTGAGTCAATATATATATGATACAATAATGTTTTCGTTTAAATAATAACACCCGCAATTAGTTACAACAATAAAAAATCTTTACTTACTTTATTTCTCTCTTATTCTTTTTTATTCTATTTTCCATTTTTAAAAATTAATAAAGATTTTTATGTTTTCATGATACGAGAAGATACATAGCATTGTATGTAGATTTGTAGCAATATTTACTTTCTATTAGTTTCATTAAACCCCCAAAGATAATTTGATGTATTTTTAATATATAATTTAAAATATATTAATTAAAATTTATCAGAATTTTTATGAATAATTATAGTCAATGCGTGATGAGTGTGAAGTCGGACGGAAGGTCAAACTTCCTTATGTCTGGGTTATATGGAAATCTCGAGATAATGATGCTAGCTTTGTTTTTACTTTCTTTTCTTGATTGTGATTGAAAATTAATAACTTACTCACGTGCTATTTCCCGAACATCAGGAACTTTTTTTTAACAAAATAAAACACGAGATAAAAATTACTTTGAGAGTTGCTTGCAAGGCCATTATATCTGCAATAGCGTCCCATTTTTTCCTTCTAGAGAACACTAAAGTTTTAAAAAATTATAATTGATTAATTAAAAGTGATGGTATTTTACAACAATTTTAAAAAGTTATTTCATTTTTTTCTGAGCAATGAAAACATTTTATGTTTTATTCGATAACGGTATGGTGCGATTGTCTTTACTGTATCTAAAATATTTTAGAGGAATTTATAACCATGCATACATTGTTTTTATTCTATTACTTATTCGTAAATAACAATAAAAAAATAACAACTGAACAAATACTTATCTAAGTATATTATGTGGGAAAAGGCAACAGCCAGCATTAATTGGTGAAATATATTTATTGAGATTACAAGGACAACACATTACTATACTAACATAAAACACATAAAAAGATAAATGAACGTGAGCGGTACGTCTTACCGTTCCACCGTTCAGCTCTCGTCTGAAAATTAAGCATTATGTGGTCCATGATGCAACATGGCGCCATACAAGATATTAGAACTGTTAGCAGCTCCCACATTATGCAATGATATATTTGTAAAATATATGCACTTTAATGCGGAATGGATAATTTCAAACTATCACCTATATGATTATCTAACCAAACTTCACTAATTCGAAATGCTGAAATGTTCGTCAACATAATAATAGTGGAATTGCTACACTTTATAATCTTTTGTTGTTTTTGTTCTAACGCATATATAAAAAAATAGTTCTTACAAGAAGAGATCATTTAATGAATCAAGTTACGCAATCCCTCACTATAAATTTCTCTAAGCATCTACAAAATTCATTTAATTTAAAAAGAAATCAATATTTTTAAATCCAACAGCAGTTGGATTAAATATTCAAACATCAAATACTAAAATATCTTCCCTATCTTATTTATTATAAATCTAAACCTTGAATTTATTATTTTTTTATACACACACAAAAAAAAGTACTTATTTTCAATTTGTCCTGGATACATATTTATTTCCTTGTTTCATGATTTGAAATAAGTGACAACAGAAAAAGTACTTAGCAAGCATCGTGTAAAGCCTTATGACAATGATTTTTTCCGTAAGTATAAAAAAATCTAATTTACTTTAATACGAAAAAAATTATTTTAAACTCACAGTCATCGGATTTATCAACCGATTGCCTTGAAATGTCAAAACCTTTCATTAATTTCTCGATCGAAAGTGAAGCTTTTAATCCTTTATTTTCAGAAAACACAAAAAGAAATTCTTCGAGTCCACGCTGGACGCACAGTCATTTCTTTGTTCGATCATTTGTTGTTGAAGTGCAGCTCGTAAACCAGCAGATTTATGTCAACTGACAGAGGACTTAAAAAAAAGGAAGCAAAACAAGAAAAAATATCGCATAAAAAATTCCGAGTCACCTGAATTCTTGAATTTATATCTTTTTAGTTGGAAGAAAAGTCGAATGTGATTTTTCTTGAGAACTGTAAACTCAGTAGGTATATGATGGTATTTTGATACTTAATTCTTTCAAGTGCAGCTTGGAATAGGCACCCTGGGCATATAAATTAGACGTTTTATTGATGATTGGAATATGGAGTTGGTTTTTTACGAGCTTCAAGGTATGCGTTCACACTGGTGTTCTTTCCGGACATAGGAATTTAACCCTAGTTATAAAAATGCCACGAAAATTGTACATCTTCCAGAGCAAGTAGTTTCACTTCACGTTTATGACCCCTTTAATTGATATTCTAAGTCAAAGGGTTTTTCAAAAGGAAAATTCTTTTATTTTTATTTTTTATATTCAAATTTATCATTTTTTTATTTGTTGTTGAAAGATACAAAGTTAAAAAAAATTGTTCCCTGTCATCACAAAAATATTGTAATTGATTTTTGAAAGTGATAAAATTAATTTTAGACTTGAATACCTTGCTCAAGGAATTTTGTCACACAACTTGTTCGAAGTTAATATTCTATTGGCATGATAAAAACTATTCTATATTGAATGGACAAGCTTCAAAATAAAAATCAAAATAAATTGACCCGAAAAGAAATTTATACCGAATTTTATGATACATTAGTGAAATGAAATTAGGATTTAAAAACTATAATGACTGCATAAAAATTTCAAGCTCGATAAAATTAATCTACACCATGTAAATTCATAAAATAACGAAAAAACAGCGCATGGGAGACAGGATTGGAAATTAAATATTGTTTAAACAAAAATCTAAATAAGTGAATGATAGAAAGTTTTGGGAACTGCCCTTCTCTCTCTCTCTCTTGTAGAACATTCTATTTTAATGTTAAATGAGAATTTGTACTACAAAATGGCAAAATAATTTTAACTTTGGAATAAAATCAATTTTCAAATAAACCGTACTCTGAATAAAGAATTATAGGAATATATTAAAATGCGATAAAGTGACACCCATTTAAAAATTCAGCCTGACACTCCATTGCTTATTACATTCGGCGATCACATTTAATTCCACTGAATATAAAAAGATGAGATCACAATCTCGAAAGCAACTAAGAATCTGAGAAAGCGCCATCCCTTGTTCAAAACGTTCATTATATTTTCATGCGCTATACTCTTCTAACCGGATGATATCAAATAACTGTCCCAATAAGTAATTCAAGTAATCGCAACTTTGGAGATTATACAAGTAAAAAAAATTATTCCAACAAACAAAAAAGTATTCTCTCCATAATGGATAGTCCTCTCATTATAATTATGACGCAAGAGAAAATGGGGAGGGTTGAATAAAATGCACCTTTCCCTCCCTCAATTTTCTGATTAAAAAAACAGGCATGTAAAACAACTCGAGCGATTACTGAATAAATAAAGGCCACAGATGGAAGAAAATACTGAATAGAGTCTCAGTTTGGCATCTGGAAGGAGACTTTTCCCAGGAAATGCAATAACTGAATACTTTGTTCATTGTAATCAAATGCTTCGAAAATATATTCATCCTCTAAAATAGGACGCTTTTTTAGGTGGTGGACGGCGGAAAAAAAGTATATAATCAATGATACATAAGAATTTCTTTGAAAGAAAATATAAATAGGTTCTGATTTCAGTTTACAAATTCAAACAAGTGTTATGCGGGAAGCTTGAGAATTACTTCAATTTAGAAAGGTTGGTGGATTCGGTTGATTGTCATATAGTTTTTGGATTAAAAGAATAGTACTAAATGCCAGCATGAAATGAAAGGATGAACATTTGGAATTTTAACATATGGAAAAGAAATATGCCGAAAGAAAATGTTTTCATTTACTTTAATTGTGATACTCATATAATTTTTCTGAATCAATATCTGAAATCAAATGATAGTTATAATGATCATTTTTAAAACAATATGTGCACTTTGATATTATTGGATTGCTCATTCAAATTTATAACCTGATTGTATCATGAGTCATAATGTGTTGAAAAAAAGGCATCTGCACTTGGTCAGTCAGCATACTTATAGTCGAATTCGTTTTTAAAAAACAAAGTGCAGAATTTTATGTTTATGAATTCACAGCAACGGATTATTTAATTCCTCATGATGCCACTCTTGAATGAGAATAAAAACCATTGAATAAAATAAAATTTTATAAATAATATGTTATTTAAGAGTCAGTAGTTTCTGGTATTAGGTAATGAAAATTTTATTTGATTTTTTAAATGATTTGAAATTAGATATTGAAATAGAATCGATTTATATGGCCAACATAGCTACACATATCGTCTACTGTTTAACCAAGTTATGTCATGGTTCACTCATTTTTCCTTCTTGCAAAATGCACCATGCGTTCCTAAATTAAATCTGTGTCACAAATTTATTGTGAATGACCTCCATATCCTCCTAGAATAAGGTAGACTGTGCTTGGAAGGTCCCACTTCTTTATACTAATGCGAGAATGATTAAAACAGTGCAAAAAAATGAATGCCAGATCACATTACGACGAAGTAATTAAGAAATAGGCTCTGGCATTAAACTGAGGTCAGAACAACCCGTCGTCAAGTTCATAATGTAACCGAGCGCTTAGCAAAGAGATGCCTAACATGCATTTAAGATTCAAAATACGGCAGTTCTTAGTTTTGCATAATAAATAAGCCCATTTTTGTCCACTTATGTCGACTCCGTATTTTGATTCTCTCTTCTCTTAGGGTACAACAATAAAGATTTACAATTCCTTTGGGACAGGTCGGTGACTGGTTATTTTATGGCAAATAGTGTTATCTGCGGTGGCCTCGTCATTCAGAATCAATGAACATCTTAATCTCAGAATAAGATAGATATATTTGTGAGTTTTCCACTTTGGCATATGCTTAACAATGCTTTAATCATATTTTTTTGAAAAAAAGGAGCCATGTCAGAGCTTATTTTCTTAAATGGTAGAATCGATCACCATTAAAGAAATCAATCAGATGAAAAAAAAATTTCAGCTATAACAGTTTTACGGAATTATACATATCACTCGAAACGTGACGGAGTTTATACGTTAAAAAAATTTTGAGGGAACGGAACAGAGAGGAAAGAGGGGGCAAAAGCAAGAAGTGTTTTTTCACGGGCGGAGAAAAGCGCAAACTTCTTTCAACGGGAGGGTATAACCAAATAAAAAAAAAGAGCCCCGCTGCTTACCTAACTCGTACTCTCACTTATGCGAGAGAAAAAATGAACCTCAGGGTCCATAGATGATTTTTTTTCCCTCTTAAGAGCACTCAGGGAAACGTAAGAATGAAACTTTCACTCCTGAGTTTCCTGACGTTTGCAGATAATGTAAAAAAATGTGATTTCACCTCAGAAAGAAGGAAATTCTCTTAAAAATACCCATAGGGGTTATTAACCCCTATTTCTTACCCTGTATTTCCCATGATGGAGCACTTTATCTACTTGGCTCTCAAACTTCGACTGCGCTTTTATTTTCTCCTCTTTTCTGCTAGAAACGGTACTTCGTTTCTATGACATTCCGATGAGGCTTAAGAAAGGGGGGGGGGTGTTTTATGCTGTGCAATGTGGAACCAAAATCGTAATCCGGAAATAAAAGAGAAACGTTTTTCATTAAATAGTCCAAGTCTTTGTAGAGTCTTAAAAACCCGTCGATTTTGATTCTATTGGTTTATAAAGTGATAAACTTTTTCTTTCTTCGGTTTCACTCTATCCTATTTTGCGGCAGGTTTTGCATTTCATTTAATACTCATAGGAAAAGCGAATAATTTTTTTGAGAAGAAGCCATAAAAGCTTAAAGTTGAATCGGAATCATTGGGTTTTAAAACGGTTGACTTGTATGAAATTTTCCGGGGTAATAGGATGCAGGGATCAGGAAGAAGAGATTTGCAACAAGTTTTTGATCATTTGAATACTTTCTACCTAAAAAAACCCTTCAGAATCTATTCTCAGAGACTTAAAATATATTTAAATGTACTATATGTGCCAATCACACACAGATTTGCTTTTCGAAAGGAAACAGTTTGAGGTTAAAGGTTATATGTGAACCAGCTTTGTCCTTAAAGCCTTCAATGGTACTTAACATTAAAATCGACTCAACTGTGTTTTTCGATAAAGCTGTTCAAACAATAGTTTTCTTCATTCGATCCCGATTACGAATGACAAGTAACAAAAATATTTAAAATAAAATGATAAATTAATTCATTTTATTTTCAGAGGGAGGTGTAGACTATTAACTCCATAGCAGTCTATTGGTACCACATAGTTTTTTCAACTACTTGGAATGTTAAAGCAAGTTTTATATAATAGTATATATTTTAATTATTTCGACTAATTTCACAATGTAATTAAACTAAAAAAATACGCTGAACAGATTAGTGTTGTTATGCTTATGTCATCCATTAATCTCTGATTGTTGAAATGAAATTGAAAATGGTTTCTATACACCAGTTGGATTTTAATTATGATGATCGTTCTGGACTTCTGGGAAAGACTGTTTGGCAAAGTAATTATCGGAAAAATTAAATAATGACGATGAAACGTCTTTCCAGCAGACCACGTTGTAGAAATTAAATAGCTTTGTTGTGAATAAATTTGTGAAAAAGCGCACATCAATTTCCATTTTGCAACTCTAACTACCGAAAACTGCTCAATTTATTGAATACCAAGCCCACCATGGAAATGGTAGTCCCGTTTCATAATTAAAAAAAAACTGCTCTATTTGCCCCCTGCATTTCTATCAGTGAATAATAACCTTTCCAAATGGCAAGTTATATAATATAGTTAACATTTTTAATTTAAGTAAAAGTCGGATAATCATTCTTATTCTAAATTCGATGACTTAGAAATTAATTGTATAAAAGTATGATTTAAGGGAATTTAGACCTCCGGGATTTAACTGTCAGTGTAAAATAACATTTTTAAGAAGGTAGATAACGAACTAAGCATATGTTAGCTTCTATACCATCAATAAAAAAAACGGATTTCTGTTTGATTCGTGACTTCGGCATAAAAAAAAAGATTAAAAGAGTTAATAAAAAAAGAATTCTGGAAAGCTCCAATATGTCTGAAGGCCAAGCTAAATTGAACGCGGGATTCAGTGATAGTTTTAACAGTATAAAAAACAATTTGTTTCGGAAGGTAAAATTTACCCATTATTATTTTGCGAATAATATAATATTTTTTTTCGTAATAAAAAATGTTAAATCGAGTTGAATTAAATATGGTTTAATTTCTATGAACTTTATATCTGGGGTAATATCTCATTGTTTTAGTAAGAATAATGGTACCGTATTTGAAACAAATGTTGTTTTGATTATTTGTTCAAGGTTTCCTATTTTGAGTTTAGCCATACACAAAAATGTAGTTCATAACTAAAATCTTTTTTTTTTTCTTTTTAAAGAAATATAAAGTGATAGATTTTTGAGTTACTCCAAGTTAATTTTCTTTCAGTTAACAGTTTATTCCCAGTTTTTTAAATTCCTGTTCTTGATTTCTCTTCTTTTCTATACAATCAAGAAAGAAGTAAAGCTACAAAACTTGTTTAAGCGAATATTTTTCTAACGGGAGTTGTCTCGATACAGCCACTTATGGTTCTAACTCCATGCAAACAAACCTAATTGGAGTTACAGATGTTGCATGAATAGATTTTTGTTCTAATTGAGGTTGGATCAGACACTGTATCCTAGACTGTTAGGATGTCACTACTTTTGTACTTTATTCCAGCACTAATCCGTCTGTCCTCCAATAATCTATCGAACATTTTATTTTCAATTCTTTCTGAATTACGAGAGTTGTGCTTGTATTATAAGGTTTCGGTTTCCGAGTAGAAAACGCGCTTCCACCAAACAAGTGTTATGCATGGGAATTTGGTGGAAGTAGTTTGACATCATGTCTCTTGTTGATGTAAAATGGGGATAAAAAGGGGTTGAGGGGAAGGGGAAGCTTTAGGGAAAGCTTTAGGTAAGTTGAAAGGGAAAGGGTGCAGCTTTAGAGCTGTCCTCGATATCTGACCGTGTTTAAAATTTATGATTTCCATCCCAAATTAGTCTCGAATAGTTTAAAAATGAGGTTTAAATATAATTAAAGGAAACAGTTGTTTTATCACATTGAGGATGCCCAGATTTATTGATAGCAAGAAAAAATAAAAGCAGCGGCATGGAAGGTAAAAAAGTTATTAAAAAAATCATTATCTTACAACCACTTAAAAACAAAGGAAGCATTGTTCTATTTATTCATCAGAATTTTTGTTTTAGAAGAAAATTTTGAGATTTTATCCTTATATAACCTAAAAGTCAAAACTGCTTGAGGGAATTAAACACTGCCTTAACCGAGAAATTTAATTTTTATGTTTTGCTTCACGAATGATCAATAAATACTTTAACGAAGAGGAATTTTTAAATATATTTAGTAATATTATTTTCTTCGTTTTCAAAAGCTTAAAAATATCCGTGAAAATAACAAAGCTTAATAAAGGTTTAAAGCCAAATTTAGGAGACATGAATTTGCTGCACTTCCATACAAAAATGCATTCTCTCAGAGTTTTCAAGGGACTTTTCAATTTGCAGTTGTTATTAATTTAGTTAAGTTTGGATGTATTAACATTTCGTCTTGAAACAAAACAGGAATAGTTAAAGTTGCAACGCGTAATTACGAGTCATGACTAGATGATGCGAACGATACCTGAACCTACATCGCTCGCCAGTATTTCACGACAGGCTGAAAGAAAGTGGTATGCTTTTAATGTCAGATTTGATGAGAGCCAAACCCACATACAAAGCATGTCTTTTCTTTAATCATATCCCTAACATGGAGCTCTACAGGTTTGAGAATCATACCTTAACACTAGTCAAAACCTTACTCATTTTGTAAGCAGTAATGTAATTTAAAATGCTCCCTTCAATGGATCTACGGATGTAATGTATCTTTCTCAATGCATTTACGGATAAAAAAGATGATTTGTTTGACAATTAAAGATCTGATGTCATGGCTATTTATACTATCGACAGGCAGTAAAATAATGCATAATTGGCACAACATTTCAAACGAAGTAATTGTTTAAAAAAAATATAATACACAGACAAATGGAAATTTATCTTGTTACTGGTTTTTTAACTCCGCTAATTAGGACAAGAAGAATGCTTTTTTTTTTTCCTTTTATGAAAACATTGGAGATATAATCTCCATATTTCGGATTCATTTAAAAGTTGTCTGTTTCAACACAATGGATCAGAATTTTTGTGAAGGACTTTACACCTGTTTGACGAGTTGAAGGCAATTTGCAGGCTTTCACTAAAAATATTTAGCAGCAAAAACACAGTCGTGTCGAGAATAAAAAAAGAGGAAAAATAATAATAAACAAATGTGTCAGAAACTATTGTGTAGCAAAAATAAAAATCGTTTTATCACTTTTGAAAACACTGGCGACTATTTTTTTCTTTAGTTGTTCAGGAAACCTTTTCATCGCTGTCAAAAATTTGCAAATAAATAGGTTGTCAACAATGAAATTTTTTCTTTTCGCAAAACAAAATTTTTATGAGCGAAAAAAAAAAATGCATTCAAAAATAAGTACGATTTATCATAACATATCATTTTTATATCCTTTATCTCCATTCTAATCTTATTTATGAACCAAGGCGAATTTTCTTCCTGTGACTTTTCATATACTTCTGTATATATGGCCTTTTGTGTTTAGGTTGGTAGTACAGTGAAAAACAGTAGGATTGGTGTTCCTAAACCGTACTCTTAAAATGTCTTAATCCCCTACCCTGTGCAAAATTGTGGGTCGCCAATGCTCAAATTTTTATTTCCAATCTCACATATGACATTTGAGTGTTTAGCAGTACATTACAGAAAAGTGATACTCGTGTAATAATTGGATGACTCTGGCAAGCAATATTATGAAATATCGATCTTTAGCATGAATCTAAGGAGCGATCTTTGACGATTAATCGCTGACATGTGGTTAATATATAATTACAAGAAAATCGAATATGCACTTTAAAAGCCTTTTTTCATGGCTAATTGAAACTGAAATCTAATAAAGAGCTAAAGTACTTCAGTCACAAGATCTCATACCAAATTTCATTCATTTAAGTTCTTGTGTTTTGAAATTTTCATATTTACATGCATATAAGATCCCAGACCGACAAAAGGTCAATACCGGATGGATTAGTTTCCAAATTTGATATGGATTTTTAATATAGATGCCTAACTTGTGTACCAAATTTATCCATCTAGATCTCATTGTTTTGTATCATGTTAACTTAGACAGCCGGACAGACTTCTGCAGAATGGATTTTGTTCAAAATTTGATAAAAATCTATAAATAGGATATAAAGTCCACACACCAAATCTAAACCATCTAGCTCAAAGCACTTTTGAGCTCTCATACTCACAGACAGAACGATTCTAAAATTGTGTTTTTAAGACTAGAGGATTTCTGAAAGGTAGAGATTCATCAAAATTTCGAAATTCAGAATTTTGAAGATTAAAGTACTTCCTTCTTTTATGTTTCGAATAAAAGAAAGTACAAATCAACTATCCTTTTAAGGTTAGATACAGAAAAGATATATGTTACATATAGAATTCTTAATTTATTGTTGTTTTTTTTTTTCGAGTTTTCCCGTTCGTATTGGCTCTATTTAACACATTGATTGACGATTAGTTCTTTAATGGGATTAATACCAAATAAGATATAGATTTATCATGCTAGAAATAGAAATGTATACCTAGTTTATTCATATAACTATTTTTGATTCTGAACTATCAGGTTTACTTGCATCCGGACGGTCAGACAGACTGGACAAATAAAGATATCATTTGTTTATTTATTCAGGGGGGTGGTTTGAAACGTAGAGATTAATCAAAATTTTGAAGTTAATTTTTTTTCTTACAATTATAGTGCTTTTTATTAATATATTAACATATTCAAGAAAACAAAACTGAGAATGCCTTTCTAAAAACTGATATAACTTTCATGTCTCACATACAAAAAAAAATCTCACATATCTCACGTACAAAAATAAAATCTTTTCACACTCAAATGTGCAAAACTTTCATCATTTTGAATGATATGCACTTGGGCATGAAGTAAATCTATTTTGAAAGAAATAGCATAACAGTCGATCATTGTCAAAACTGCAACAAAGTTAAGAAAATTTTTACAAATTGTAGAAATGTGAAATGAACAAAGGCATTTTTGTCAGAAATACCAAAAAATTTGAAAATAACAAAAGATTTCTCATGAAAAGCTATCAAATTAACTCTTTCTTTAAATGAAACATGATAAGATATAATTTACCGAATATGCGAAAAATTGAATAAAAAATTGTGTCACAGAATTAAAAGAAACGTTATAATATAACTGTATAAAGGGAATTTTATTTTAAATTGATCAATTAGTGATCAATTAAATGGCTTTATCTTTTGATTTTATTTTGTTTCATTGAAGTTTAATTAGCTGATAAACACAGAACTCATAACACAAAACTTACCGATTGTGAAAAGCTGTTATACTTGAAAATTGCGTCACTGTCGGTTTTATTTTGATCCATAACGGTATTGTGGTAATCTATTGAGTGCATATTTTAAGAAAGTAAATTTAATAAATAAAAAAAGGCCTGGAAAAAATGCTTCTTGAAAAATGTTGAAGTTACACCCTTTTAACAACGAACAAAAATATTATGTGAAATGTTAATTATTATACGAAAAGGTAACTTCAAATATTTATAAATTTATATTAAATAAAGAACCATAGAAACAGTTCCTAACCACAATCACTGGTCCTATTTCGTTGTTTTCTATTTTATATGAAAATTAATGATTCTTAGATACATCATTAATGGTCGTTTGCTACATATGATCCTTAATTTTAATGTAAAATAAAACTTTGAACGGAATAATTGGATTGTCACAATCTAGTAAGCATAGCTAATGAATTAGAACGTTCGATGTTTATATTTATTGGGGCCACGATGGCCTGGTGGTAAGGTCTCGGCTCGTGGGCAGTAGGATTCCAGGTTCGAGACCCGATTCCACCGAAGAATAGTCGTGTAAGGTCGTTTTTGCACGCTAAATCCGTAAGGATCAAACATCCTCCAGCAGGTGTGGTGTAGATACAGGGGTACTAGTTCAGGTGTCATCCTAGTCATCTGACCGTGGTTTAAAATTACGAGGTCTGTCCCAAAATAGCCCTAGTATTGCTTTACAATGGGACTTTAATGTAAATAAACTAAACTGTTCACTGAGTAAGAATAATTTAAAACAGTGCTTACTTTCATCAAAATATAAAGTATTTCACATAAATTGGTTGATTTGACTACAGTAATTTTATTAATATGGTTGAAGAATAGCTAGTCTCGGAAGGTGGTTAATTGTGCTACAAAAATTAAGAGAACACCGCCAACATTAAATGAATTTCTTTATTAATATGCTAGCTTCATAATTAAAAAAATAGCATTTAGCTATATTTTTTTTGTTTTTCCCCAAACATTAATTTTTTTCTTATGAAATAAAAACAAGAATGAATTCCTCTGAAATCGTGAGAAATATGCATCGATCAAATAGAATCTGGACAACAAAAATCTTAAGATCAGTATATGCGAGTTAATAAATTTCATATGCAGTATTATTTAATTATTTACCGACTTACTTCAAATGTACACGTTTGTTATTAAAATGGTGCGACAGTCATGTTTTTCTTAGGCGACTAAAATGGATTAGACAAGTATGAAGAACAATGAAAAAGGGAGGATTTATTCCTAAAACATTCCAAGAGGCGGGGACAGCTTGGTTTATTCATTTTCAACATAAACTCAAAAGAAAAGCTTATTCGTCGAGCTATTGTTTATACCTCCTGATTCGCATCAACATATTGTATATCATATGACAATGAGCCACAATAAGTTTAAGTAAGAAAAGCGTATGAAATCGTTACTCACATACGCAAAACTAATGGATAATAAATTTTCTCTCACTGCTGCAGTAAATTTTGGATTGTGAAAGCCTTAAAGCGTGTATCTGATTGGTTAAAAAGTATGATGATAAATGGCAGATTTTAAAGAATAAGTAATCATACAAGGTTAGGAAGAAGCTTATGACAATTTATGGTTGAACTTCTAAATATTGCCTTCTAAATTTTATTTTATTCATGAGGAAATTATAATTTCATTAAAAAGGGCTGTACTAATTACTTCATATAATCTTGCCAAACATAATAATGATAATTCTTCATCTTAAAACGAGGCTGTAAAGTTTAAATTAATGTCTTCTTTATTTTGTCAGAAAAATACAAAAATAATTATTAAGAAACTAATTGAACTAATAAAACAACTATCAATATATAATAAATATTTTATTTATTCAGTTTTTAAAATAATTTTACGCATCAAAATTTGCATGATTTTACAATTTCTTCATTTCAATCTGAACTTTCCAATATGATTTTTTAAAATATTATCCTATTGAAATAAGGTATTAAAAATTCGGCAGTGCATGAGCTATTTTAACTTTTTACATTATCTTTCTAAATTGATATGCATGAGCTATTTCAACATGCCATAGATTTTTGAGATAAATTTCTTAAATTATATTCTACCAGAAAGTATCTGAATTCTCGTAAAATATTCGATTAAATTAAGGTAAGCTTGCAAATCGAAGACTATATTTTACATTTTTCATACACCTTTAATTAAATATCTTGCAATTTTCAGATGGAAATAAATAAAAAGTTTGACTTGCAGCGGCAATGATACTCAGTTGATATATTTTTATCATCGAGACTTGCTTTAAAATACGAATCTATATATATCTATCAGCTTCTATTTTTTTCCTCTTTTAAAACTTCTTTTGTTCAGCTAGAAAAAAAAAATTCGACATAAAAGTTGAACGATCTGTTATAAGCACGGCGATTACTGTAAAGAGTATCAAGATGGAGAAGGCAGAGTGATAAAGCTAGTTCGCACAATTTTATGAACATAATTTATCTGAAAAAAAATTCGCATCATGTTTGCTTCTTGCTAATAACTTAAAAATGGTACAAACAGATAGATTAAACTTGACCATAATTAATACAAATATAGCCATGTTTAATGAAATATTTTAACACAACTTTTTATCACATACATATAGGTAAAAATGAAATAGATTATCTTCCCTTTAAATATGTTTAAATATAGTATTAACTCAAGAATTAAACAAAAAAATAAGGAATTTCAAACGTTTCTGAAATATTCCTGAACATCAATGAATTCTGTTCAGATAAATATCTTCAATAATACAATTTTTAATGTTATTTTTATGTGATTTAAATTACATTTGACAATTTTTGCAAATTTAATAAATTTTTGTCATACTTTATGTAGAATAGCATATTCAATGAATAATCCATTAGCACAAAATTCATCTTTTAAAAAAGTTTATTCGCTACTTTCTATTGCTTTTTACTACATAAAAATCGAAATATAAGTGCAAGTGTAATAATATGCGATGAAAGCAAAGATGAAATAAAGCGATTTATCATTTTTTTCTCACATGCCTTTTCTCACATCTTTATGATTGATTTGTATTAGTTTGTATTTGTTGTATTTGCATTTGTTTAAATTTCAGTTAGTATAAATCTTGTTTAAAAAATTTAAAGTTCACCTTTATTAGTGTATTGAAATGCGAAAAACAATTTATTGAATTATTTCCTACTTTTAATCATTCATAATTTTTTTTTAAAAAAAATTATGGAATCTTGTAATATATTTTTTTCTAGTTTGGTAACATTTTATAGCATCAAATTTTAAATAAATTGATGGGTTACTTAATAATCAGATTCCGAAATATTAAAATAATGTTTGCACAAAAAAGTGTAAGAAATTGCAAACTTATAATAAAGAGAAAATTTGATGGCAAAATTCTATTTTTATAAACATGCAACAAGAACAGGTTAAATAAAAGTGTTAAAACAAGAAAATTATTTGTTTGGTGCCCTTTAAAATTTACCGGAAAAAATTATGGTATCTAATCAGAGGTTTATATATATATATATATATATATATATATATATATATATATATATA
>JAPMOQ010045994.1:3482032-3691072 GCA_026543055.1 Argiope trifasciata
TATATATATATATATATATATATATATATATATATATATATATATAATGTTACACTTATATCGCTTTCTTTCCTCATGTATTATGAAATGTTACTTTTGCCAATGAATGATACAATGACGAGGAAAATTTTATGAACTAGCTTTTACCCAACATATTGTTGCTGCAGAAGAAATAATTTTGGAAATATTGTTAAAAATTTGTAATAGTTATCTTGTTTAATTAGGAATGATAGAAAGAGCGATACTTATTTTCTTGTGGACAATGAATACGTTCATTGGAATTGAATGATAAATGTAAGAAGAGTATAAATAATACGTATTCTGCCTTTTTTTTACATTTCTTTTGTATTTCTTTAGGGTAGACAATTTCGTCACTATCGACTCAACGGTGCATTAGCGCCAAAGGTATGAACAAACAAAAAATCATTTTTATGTATTAGATATGATAATTGTACTAAAACCTTAGCGCAAATGTAAGCAATAAGTTGACCATCAAGTTGAAAAGTTGCGTTTCATCGCAATTGGTTGAAAAGTACAGCAACGCTTAAGATAAGAACAAACAAAATTTCATTTTTATATATTAGATTTGCTAAAGCCTTTGATTTCTGAAAACAAACTTAATAAACAAAAGTCATACCAAAACTATGCAGAAGGCTCGATAAGTAGATGCGTATGAACAATCGTATAAGATTTGAAGGAAATAAAAATAAAAATCAATCGTAGGCATTAAGTTAAGTTTAAGTAGGCCTATATTTCCTGATAACCATAGCAATTAATTTATGGAAAAAATGTGTGAAAAAAAAACATTTGTTATTTTTCCACTTATAAAATGGTGTTTCAAAATAATTTTTTTTATAAAAAGAGCAATTAAAAGTTTTGACTTAATAAACTAAGTCATATCCCGAGTCAGAGTCAGTTACTTATTCAATGCAACATCTTTTTTAAATTAAGTTATGTATTTACTAAAGCTTTTGACTCCTGAAAACATTTTTAACGTAATAAACAAAGCCATATTAAAACAATTCAAAATGCTCGCTAAGCAGATTTGAGCACGCATATGAGATTTGAAGGGTTGATTTGATAACTAATTGCGAACTTTAAGGCTCTGAGCTCATTCAAACTATCGATGTTTCCAGATAACCATGACAATTAATTCATGGAAAAAAGAAGTGAAAAAAACATTTGCTATTTTTCCGATAATATATATATATATATATATATATATATATATATATATATATATATAACTGTTGAAGGTATTCAAGTGAGAAATTTGTAGAGTGGAATTCCCCCATTCGCAAATTACTTATCCAATGCAACACCTATTTCAAATTAAGTTATCACTCTTGCAGCGCAGATGTTACAATTTGAATGGGGAACAAAAAACAAAAAGAGAGTAAAAGAACGAAGGGGAAGACAACAGTTAAAAAGAAAAGACCATTTTCCAACGTGTGAAATCAAGCAAAAAACTATTGAAATCATAAAAAAAATTCGCATTTTAGACGAGCAAAAGAAGTGAAAATGAAGAGGAAATTGACACTTGAGCACAATTAGTTATAATAAGTAATTGATGAAACGATGCTGTATTTAAGGCGAAACTTGAACAAGTAACAGGAAATGAGTTTTGAGCTTCTGTCGGTTTGAAATAGTTGATAAAAAGTGAGTACTTTCCTAATTTAGAACGTGCTCTTTAATAACCTAATGTGATGACAGTGTGCGCCAAACGTAGCGCATTACCGTGGGAACCTGACCTCTCTCTTTATTGTTCAGACGCTGTTTTACTAACTTTTTATCGCGACTGGGTTGCTTTAGTTTGGGCCTTCGCCAAATTTACGCCTAATCATCGCCAATTGCTGAAGGAGCGCTTGATTATTTTCGTGAGGATTGAAAGGTTGACATCATACGGAGGTATAATTAAGGAATAATAATTTAATTTATATGCTAATTTAACAATAACTTTTAACATTTTAAAGAATTCATCACTGGAGCATGCAAATCAAATTTTAAGACTTTTACGAACTTTCTTAAGGAGTTTTTATTTCCTTATATACGGTTGGAAATGAGCTCTTCTTCCGGATTCCAATGAATACACAAAATAAAATATGCTGTAGTTAAAATTTTATATTTCAGATATATTTTGGATTGTTAAAGACAGCTAATATTTAAAAATGAGGTTACAACACGTTTTATCAAGAGCTTTAACAACCCAAAACTATGCAAAGTAATCTCACTTAAGTTAGAAATCAATTCAGAAATAAACTTTGAAACCATCAAAGGTTGATTACTGACATCTTAAATAATTAATTCAATTAATATTTTTTCAAAACATTAAACGCTGAATTAATTATTTTTTTAAGTTTCAAATTTTTAATTATTTAAAAAAATATTTAATTAAGGAATTCAATCACCTACATTTTAAATATATAATGAAAAGAAAGATAGAACCTCGCATGTATTTCTTTATTACCCATTGTAAACCAAATGTAATGAATACTTACATTGAGATGAAATGATTGCAAATTACTTGATATTAAAAATATCCCCTAAAAATTGTAGGGAAGAATTAATTCAGGTGAAAAATTTCGTCATTTAAAAACATTATTGAAAGGTCAAATCATTATTTCTTTTAGAAATTTTTTTTATTAGATGTATAAGACAAATGAAATTTTTTAAAAGAACAATAATTTAAAATTGTTTAAATGTGGCTATAACGTGAAAAAGAATTTTTTATTATTATATGGAAAAATGCGGTTTTACGGAATTCAACATTACTTAAGAGTTAACGTGAGCTAATTATCTAACAGAAAGTAAGTTAACGTAATTCTTTCTAATTAATTATACAAACTTTCACTTAAAAAGTTTTGCTTACTTAATGGGATTAAGAAATATGTTGCCTTGTTAAACATTGATTTCAAATACTTGTCCTTGTTAAGATGAATCTTTTCCCAATCTTGTTATAATTGGAGAGAACATTTTTATGTAATAAATAATGAAGCAATTCATAACAAGTTTACAAAATTTAATACTTTAACGAAACGTATTTCAATAGTTTAACTTTCATTAAGTTTTAAAATGATAATTAAAGTAGTAACAGTATTATATAAATATAACAAACCTCAATCTATCGGTGTTATAATTAATTTTAATTATTTAAAATCGATCCAAAATTGTAAAAATTCTTTTTTATATGATAATTTCCAAAATTATTTTCATATATTACTATAATTAGATATCAAAATACGATATTCAAAATATCAAGAAAAATAATCCGGAAATTGCCGATGGAAAATGATAACATTTTGTAGTAAAACACATAGGTATAATCAATTCGGAATTTTTTCTGTAAGAATTATGATAATTTAACTACAAAAAATTAGTATATACAATTTCTTATATCTGCTAATCAAAAATTTTGAATATTTAATAGCAAAATTGATAAGTGCAATAAATTTTATTGCAAATTATAAATGCCCCATTTATGTGACAGTTCGTTAAAAAACAGATAAGTAGATTTCCATTTTTAAAAATTTTATATGCTTATTAAAAATATTCCGTATAAACTAAAATACTTGAGGTGAATTCAATCACTTGAAATATTTTTATAAAATTTAAACTTGTGAAAAAATGGCGATAAGCTCATAATCTTAGCATGCAGTTCACTTGCAGAAAGGGTTACTTCAATAGTTTGCACAGACCTACAGCATAATAGATGTGAAGGGTGAAAGAAATTGAAAAAGAATCAATTTTTAATAGTGAAGCTGAACGGTTCTGTCACAACAACATGAAAAGGGTTAGACCCAGACCCCCAAAATAAAAGACCTGATACACGAATGCAACAATGACTTGAATAGAAGGGGAAAAAAAGGACTCGTGGACCATTGCCTTTTCAGAGGCTCTAAGAAAAGATGTATTCTTAGCAAGATTTTCTGTATTCTTTTGCTTCAATTTTTTTCCTGTTTTGAAAAACCTAATAACACAGTTGGAGCTGTTTTATATTTTAAAATATGAAAAGGATTAGCTGACTCAGGGGAGAAATGTTGCCTATTTTTGTATATTTAGTGCTGGAGAAATCTTTTTAAGTAGAATTGGAGAAATAATGTTATCGTTCTTGCATGAAAAATTTACATATATATTATAAAGGCAAACGGACAAAACTTCCATCACCGCTGATATACTGAGCATAACATATTGACTGCCAATGTATTTTTGAAGAAATCTGACAACAAGTTACCTCGTGGTTAGCACCCAATGAATTTATATGGAGTGTTTTTTTCATTCACTTAATTGTGCTTTTGATAAGATTTTTTTTTGATTTTATTAACTTTTTAAAATCCTACTTTAGAGTTCTTTTGAGTTAATAGTTATTTGTACAATTTAAATGTTATTTACCATCATAAGCTTTCTTTCTTTATTTTTCAATTTTTTGTACCTATTTAACTATTATTAAGCTAATCATATTCAGCAACATAACAAGTAAAGTATTGCTGAAAATAAAGATAAAGTTCAAGCAAGTTAAGGAAAGAAAACAATGACATAATTTTCAAAATAGTTTTTATAGGATCAGGATTCAAATTTGCTTCAAAGGTAAACTAAAAGAAGCATTTCAAAAGAGTCATGCTTCATCAATTATACAATATTTTACATATATTTTTTAAATTTCCAACTACTAAATATATTGAACTCGCATTAAAATTTTAAACACTACGCCAACAAAAATTGCAAATAAATGCTGTGTTTAGTTCACATTTTCTCGGTTTATCAATTTAATCCTTTTTATTTACAGGAGACATTAAGAAATTATTGCTCAATATTTAACACATATAAATGATGTAGGAATACGTAAAAGTAGTATAATGGTTTTATTCTGATGTTCTAGGCAAAAACAAAGCAGAAAAGATGACCTTTAAATCATAAATTTAAAGAAATAATAAAATACCAAACAACTGAAGTGTAGAACCACGCGTGCAAAACCTGTAACATCATATAAAAGCTCATGCTAGGTATAAAGGAGGAAAGAAAACCAATAAAATAAATTAAATTAATTAAAATAAATAATTTATCTATTGGCTAATTATTAAAAAACTTAAATAAAATATTCGTTTAAAAGGTTAAATAAATAAGTAGTTATTTTTTTCATGATTTATTTTCGAGAAAAAAACAGTTCTTTGATTTTTTTTCTTTCTCTTTCTCTGATTCAATTCTAACCAAGATTTTCTTATTACTCCTCTATTATTACATCGTTAATTCATGCCAAAAACATAATGTCATCTTCCATGTCTTTACTATGATACTTTGCAATATAGCGATTAATTCCGACACTACACCAGGGCTACGCTCTTAATGTTTGTCTCATGAGGGTGAGTCGACTCACATTATAATTTAGTATACTATATAACGTGTTCAAATGCTTTACATGTCAAGTATCGTATACATTTTTTTTTGCTTTATTTTCAAATTTAGAATCAATTCTCGTTTATACAAATAATTTTCTTACGAAATAATATGCAATAATAAACTTCACATATGCCTTATTATTTAATCAAATTATTTGTTGATTATTTACGTTTATTACTCAAAATTATATGCAAGGAGTAAATTGTTTGTAACATCATAATATATTTTGCAGCTTCTCTATTTAAATACTATCTAATACCTGTTTGAAAAAACATCAATTAAGCGCTTATTCACTGTTTATTTAACAGATCTAATACAAAGACATTATAAAAAAACCACCACATTATTACCTATCTTAAGGATTAATTCTTGCGAAAATAATTCATCGGCCGTTAGATGAAGATCATACAGATTTAAAGCATTACTGTTTTCGACTAATAATCTCTAGATTTTAGTTGTTTATGCGAATATTTCTCAGTTGTTTTTTTAACGCAAAAAGATATTCGATTTCAGTGATTATAAAATATTTGCAGAGTAAACAACAAGCATACACCCACATCCAGAAACCCTCGCAGCTGAAAAAATTTTCAAGGATTCCTAAATCAAAGGTACTCATTTATTATACTAACAACGCACATGCTCTGAAATCATGATGCGAAAATGAAACAAAGTATGAATCTACAGTTCAAAAGAAAAGTTATTTGCAGATGAAAGTCTTAAAGAGAGCCCAACGGGTTCTTGGAAAATAAGATTATTTAATATGAAAAAATAAAGAAACGCAGGAAGAAATAATTTTTCAGTAAAGGACAACATCTGGCATCCATGAGCTAAAAGAGTGTAGAACTAAAGAAGAAAAGAAGATTATAAAAAAAAAGGGAAATTAGAGAGTCAACTTTTTTTTAGATGAAAAGTCCTTACTAAATGTGAGAACCTCTTACTCGGGAAAAGAAAAAAAAAGAAAAGAAAAAAAAAAGAAACTTCACATTTCAGAAGTAAATCTCTTTCTGCCCAAGTGACCTGAAAGGGTTGACGAGTTGCGAGTGTTGAAAAACGGGATTTTGTTACATTTGGACTCTATACAGAACAGATGTTACTTTTCAGGGCACAAAAACGATGTTTGTCTTCATATAGACTAATGTCAAAAAATTGGACTTTTTCTTTCGTTTACTTTGTTTTTCTCTGTTGTGTGTGTAATTGAAATTAAATATACTGGCGTAAAACAATGATCAATCATTTTCGAAGCGGAAACGGAAAAAAAAAGAAAGAAAAAGCACAAGAATGCATTTTAAAGAGGGTTTACTTATCATTTAATGATATGTTTGAAAAAAATTATAACGAAAAAATAATTTGAACTATATTTTCTTAGTTTTTAAAAATAAATCTAATCTAAATATAAAAATGATATTTTTCCCATTTTTTTCCCAAAAAGGTGAAATTAAAAGGATATCCTAAAAAAATCATTAGCCATGATCATGTTTAGCATTTGAAAAAATATACCAGAAATTTTACCATAAATTGCCATTTCTTTAAGGTTTCTTTAGATTATTTTAATTTTTTAAAGCTTACTACGAAGACTGCACATGAATACTGGTTTATTTCGATAAAATCTACAATAAGGTATTTAAATATGTTTAAAAGTAAACACAAGAGTTGCTACAGGATTATTAAAAAATTACGACAGTAAAATCTCTATAAAGTATTAATTGCAAAGAAAGGATTAAATTGTAGTTAAGGGGAAAAAATTTTAAATTTATTTTTAAATGATTCTGAATTGTTTTATTAATGAGAGATAAAACTTCCATAAAATTGACATAAAAAAGTTTTGTGTCCATTTAAAGATTTTAAAAGCAAATTATAATTTTTTTCTTTAATTAAGGGAGAGATTTGTAGAAAAGACAAGAGCTTAAATTTGGTAATATAAATTATACATAATATATCTATGGTATATAGAAGTAAGCAAGTGTATTTGATAGTTAAAGGAAGAATAATTCTTCAAAAATAACTCTTCAAAATTGAAATTAATTGCCCGTTTTTCTAAAATATGAGCCATACAGTTAGATGTAAAACTATTTAAGAAAATGGTAAAATTTACTCAAATCTCAATCTTTCCTTTGAGGTCGGGAAAAAGAATCAAAATTTGTAGCTGTACTTTCTAGTCCAGAAAAACCAGCCTCTTCAATTCCGAACAAAGGTAAGTAAGCTCTAAAGAAAGATATTTTTTTAAATCTTTCATTGAATTTTGAAAGTTGATTTTATATAAGTTGGCTTGTTTCATGCTTATTAAAAATCAATTCCGCAAATTTGATTTTTATTTCTTTTCTGATGTTTTGGAATTTTGAAATTTTACATACTTTTATGATCACAGTGATAACAAAATATTTTAATATTTTCAGAACTTAATTATTAGTCAAATTATTAATTTAATTTAGTTGATTCAATATGACTGGGGGCACTCGTAGTGAATTTAAAATACAAAATAATGAAATTCCCAAAATTTTTATAATAATGAATTATAAATTAAAGTTTAAAAGAAGAAAATCATTACAAGTAAAAATTTAACTTTCTTTGATAGACTAACAAAAATCGGTTTAAAAAAATGGTTTTCTAAAACTTTAAAACTATATTGTTTAGAAAACTTTCTGGAAGAATTACGTAGAGAAATGCATAGAGAACACCCCCCCCCCCCAAATTATTAAATTATTTTCTTATAAATTGAACAACACAAACAGATAAAATTTAGTTACATATGTCGAATGTTGATGTTAAAAGAAACAAAAGTAAAATTTTTATTTAAAAACTAATTATGCTCACTTCATATATATTTACCATTTGTAAACGTAAAAATAAGACAAAAAATAACCAACCGAAGCCTTTCATATTTTGTACGATATGGGACGGTCATGAACTTTCTTAAATGCGTTTGAGTTGAATTCTATTTTTCTGGTAGTTTTAATTAAGGAAAGTATACAGCTTTTTCATATCACTTTTGATAAATTATTTTTAATTTAAGACTGAAAAAAGATAAATTCACGAGAAGAAATCGTAAATTCAACAATCAATTAAATTCAAATAAATATTTCGAATGAAATTTTTATGAAAAAAAAATTACAGAAACAGAAAAGATAAAATTGTTAATAAAGATAAAAATTCAATGAATATAATATTTTTCAGAATACGAGGCGTCAACAAAACATGTGAACTAGACTTTCATTTTCAAATATGATAATGAAAATATGGAAAAATATGGAATAACAGAACATTTGCGAAATATAACCTTTTAACACTAAAATATAACTGATTTTTTTAATGTTGTCTCAAAAATAAAGTATATATTTGTGAGAACAAAAATTATATACAGTTTAAAAGCTTTTCCTTTTAAATGTCACACAATAATATTTAGATAAATTGAATAATCTTATAATATAATCCTAATCTACTTTGTTTAATTAGTTATAAATAGCAACCCTGTAATAAATTGCAACTAATTTAACATGAAATTGAAAAAAGAAGAAGAAAGAAGGCATAAGCTCAAAATGATTGGAAATCTTGAAATTCGTTTTTCAGAAAGGCTTCAACATAGTATTTAGCGGAAGGCTATTGAATTGTCCCATACTTGTAATCGCTTTAAAAACTTATATCAAAGACTTACTGAGTACTGATAAAAAAACTTACTGTAAGAAAGAAATTGAAAGTGTCGACTTCGCGATTAAAAATCATGTTTTGTTCAAAGTTATTAAATTCTATCCCCAGTTTTCACGAAATAAAAGGAAACGATAAAAAATACGAGCTGAAACAGTATTTCATTATGCGAATTTTCTCCCTTTCTATGTATTTACAGATCTTTACAAAGTAACTCTCTCGAAAAAAAATGAGCAATTGAATACCATAAACGATGACTGTACCCAACAATGTTTCCCTCGATTTCCGAAATGAGTACCATTTTCTTTGAAAGGTCCTCTTAGCCTTGCGGAATTCATCAATTAAATTTCCCCCCTCTTCTATTTGCGCTTTTGTACGATCCCCATAAACCGGCAAAGATGGCCTTGGCTCCAATAAACTTAAGTAAACGCCTGATCTTTCTTTGCTGGAAAAAAACGTCGGAAAAGAAAAAAAAGAAAAAGAAAAATCCAGAAAAGCTTTCCCCTCCACTCCCTTCATCTCCCCATTTAACGGCGAATCTTTCTTTTATTCTCTAGTGATTTGAAAGGGTTGAAAAGTTCAGATATTCAGTTTCATTTGTTGACGTGTAGCGCAGATGGTAGATTTCATTCCAAGGCGTAATAGTTATTTTTTAAAATCACTCTTGGAAAGTTTCACATACTTATGAAGTATCATGAGAATATGAAGGATTAAGTAAAAAAAAAAAAAAATTCATTTAATTTTGTTAACTTTTTTCTTGTGAATGATGCCTGACATTTTTTTTCTTTTAAATCGTGAGTGATTCATCACTCTTTCCACATCAAACTGTTGTCTATTTTTAACTTCTAGTTATATGTAAAACTTCAGAATAAATAAAAATAAAAGCATTGCTATTTGATATGCAACGCTATAACAGATAACTTCTTAAAATTATGAAAATATTGAGACACTACTCCTACGCTGTTTGAGACAGGATGGTTATTTTAATTATGTTTGGTTGATAGTTGTCAAATAAAATCTATCGTAAGTGGAGTTGCAAAATACATTACATATATTGCTACATACGAGTTAGTCGCTCGCTTTTTACGTTTATTTGAGAAAAATGCATTAATTTTTGAATAGGCAGTTGTTTAAATTATAGAATGATTCAGTGATATTTAGAAGGAAAATATGTCGCACTTTTAAAGGAAATAAATTCATAGACTTCTATAAGTCAAGTGCGCATACCAATTTAAATTTAGAATACATTGTTCATTTACCATTAAGAAAAACAAATTTACGTCAAAGCATAGCGTGGTAAATAACACTCCAAGTTCCTTAAAATTGCTATTAAAACATTATTTGGGTGTATTAGTCTATACTTATAATAAAGCTCAATGTGTGTGTGTGTGTGTGTGTGTGTGTGTGTGTGTGTGTGTGTGTGTGTTGGCGCTCTACAGGCCAGACCGTTGGACCTACAGCTACCAAATTCGGTACATGTATACCTTGGAGGTCGGGAATGTGCACCTCGGAGCCCTTTTTTCGAATTTTTAATTAGAATTTGAATTCATTAAAATTTAAGCGAAATTTCGACGTTTTTCCGTTGTAATTTCCGAAAATATTATTGCACAAACATAATTTTTATATCAATTTAAAGATAAAAAAATTAGCTTTCTAACGGTATCAGTTTTTTTAATTTATAATGTAAGCTTCTATTTTTAACGAATTTTTAAAGAAATATTTTAACCATGCTTTTATCACGTGACGGGATAAAATAAAAGAATGCCGGAAGTTAGAATAAAAAAAACTATCATCGCAAAATAAATCTAAAGAAATGCAACTTTTAACACGTGACTGGATAAAATAAAAGAAATATAAAATGTGATATTTTCTAAAAAAATAAATGCAAAGCAAAGGATTGTATGATCGTTTGCAATATCTAAATAATTACTTCAATAAATCTTCTTTACGGTAAACCTGATAGAATTTAGACAGGATATTCATTGGAATCCGACTTAATGGGATATTTCTATTATCGTTTGCAATATCTGTATCATTAATTCAATTTTTTTTTTCATTATAAAATGTGATAGTTTCTAAAAAAATAAATGCAAAGCTAAAGTTTCTATAAAATCTGCAAGAGCACGTCAAAGGGAAAAAATTATGTTTTATCACCGTGTTGCCATCATTTTGACGGAAGTTCAAATTAAAAAAATAAAAAGAAACTATCATCGCAAATTAAATCGGAAGAAATGCAACTTTTAGCACGTGACTGGATAAAATAAAATAAACATAAAATGTGATATTTTCTTTAAAAAATCCAAGGCAAAGGATTCTACGATCGTTTGCAATATTTAAATTATTAATTGAATAAATTATCTTTATTTATACAAGATTGAATTTATACAGGATATGCATTCAAATTCCTTTCCAATGGCCAATTTGTAAAATATTATTAATAGGCATATATACTGTTTAATACTATTAATTTGATCTAAATGAAGTAAATAATTACATTTTATGTAGTTTAAGTTAAACAATGCATTTATGAATAATGACTTTTAGATTTCTTCATACTTTGCTCTGTGACCCATATTTTACAAAGTATTTTTATTAATATTTTAAATAAAAGTTGCTACATCAATCAGTCTTCTAAATCAATCATTAAAACTGACTGATTTATAAAATTAAAGAATATTATTAGGAAAACGCTTTCTTTTAGAACTTTCCGGTCATCATCTTAAGGAAAATCTTAATTTCAGGCCAATCAATGCCCGGAGTTACTTCAAGGCTAATGAATATGTGATTTAATTGAAAATGTTAAAAACCAATTACTCATGGCGAATCAGCTGGTCGCCAAAGGCGGCTAGTATTTAATAAAGGTATTAGAAAGCATTTATAACATGAATTTAGAACAGGAAAGAGGACACGGCTCATTTCAGTACCAGATTAAATAAAATAAAACTTATAAACTCACGACAGTTTGACACTAGATGGCAACCACTTCCGAAAATACTATTTACATATTTATATATCTATTCTTCACCCAGGAAATTAATTTTAACAAGCTCTTCATATTAATAAGTATAACTCGTATGTAACGATTGTTAGAATTTATATTGAAGTAATAATTATTTACTTTACTAAGAGACGTCAATTAGTCAATACATATATCACCTCTCCGCTAATTATCAATGTAAAAGTAAGTATCGTTTTCATGGCGAAAGTAGTTCTTATTTTTTGATATTATTACACTAGAATAAAATATATAATTGTTCAAATTTCATTTATAGTTAGCATATTTCTTATATATTTAGATAATTTCTTTGTCTGCAATTATTTTCTGTATCTTTTTTATTCGTGAATCTTATTTCACCATAATAAAATGCGCACATATATAGTAATTATTCTATTGTTTGAACCTGCATTTTGTATTGATAAGCTCTTTATTTTCCAGAATTATTTATATGTGTGATTTTCATTTACAATGAATAAATAAATAACAATCACTTTATAAGCATTCAGGTTTTGAATTAGACAAATTCAAAATAAATAGCAATTTAGTAAGGATTATTTTTGAATTTTTTAATCATAATCTTGTTTTATTGTTGAATAATTATAGTAATAGGATGGATATTATATATATATTAAACGTATGAATGAATTTGTGATTTTTTTCAACAGTAGTCTTTATACTTTTGTGAAAATATTTGCCTCATATTGTATGGCATTCTATATTTTAATATCCATTCTAATACAAAATTCTTCACATAATTTTTATCATTTTTCAACAGGTGTTTGTTCCCGTGATAAAATTTGTCTAGAGAATCAATAATCAATTTGCAAGTTCATTAACCTTAGGACGCCATACAAAATCAAAGGTGCAAAACAAGGTGATTCCACAATTGCATCTAAACAACGATTCATCTTATAATTTTCAAACCGTGACGAGCATTTTAGGTAAAGTTAAGGCAGGGAATAATCTAGCTGGAAGGTGTGTTTTGTGAAAAACTTTAAAAAGTTTTTATATTCTTAATATTTCAGTGGAAAAATTACTCTTTTCAATCATCAGTCTACTCATTAATTATATTCTTTTAAATGTAGTTTAGAGAATTTGAAAAATCAATAATCAAGCATTTTTCATAACATTTTATGTATCATATCTAACTAGAGTCATGTCTGAATCGAACATAATTTCGCCTGTATTTCAGAAATATGTGTTCCGATCATGCAGACTCATTATTTTTAAGTGCTTTCTTCTTATATATATCTTCCTACTTCTAATAGATTAATGTGGGTGTGATTTGTTTTAATGCATCAGTTGACTGGTTTAGATTATTCGTTAATTGAATGATTTAAAAAAGATGATTTTTACAAATAAAGTTTCATTGATGAAGAATTAATTGTAGATATGTTCAGTCGCTCTTTCCCACCTACGCGTGGCACCTTGCACATTTGCAGATGAATTCTTTAACACAATAATTCCAATTTCGGCCCTTTTAAGAGGATCTTGTCTCAACGGTTTCTGGTCGCGACCCTTCTCGGTGGACGTCCGTCTATCCTATTGGTATAGGGAGCTCTCTGCACTCTACCCTCTGACTGCTGATTAACAACGGAAGAAGTGCTGAGCTCCCTCTTGTGGAATTAATTTGCCACATAGCACGGCCATCGACAGGTGAGGTCATCCGAACTCTGAAACACACAAATGAAGGGGGAAAAAGAGAATATTGCTAAGTCGCTAATTTTGCTACGTCGTAACGATCATGTAGCTTTATTTTGACAACTTTGTAAAGTCCTAGGAACTTGGGTCTTAGCTTCAGACCTTCACCTAACTGGGTTCTTTTAATTGCTACCAAGTCATTTATTTTATAGGGTGGATCAATTCAACGATTTTATTATACTTGCATCGGTTCTCTTCCTGCACTCTGAAGATGTTTGATGGCCGCCTCACGCATAGTTTTCTTCTCTTGGATCATGGCATGCAAGAATTCTTCATCCAGAATTTCTTTGATTCTTAGGTCCATTTTGTTTCTCATCTTCACACCTATCATCAGTTCAAAAGGAGTGAATTTTTTGAGGATCTGCTGATAGTGCTGTAAATGATTCGTTGAACGTCTAGTACAATCTTGAACCACTTTGCAGAATCGTCTATTGACAGTTTTGCAAGCTCTGGAATAAGGTCTCCATGCATTCTTTATATTCGACCATTTGCTCTTGGCACTCCTTTGGTGATCTGTACATGTTGAATACCTTCGTCTTTGTAGTAGTCTTCAAATTCTTTAGAAGTAAAAGCATAACCTCCCTCGGAAATAATTCTCGAAGGATTTCCGTAGACTGCTTGTTGTATCTTGAGTTTTTGCAGTGTTTCTGCTGCTGATGTTGCTTTAACAGGGTAAAACCAAACGAATTTGGTTAATGCATCGACCACAATAAATATGTGTTGATACCTCTCTCTTGTAGATGGTAAGGGACCAATGAAATCTATATGATATGTGCTCAAAGGAGTATAGGCCTTTGGAATTGGATTCAAAAGACCTTCTACTTTGTCTCATTTTCTGTTATAGAGGATGCACTCAACACAATTCATTAGGACTTTTTCTATTATCTGCTTTGAGTTCAAGATATGAAAGTCTCTTTTCAGCAAATTTTCAGTCTTTTGCAGAGCGAAGTGTCCTTTGTTGTGAATCTCACGAATTATTTCCAGCTCCATTGCTTCTAGTACAACGATGAGTTCTCGTCCATCTACCTGCATATACAAGACATCTTTTTTTATACAGTAATCATCTCTGAGTCCTTTCTCGACCAGAGTTTTCAGCAATTGAATGCGTTCATCAATTGCTTGTGCAGTTGTGATCTTAGCCGTAATTTCGTTTTGGAAACGAGTGACCATGCATATTGCATTCCTTCCCAATGCATCTACATGCTTTATTTGCTGACCTGCTCTGTGGGCTATTTCGCACTCGAACTCCTCCAGAAATAGTGCCCATCAGGCTATCTTAGGGGCCATGTCTTTCTTTTCCATCGTCTTTTCGAAAGCATCACAGTCGGTGACTATCTTAAATTTTGTCTTCAACAGATAACTTGGAAATCTCTTTAATGCTTCTATAATTGCTATCACCTCCACCTCATAACTTGACAGTTTTTCTTGCCGTGGTGATGTCTTTCTACTAATATAATAAATTGGATGTAGTTGTCCATCATCTGAGCTTCGTAATAAAACTGCTCCGAAGCCATAACTACTAGCATCCGTATGCAATCCAAGATGTTTTCCTTGCTGGAAAATGAGGAGTGCGGGATTTTAACACAAACATTCTTTTAGACGTCGAAATGCCTGTTTTTGTAATAGCCCAAATTCAAATTCTACATCACTGAGAAGTAAATCACTTAGGGATTTTGCTATTTTTGAATAATATGGAACAAGTTTTCTGACCTGTGAGACCTAGAAAGCTTTGCATTTGTTTAATATTCTTAGGTTCAAGGAAATTTTGAACAGCTACTGTTTTATTTGATGAGGGACGAATTGTACCCCCTTCAATAACAAAGCCTAAAAATTCCATTTTTCATTTCAAAAATTGACACTTTTTAAAATTAATTTTTAATCCATATTCAGAAGCCACTTTTAAAACATGTTTTTTTTCCACTCCCTCTGTTTCATTAAGGGAAGATACACTGAAGTCACAAAAGTCATAGGATGACTGTTAATATCGTGTCGGTCCTCCTTCTGCCCGGTGAAGTGCAATAACTCGACGTGTCATGGAGTCCACACACGAGTTCAATTTTTCGTTTTAAAAATTGATACTTTTTAAAATTAATTTCTAATCCATATTCAGAAGCCACTTTTAAAACGTGTTAAAGATTTTACAAACCCTCTGCTTCATTACGGGAAGGCATAATAAAGTCATCCATATAAATTACAATTGTATTATCCCTAATTAGATCCCTGAAAACATGATATATGAATCTTAAGAACACACTATGACTTGTGGACAAACCAAAGGGAGTCCTTAAAAATTCAAATAAACTGGCATGGCAAATGAATGCCAAATATTTGGTAAATTTTTCCTCAACTGGAACAGGAAAAAAAAAAAACATTTTTTAAATCTAAGGTTGAGAGAACTTTTGCTTCTCCTAAATGATCGAGAACCTCCTCTACTTGAGCCGTAGGATAAGAATCTAACTACTTTTTTTGTTCAGTTGTCTGAAATCCACGCATAATCTATGTGTACCATCTCGCTTTTTACACAACAAAATTGGAGATACGTATTCAGAACAAGATTATTTGATAATACCCATTTGCAACCATTCATCAATTTGTTTGTTGACAATTTTTTGTTCAGCGAATGGCATTCGTGACCGTTGGGACCGTTGCCGTACTGGGATGTCGTCTTTTAATTCAACGTTTAATCGCATATCAGTCTCTCGAGGTTTTTTAGGTGGTTCATAATTTTTTACCAATTGCAAAACCTGATTGCGTAAACAATCATCTACATTCTGACTAATATCAAGTAATTCGCTCTCAATTACCGCCACAAAAAATGGAAGTTTACTCACAATAGAATGTATCTATTTTCGGCGCTCGACAATTCATTTTGCTGAATAAGATGCAGACATTTTGGTGGGAAAATTCCCTATAATACTAACTGATCTCTTTTAACTGCTTCAATCTCAACAGATTTTCATTTTTCATTAAAAGCGAATGAGAAAATTGCAAAAATTTAATTAATGAGCAAATTAATTTTTGAGCAGAAATTTAATTTTCAAAATAAGTTTTAACTTGTATATTTCCCATTGTCTTTTTGGTAAGAAAAAATGATTTATTTACAATTTTAAGCTCACTTCCTGAATCCATTAGAAATTTTATTTTTTTCCCATCCACATAAATATCAATGTATTCTAACATATTTTTAGGTTTAGTTCCAATTTCCGATATAACATATTTATTTCCTGTATCACTTTCATTTGTAGATTTTTCTAATCGTTTCGGACAGTTACGAGCGATATGAAAGCTTTCCCCCCGCATACATAACAAATCCTTTCCGGTTTAACATTCTGAATTTTATCTCGACGGAATGACTCATTTTTCAACACATGCTTTTGAAACCCTGTTGCTTTTGTTTTATTAATGTGAACTTTAGAATTACGTATTTCAGCTAAAAATTTACCACGGGATTAAAAAAATAAATCACATTCGCGACCTAACTGAGTTGTCCGGAGCCACGTTTTTCCTTCTCGGATACCTACCTATGTATTCTTTTGTTCTAAAATCCAATATTTCATATAATTTATTCGCAACAATTAGATCACATAAATTTTTAAAATCCTTTTTTACTTCTCTGACCTGACAATAACACTCAAATGTTGCAGTTAATCGCGATGCAAACTGTACATGCGACTCGTTCGGTAAACGTTGAGCATTTTTAAAATTACTAAGACACTCATTAGGCGTCGGCTGAAATTCAGCTAAAAATAATTCTTTTAGTTTTCCTTAATCCGACAATTCTTTCTCACTTGCATAGGTTAAAACATTATCAACTTTATCCCCTAGCAAATGAATTAGTATTTCGCCTTGCAAGCCTTTTGGAACTTCTTTAGTAGTAAATGCTTTTTCTAAAGACATAAAAAACAAATGCAATGCCTCGGGTTTCTCAGTAACAGAAGTTGTTAATATTTTAATGCTTTTTATTAAACTTTCAACACTAAAAGATGCGTTTGTTCGCTCACCAGGCAATGATTGTTTTCTCAATTTTTCTAGATCAATCTCCTTCTCGAGTCGGGCTAATTTCATTTTTTCAATCTCTAACTTAGATTGCTCATTAATTGTCTTAGCCGTCCGATCCTCAACGATCGACTTAACGATACCACGGACAAATTCTTGATCCGTATTGAACACATCAGTATTCTCAATTAGTCTTTTAAGTTCCAAAATTTTAGCATTTTCTTGCACAGTTTCACCAGTTCTTCGACAAGAATTTTTAAATCACACTTCTTTAGATTATTTAAAATACTCATTTTCAAAAATAACGCAGAATAAATATAGAATTGAAGAAACACAGTATCTTATAAAATTTGCTGTTCACCAGCTCCGAGCTCTCATGGTTGTGGGTGTGATGGGTTTTAATGCATCAGTCCACTGATTTAGATTATTCGTTTATTGAATGATTAAAAAAAAGATTTTTACAAATGAAGTTTCATTGATGAAAAATTAATTGCAATGTCATGGAGATTAACAATAGATATGTTCAGTTGCTCTTTCGCACCTACGCGTGGCACCTTGCGCATTTGCAGATGAATTCTTAACACAAGAATTCCAGTTTCGGCCCTTTTAAGAGGATCATGTCTCAACGGTTTCTGGTCGCGACCCTTCTCGGTGGACGTCCGTCTATCCTATTGGTCTAGGGAACTCTCTGAACTCTTCCCTCCGACTGCTGATTAACATAGGAAGAAGTGCTGAGAGCCCACTTGTGGAATTAATTTATCACATTAATAAGTAAAATTTATCTTCTTATAGGTTAATAAAGGAAAGGAGAAGCCTTAATTTTTTTTCCTAGTTTGAAAATAGTGACAAAATGAATAAATAGGTTATCTTTTTAAAATTGCAAAATATACCAAATTTTTCAATGAGGTCAGTCTTGTCTAAAAATATTCACGAATTGTGCTAAATAGAAGTCATATATAGAAAATAATTAATTTAATTAAAATTTATTTAAATTAAATTATAGAAAAAACTGAAGGTTATAAATGTTTAATCTTTACAATTATCATTCAGATTTCTTACAAACATAAGTCCTTTATTTGATATAAATTATCTATAGTTATGTAAGAGCACATCAAAATCATTTTTAAAAAGAAGAAAGTCAGTTCATTAATTTGAAATTTTATTCAGCGCACGTAAAAAATATTTTTCTTTTTTATCGTTTAAAAAAACAGCAACAAACAGAATTACTGCAGAAAAAATCTATTCATAAGAATTCACTATTTCTTTTGCTGTAAATATATATACCGTTTTCATAATCATTTTACTTCAATCATTTAAAAGGTTGAAAAAAGTATACAAAAGATGAGGCATTTTTTTAATTGTTTAATGTCAGTATTTCTTCAAAAGAACCAGAAAGCATCCGATGATAGATTTCCAAGTTAGTTTTTTTTTAATTCACGCATGTGCTACAGAGTGGAAGTTTGTCCTGTGAAAAGAAACATACACAATTCTTTGAACATTTGAAAAGAAACACCCTTTCCTTAGTAAAGCTTCAAATAATTCTAGCATAATAAAACCTTGAAGTAATAATTAAAGAACAATTGTGCATATTTGATTTATTTTTTAAAGGGAGTTCATCACAAAGCTCATAAAATAGAAAATGTTGAAATGCCATATATCGATGAGAAACTAGCAATTAATAAATGATTTTTAGAAAAATAAAAAATATATAAGTGACATTCAACAGTTAAATGTATGGAACGAAATACTTCGATCGCAAAAACATAAAAAAGAAAACGTATATTAAAATAAATAAAACAACGAAAAATAAGATCAACATCCTAATTATAGGATATAAGTTTATTGTTTCTAAAATGATATAATTTTTTATAGTCATGCATTAAAATGAAATGCAGCTATTTAAATCAGTCCCTAATTTTATGAGAAGGGCACCCTCTTTTAGATAACGGGTCACATCAGTATAACACACAGAGAATAATCTGAATACTACTGTCTAAACTGCAGAGTGAATGACTGTGGCCTTGCGGCAACATGACAACTTAGGAATCATTTCGATAACTAAATCCATTAAGAATTTGTCAACCAATCAAACCCACTTTCATGTTATCGGGGAGCATGCTGTCAAGAGCCAAATTTTTATTTCTGGTTTAGAGTGAATGTTAGGTAAGAAAATTAAGTAAAGTCTGGACTGTAGTTGCTGCCCTTTGATTTATCTATTTTATTTAATTAAAAATAACAAATTCCGTCCCTAATAAGCAATCGTTTAGAGTCAAAAGCTCGATGTTGTCAAAACACATAGAAAAGCAATCTTTGAAGAGCACTTTCATAAGCATTTAAAACTACAGGAAATAAATCTATTTGCTGTTTTGGTAAGCATTTATTTAAAACTTTGTAAAGTTGTTTTGTAGAATTTCAATATTATCTATTACGTATTAACGGCAAACACATCAAACATTTTTATACATTCACGGAGTTTCAAACTATTCATCTTCTTAATCTGAAAAGCAATAACAAAATCATTAATTGTTTTCCCCCCGAAAAATAAAAAAAAGAAGTAAAAAGATAGAGACTTTATTTAAATCCCCTCCCCCTTTTTATAGCAAGCGCTATACTTTAAAATGCATATTGTATTTTTTTAAAATCGCCTCTATATCGTGCATGAAACAAGAAAACAAACATTTGCAACCCATTTTGTATTTACCATAGTTTGAAACATTTTTGTGGAAAAGAATTTTATTGAAAAATTCTGTTAAATTTCTTCACAATGTATTAAACATGTAAAATATTTATAAAGCATATCATATCAAATTTTTGGGAAAATATTTCGTAAAAATTTTTCTCGTAAAACAATGAAAAAGTGTTGTAATTAAAATTGACATTCTCAGAGTTGAAAGTGTCTTGACAAATTCATCAACACCTTCAGATTCCTTTTAATATTCAAATCTAACGCATTCACGATAAATCTTTGAGATATGCCACAGCTTAAATATAAACTTCCGCAGTCAATTTAAGATCATTCAAACCTTCATATTCAACGACTCCTTCAGCGTAATAATGCCTTTTCGTTAAATATACTTCAGCGATGACACAGACAGTTAAAAGAGGAGAGCCTAAAAAGATTGCTTTCGAAGCTTTTCTCCCCTCCCTGTACACACGGAAGGAGGGCACAACTTTCGAAATTTATTTTTTCAACCCCTCACAATCATTTTAAGAGGTTTTAGATGAAGTTTAAACAAGCAGCTGAAAACGGAGAAAGCGTGTGAGAAGTGAATTTTAAAGGCAGATGTTTTCAGAAAGAGGGGCTTTAAAAGAGTGGAAGATTTAGTTTTTCACTGTCTCATTTTACCACTCAACAACGCTCAAGAGTTTTATTGCTTCAAAATAATGCTCAATGACCTCATTTTGAATACATTTCCCTCTTCTTCTTATTGGATGAGCTGTCTCATTTTTAAATTCGATGAATCAAAGGAGAGGAAGGAGAGAAAAAAAAATGGGAAATATTTCGATATACTTCCCAGAACATTTTCGATGCCTTTTTAAAGTAAATATTTTATTTCTTACACTGCTGTATAGATTATATAAAGAGACAAGCGGAATGCCATCAAATATTCTGTAAAAAATCAGAATAAATAAATTTCTATTTGACTAACTTTCTACATCCTGACAGGACACAAAGTAGGCACAGGCAGAAAATTTTTCTCTGCATACAATTTGATTAAGGTGTTGTAGCACTATTCAATCACAATTTTTCTCCTTTTGTAGGATTATTAGAGGGATTTCTAATTACCTTGAAGAACGTTTTCTTATCCTATTTATTTCTTCACACAAATTATTAAATGCGTACAAGAAAATTCTTTCCCCTGCTACCGGTTAAATACATGGATGAAAAAAAAATAATTACTATGAAACTATTATAATTTCACATCGCTTATTTATGATATCTCTAATTCCCATGTAGATCATTTTACTCTCCTATCCTATCATTTTTCAGGAGGTATAGATACTAGCAAATTCCCCCTCTGCTTATGGGTGAGTACAACTATTGTAACGCAATATGCCACTAAAAGATAACAGTTTCCCTCTTCTCGAGTAACTAAATTGTGAATTGCCCTCTTCATCCAGTCGATAATTTTATATCCCTGTTCTTTTATTTCACTATACGTCTGTTATATTTATTAGATAGATTAATCTATACTTATAATAAAGCTCAATGTGTGTGTGTGTGTGCGTGTGTGTGTGTGTTGGCGCTCTACAGGCCAGACCGTTGGACCTACAGCTACCAAATTTGGTACATGTATACCTTGGAGGTCGGGAATGTGCACCTCGGAGCCCTTTTTTCGAATTTTTAATTAGAATTTGAATTAATTAAAATTTAAGCGAAATTTCGACGTTTTTCCGCTATAACTTCCGAAAATATTATCGGATAAACATGATTTTAACATCAATTTAAAGATAAAAAAATTAGCTTTCTAATAGTATCAGTATTTTAACATTTAACTTAAGCTTCTATTTGTAATGAATTTTTAAAGAAGCATTTCAACTATATTTTTCAACAATATATTTCGGACAAAACAATAAAATTTAATCTGCAGGAGCACGTTACGAGTGGAAGGGGAAAAATTATTTTTTATCAATAGGTTGCCATCAGATAGATAAAAACTCAAACTAAAAAAATAAATAATTATTGCAAATTAAACATTTAAAAATGCAATTTTCAGCACGTGTCTGCATGAAATGAAATAAATATGAAATATGTTTTTTCTTTTTAAAAAAAGAAAATGCAAAGAATTTGTGACTTTTACAATATTATTAATTAAATAAATCAGCTTTGTTTAATAATAGAAATACATCTATAAAAAAGTCTAAATGAAGTAAATAGCTGCATAGTATGTAGCACGAGTCTATAAATGCTTTAAAAAATGAAGAATATTTAGCTTTTAATTAAAAAGAGATGAACGTGTGATATCAGTGTTTTAATGTATAACTCAAGCTTCTATTTTTAACGAATTTTTAAAGAAATATTTTAACCATGTTTTTTTGAGCACGTGACTGGATAAAATAAAATAAAACAATGCCGGAAGTTCAAATAAAAAAAACTATCATCGCAAATCAAATCTAAAGAAATACAACTTTCAGCATGTGACTGGATAAAATAACATAAATATAAAATGAGATATCTTCTAAAAAATAAATGCAAGGCAATGGATTCTATGATCGTTTGCAATAGATTTATAATTAATTCCATAAATTATCGTTATTTACAGTAAACCTGGTTGAATTTAGACAGGATATGCATTGAAATCCCGACTTAATGGCATATTTCTATAATCGTTTGTAATATCTGTATCATTAATTCAATAATTTTTCCCCTTTTTCGCTTTCTTTAAAAAACATATTTAACATTTTGGCAACATCACCGAAAAAAACATTTTTAATATTTTGGAAGCATAATCGATAAATTGTTAGAGCATTAAACTCAAAAAGTTTTTTCGAATAAAGTTACCGACTCTTTAACTACTAATAACTGAATCTTTTAACTTTAACTATTTCTTAAATTTTGGCTAATGAATATGTGATTTAATTGAAAATTTTAGAACGCATTACTCATGGCGAACCAGCTGGTCGCCAAAGGCGGCTAGTAGGTAATAAAAGAAGAAAAAAAGTAACCCTAAGATTGATTGAAATGATATAATTTAACTCCAAAAGAATTGGAAAAAAATGAAAAAATTTTCGTATTCTATTTTAAAAGGATGTCTAAGATTCTGTAAGGAAATAAAAGCGTAAATGTTAGCAGTAACATTTCTGTTTGGAGTTTCGAGAACACTTTAAGGATTGGATCTCCAAATCTCAAACCATGATGAAATCATTGACAAAACCTGATTCAACGTCTTGCAATTAGAAATTCTGCAAATTTTAACTCTTCGCAAATTTTAAGCAACCCTAAGTGATCATAACTGTTCGTGAGGACTGGGACTCGAAGTCACGATCCTACGACCACATAGCACCTGCAGGTAATACTTTACCTGTATCTACATAGAATCAAAATTCAGCAAGCACTTATGAACACTTATTTACTAATTTGAAATCTTTGAGTTAAATTTTGAAATTTCTTTTTTATAATTTGTATGAACAATGTAGTAATAGTAGGGATATAAGATATTTGAAATTTCCTTTTTATTATTTATATGAACTAATAGTAGTAGGTTTTAATGTACTAATAGTAAGGATATAAATTTAAATTTTAGAATGTAGCGAATTTTTGAGGCCTCTTTTATAGTTGTACTTAAATGTAAAAAAATTCAGTTAAAAAAATCGTTCCAAAGGTATTTAATCTCCAAAGTTAATTTAATATACTTTATAATCTCCAAAGGTACTTAAGTTTTTCAAAATATCAAGATAAATTATTAATACAGAACTTCACAAGCTAATACTAGCTTATTTATTAATTTTCATTCTTCAATGATTTATTTATTTACAGTTAAGTACACATTTTCAATCATCTAATTACCAATAATAGAGTTTTCTTTTACGCTGATTGGGGTAATTTAAATATGGAGTTAATATAAAATTCCAAGCAACTCTCTCTCTCTCTCTCTCTATTGTATATATATTTTCAACAATAATTTCGTACAAATTTCATAACGTAAGGTTCGAAACGATCCATTGACAACGAACTAGAAAAAAAACATTCTTATTAAAAATAAATCCACCCTTTAATTAGGAGAAAAAAAATATTAAAATAATTGCAAAAAATTATTAATTTGAATCTTAACTTACTTATTTAACTTACCTATAGCACGGGTATGATGGCAAATGTAAATTCGAATCTAAATTACTCTTAATACGGGTATGATGACAAATAGTTTTAAATATGAATATAAAAATATTTGAAAGATAAATTACTAATAAGTAAGAATTTATTTTTAAATACTTTAAAAATAGTCTTAAGATTATTTCATTATTAATTTATATTTTATAAGTTCTTATAATTAAATACAATGACATTATGCTTTAAAAAATAAGTTTACTATAATTAATTGCTACCTCCATCTGGCACTTAATGTTATTTAACAATCATTTGATCTGAAAGGTATGCATTCGGCACAGACTACCACCTAAAAGAATTCCTTTTTTATTATTAGCTCCAACTGTTAAAGAACATTTTTTTTTGTCTCCCAGGATAAATATTATCTAGAGATGCGGAACTATAATTAAGACAGATGTCTACTTTCTTGATATGCCGCCAGATCTGCGACATACAATTTGAAGTAATTTTACTTTTTTCAAATGAAAAACGGTAATGTTTTAGAGGAAAGCAACAGCATGCGTTTCAATTGTTCACTAAAATTAGCCAACTCGAAATAAGAAATTATGTTATTTTTAGTTGCATAGTTCTTCTCATTTGCGAGTGCGTGGACCTTTTACAAAAAAGCATCTACTTCGTTAATGCTTCTTTTTTTTTTTTTTTTTTTTTTTCATGGCAGAGAGTAAAAATAATCAACGTCTGAGAAAAATGTATTTTCTCCCTATTATTCAAAAAGGGGAAATAAAAAGATTCGAGAATTCTAGTATTTTAGTTGAAGAAGGATCATGAAGTAGTCATAAAAACTCGGAAACCTTAAAGGATCTTAAAAATCGCATTAAAAGTAACCCTATTTTGCCGTCTAGTATAACGTAAATTACAGTCCAAGAGGCATAAAATAAAATAAATGTGACGTTTTTTGCTGTTGTTCAGAGATATGATAATGATATAGACTGTTAAGTATCACAGCAGTCAAAGGTCAAAGATCAGATCGCAAAATAAGTTTGTCATAAAACGTTTTCCAAACTAAATAACACTCTGTGACGGCTAGGATTTTTTCAAATAAAAATTTTATTTTCCTTTCTAATTTTTCTTTCCATTTATATAAAATGAGAAAGAAAAGGAATGAAAATTGGGCAGTTCAAATTATACCTTAGTTTAGTAAGTTTAGATTTCACTATATGTATTTTACACTGAAGAAAAGTTTCATCTCAAGAAAAAATTATAAAAGTTTAAAGCCTTTTAGTTGAATTGTTTTACAATTCATGATAATATATTATTTAATAATTCATAAAATAAAGAAAAACAATTTTTAAAAATGTTTTATTCTCATTACTTTTCATAATTGAATTTCGGCTTGGAAATTTTAAGTTATCTAAAATCACTGCAAAATATCGCGTATCTTTTCTTTCTCTAGAAGCAAGCTCTCATCAGGAGCATAACTACCTAGAGCAAAGGATTACATATACACCTCATATACTAATTGGTCATATATACCTTACATGCCAATCCAATGTAGCTCAACGGAGATAAAATATGAGTATGTTTATGCCATTTTTTAAACTAAAATATGATGACTAGACGATAAATCAAACTATACTCAGATCGCTACTTTCTCTCGCTGCGTGACTGCCTCAGAATGTCAAACATTTGATAATATTCAAACCGAGCCCGTTTGATAATTCCTCAAACGAACTCGCGAAATAAGCGTGTCGTATCCGTTTGATCCATCTGTATTCGGAGCAAATAATTATTGATTGCCTTTTTCCTATTCATCGAAAGCCTTTCTTGATTTATTTAAATAATAAATTTAGTATTTTTTTTCCTATTATATGTTTGATTTTAGTTTTTTTCCTTTTTGTCTTAATAAATTATTTTATATTTTATATTTTTTGCCTGCCTTTGTTTTTTTTATGGGACACTTTTTTAAAGGCATAAAAGCCTAATTTTATGTGTTTCTATATATTTGATTTTATGTATAGTTTTTCACCTTGAGCATTGAACAACATTACTTTTTTTGTGCGAATGTATGTTAAAAATTATTATATTTTCTATTTATATTCGAGCATGAATTATTTATGTGTTATTTACTCTTTTCTCTCCCATTGCTTCTTGAGTTTATATTTCTATGAATCTGGAGTTATGATTGGCTGATAAAGAGTATTTTTTATTTCTCAAAACATGTTTTGCAGTCAGTATAAGGACATAATTTAATAAATTAGTTTTTCAAACATAAAATGATTTGTCGTGCTCTTATTACTCAACGTAAGCATTATTACGCACTAAAAAATAGGAAACAAAGCACTCTTTTATAAACATTGCTATTCAAATTAAATATACAGATTATGTCCTTACTATTATGCTATTAAATATACAGACTCTTTAGAAAATAAATACTCAGGAAGTTGCATGCCTTTTTTCAAACAAAAAATGCTTTTTTCTAATATTATGGAATATTTTTTACAACCTAATCAATTTAGAAATAAATCTTTTAATGTTTAATTTTACTGTATTGGAGGGGGGGGGGATAAAAATCAGTTTTAACGGCTCTTATTTAATTTCCGAGGTGCTCACTATTTAATGCTATCTAAAACCGTTAATTTTTAAATATGTTTAATATTATTAATAATTCGTTTTGTCTTCGCCTATTCTGAATTGTATGTTGTGAAAGTGGGTGAAAAACATTAGAGAAAATTGTGCGAAATAATTATACGCTATTTACTGAAGAATTCCACATTTTAAATCGATTTTTGAAGCCTTAAATGAGAGTGAAGGAAACAAATGTTTGAGGTAATGTAAAATCTGAAAATATCAGTTTCAAATAATATAAAATTCACAATCGTACGATTGTGCCAAAACTGATTCTCGGTTCAGGAGGACAGGCTAATTTTGTATGACTCACATACTTATTTTTACCTTACTTTTTTATTGTAACAGTAAATATTTTCTTAAAAGCAGAATTGGAAAATAAATGATCATTTAATCATAAAATATCTTTTGATCTTTCATTAGCGATTTATCGATTCTAAGTGAATATTGTTTAATACTTTAAATCCAATCTGTTTTTGCATGTCCTATTTTTTTCAGAAAATGGCGAAATACTTCTTTTCCTTATAATTTAAGCGCATTTTTTAAATTTAATATCATCAATTTTTGATCATTTAGAAAATAAATTTAATAAATGTGATCGAAGCAGATAAAAAAACCCATTTATACATTATTTAAAAGTACTTTAAAGCATTTAAAAGAGCATTTAAAAATTCATTTTTATATTTTAGTCTTTAATTAATTAGATACTTATAATAGTAATTCACTATGTAACTTGAGGGCAAAATTAATGACCTAATTTAGAATATAGCAGTGTACAATCTTGTAATCTTATGTAATCTTGATGTCGTCTTTTTCACAGGGGGTTCCACCAAACGCTAAGATGAAATGTAATTAAATTGTTGGATTCAATTAATAATTAAGTTCATGAAATGTTAAACAATTTCGCCATCTTTACGAACATTAAGTTTATCGAATTCCAAACTTTTATAAATTGGAAATGAGAGTAAAACTGATTACAAAATTTTATATTTTTGAATATGGAACCATACTAGGTAATTAAAAATTTTGAAAAATTAATTTTTAAAAATTGATAACTATCCTAATGGTATATAAAATGATTATATAGATTTTTTTCAAAGAAATCACAAGAAACTTAGATTATCAGTTTTATATTAATAAAAATTTTAATTATATAAATGTCGTCTTTGAGAGGAAACATAATGATGTGTAATTTGAACAAAATGTACACGGCTGAATTTTTATGAGCACAATATTAAAAATAAAATCTGGTTACAAAAAATTTATGCGCAATAAAAATTCAACTGAGGAATGGAATAGAAAGCGTAAACCTTTCAGGTCAATTTTTTGCTTTTTAATTTCTGTAAGATTCTATTTTTTAATGAGCTCATATTTTAGTCAATAGTAAAAACATACTCCTTAAATTATTACCATTACTTATATAAAACAACCATAAATAAACTTCTGCCATATGTTTCACAAAAAAACTTTTGAATTAATTCACAGTTTACAATACAGAGGTAAATTTGTTTGACAATCGACCATTTCTTTTCTTTTGAAGAATTCAGAATTGACATATTAGCATATTTTTTTTTTAATGTTTTCTTGCAGATTAGTGTAAGTTAGGCCAAGCATTTCTTGTACTAAACAGAGTTTCATATTATATATATATATATATATATATATATATATATAAATTTCGCTTCACAACAGTCTGCATACCAATCACTAGCAGACGTGCCGATGATTCGTATACATGGATTACATTTTTTTAGGGAGGGAATTTTTTTTTCTCTCTTTCTGTTAAATCTTCCACTCTCTCGCTTTCAGCCGACATGTTAACTGCAATCGAGGTCATATAAAATAGCGAACTTATAGCTCTTAACATTAAATATGAACGATTCAAGTAACAAATTTAGTAACTTCAACGTTAAACAGTCTTCAAACAATATTTCATGCGCTAAAATACTCATTGCATATATTCCTTTTTAAGGTAATTAAGAATTCTCGGAGATGCCAACAACTGGTAGGAGCTGATAAGGCTCCTACATTTCCGAACCAATCAATTATAAATTTAAAATAAATCATATTTGTTTTTTTTCTATAATTTTAATTAAAATTCTCTATACTCTAATTTGTGTTTCATTTCTTTTGTACATTAAAAAATGCCGTTTAGTGGTATTTAATGTAATATGCTATCGATTGATATCAATAGAGAATTGGCATATCAAGAAAATATGAATCAAAACAAATTAATTGTTTTACAAAGAAGTACAAAAAAATGAAGGATTTAGAAATTGAAAATTAAGAGTAAGATTAACTTAAAAAGTTAATCGAGAAGAAACGGATTATAAATTATAGAACTATGGAAGCAGAATGCATTGAATTTATATCCCTATCTGAATTTTTTTCCCTAATATTTTTGACAAATAGAACAGTTTCTGATTAGTTTCTTTGATCGATTGTCAATAAAGTTATTTTACTTTTAAAATTAACAAAATATTAATAGTTATATCATTTGGAAAATTATGTTATTAGAAAAATTTCAAGATCTGAAAGTACTATGCAGTACTAACATTTGCTCACAAAAATTCAAACTTAATAAGCACTTGACAGCAATGAAAAAGTCCTTGAATGTTGAATTATTTTTATGCAGCAACTTTTATAGAGACGATGGCCATTCTAACCCAAAATTTTTCAGCTTTAATTATATTTTACCTAAGCATATTATTCGACGGCAATATCTTTAAATTTGGTCAATTAATTGGTCTGAGGGTCTGATATAACGTACTGAAAAAAAATGGAACGACCATGGAACCGAAAAATGGAACAAATGTAGAAACTATCGAACGAAAATGCTTAAATTTTAGTTTTCTCCTTTACGAAGAAATGAAATAGGCACCTTCTAATTCATACTTTTCAGAAAAATTTCTTTATTTCGTCTTTTGTCAAGAAGAAACTTTAATTCTTATACTCAGTCTAGAGAAACCTCGTACCCAGGTTGGTAAGTTGATATAGCTACTGAAATCCTGTTAAATATTTAATATTACATACATTGTTGACTTCAACAATGACAGGAAACATACTTTACGTATATCAGCAAAACAGTAGTACATTTTGAAATGAAAGTTGCGTTTTTGTTTGTAAATTTTTCCATCAGGAATAATTTGATGCGTCAAAATTAATTTAAAAATATGATCCAAAATTTTATTGCATTCCAAAATAAGACTTATTTTTTTTAGAAAAACAGGGCTCTAAAGCTTAGAAATATACGTAGTATATAAAAAAGACGCTTAATAAATGAATACATATAAAAAATATGAAACAAAAACTGGTTGATGATAAGTGTCCAGCAAGCTCGGGGACAATTTGCAATTGCTGTAGTCTTGTAAATGTATATGATAGAAAGTTTTCGTAAAAAGAAATACAAATTTTGATGTATTTAGAATTTCTATTGACCTCTTGATATATTATTTCCTGGAAATAAAAATTATGTTTTTTCTTCAGAATCATTGTTGAACTATTCCTTTAATTACAAAGAACCGACAACATTTTTGCAATGCCCTTACGATATTGTGCGGTATTCAGAGTATCTTCCAGAATATATCATGAAACATTTTGTGTTAATAGGAAAATATTCACTAGAAAAGAAAGAAAAATCTGAATTAAAATCAATTTCTATTGCTGTCAAACGATAGTTTGAAATCTTGTCTAAGAAAAACGCATCACAAACCAAATATCCTATCCATTAGAAAGAAAAATTACTAACTGATTTTGGCAATGATTAATGAAGCTATGTTAAGGTCACGAGGGGCTTTGGATGAAAGGCTATGGATCAATATTGTTTCTCGAAAATAGGTAGATTCGTAAAATTAAATTTCAAAAATAAAATTTGAAAAAACAAAAAAGAAATAATATTTTTCAACCTTTCCAACTTGTTTTACAAATTCCTTTTATTATATATACTTTATAAACCACTGGCAAATGTTTCCCCGAAATTTTCTCATTCACTCTTCAATAATGATCTTACCTTCTTCCCCCACATAAAATTTTTGGGGTCTTGGTAAGGTTGCGAAGGATCTCTATAAAGATAGCTAACAATAGTTGCGAAACAGTTATCTTTAGTTTAAATTTTTACTGACTCTATCGTCCGAATACGTATTTTGGATACCTTTCTCCCAACCGCTTGAAACCAAAATTTGACACAGAACTACAGTTGTAGTCACAACATGACATACTAGATTTCATTGATTTAAGTGGTTGAGTTTATGAATTATTGCGCTTACATGCATATGAACCTATAGACTAACATACACTCTACTATCAGTCAAAATTTGTTCAAAATGTGATGATTATATAGTTTAAATACTAAATTTTGGATATAAAATTTTATCTACCTATTCTTTGCATTTTGTTGTTATCGAGTTTACATGCAATCGAGCAGACATACACATAAACTTTCTGTGAAAGGAGTTCGGACAAAATTCGATTGAAATCGATGAAAATAGTTTTATATCCATGTAGCAAATTTCATCTGACAGCTAAATGCATTTTAAGTCATTACGTTCACAGACAGACAGATATGATTCCGAAAATCCCATTTCGAATTCAGAAATTTTTGAAGCATAGTGAATCGTTAAAATTTCGAGATAGAATTATTTTGAGGATTACAATATTTGCTCTATACTAGAAAGTAAAAAGTCTACTAAACACAGCGAAAGAATTTTATAGTCGCCATGCGTTTCAGACTAAGGACTAAATCATTCAGGGTCAAACATTTCTTTTATTGCTTAATAAGATAGTAAAGCATCATTTCCATAATTCAAAATTACTGAAATGCGCAATGTAAAATATATTTCGTTATTTTCTTCCTTAATCTCCCAGCTTATTTTTTCATTCTAGAGAAATTATATCATTCGATCAATTTTTAATGAAGATGAGCTTCAGTTATGGTTACTCACTAATTGACGTTGGAAAAAGAAGAAAGAGGAAAACTCTGTCCTCGGGGCTATTTCCTCAGTAGTTTCCAAACTCTTAAATCGATTTCTAGGAAACATAAAGTGTAATGCTTTCAGACAAAATTCCTCGAAAGTGAATGCTGTTTTGTGATGAGAATCTTGAAAAAAGAAGAAAACCTCAGAAAATTTAATGAATGCTTAGTGTTCATATAAGCAAATCAGAAATGTTCCAGATAAAATTCTTGGAAATAAATGCTGGATTTGTCTTTGTAACTATACTGAAAAAAGGATTTAAAAAGCCGATTAAAATTTTTTTTCACTTTTTTAGAATAAGATTATATCATAAATGTACTTTCTGAAATGGAATAGTACAATGCCTCTATTGTTTATTGCTATTAAGATCCAAGCAATGTAATTCAGGGTAATTATTGTTTAAATATGGTTTTCTTTTTTGTTATTTCCAAAATGGTTGAATCTCTGGTAAATAAATAGTTATAATGTCATTTTTTTAAAAGGAAAATATTAAAAAAATAATGAAAATGTTATTTTTTCTATATCGTCCAGTACTAGGCATTTTCTGAAGATTCTTTGTGGAAATTGTGTTTTTGAAATTTCTCATCTCTCGATAGTTGCTCTAAGCAGCATTGTAGAATAATAACGGTTATACGAATCGTCTTTGCATTCGTTTTCCATTTTTAATTACTTATTTATGTGGCATATGCATATTCGATAAGCAAAATTAACCGGAAATCCTCCTAGATTACGAGTTAATAAGTTTAATATTTATTGAAATAATTAATACTAATGCTTCCAAAAAAAAAGAATTTTTTTTGTTTATACCTTAAATCACACCTTAAATGCGATTAATAAAAACTGAAACTGCATAGATCTACAGGAGGGTTACAGTTAAACTTCTCCTATAAGCAGCATCCTTCAACGCAAGGGAACGGATTGCAACGAAATTTGGTATATAGACTATACACGAGATGAGCTGATGCAATTTCGAAAAAAAAAAGCATTATAATTCAAAAATGTCCTCCGGCGAGCACCTTTTCCAGAAAAACATTAAATTTAGTACTACAAATGACAAAAATGAAATACAGAAACAATATTAACATTTATTCACTAGTTTCTGATTACCTTGTCATCGAACCACATTAAGTAAAATCAAGGAAAAAATAACAGTTCGCTGTTTGGGCGGGGGGGGGGGAAGCAGTTCAGTTTTCATACACAAGAGCAGATTAGGACGAAATTGCATAAGAGGAACAGTTATCAATCGCGTTTAGGACGATGTAAGGAAATGTACTGCATGTGACCACCTTCATTCACCTACAAAATTTCAAGAGGATGGACAATGTGTTTGTACAACAGCAGTTCGTAACTGATTAGCTGTGATGCTTCGCACATGAAACGTTATGGTGTTTCCAGCTTTTCATGTTTTTTTTCATTTTATTGCCCATAATACTTGTTCTGGATTGTTAATATTGTTTCTGTATTCCATTTCGGTTGTTTGTTGTGTTTAAAGTCTTTTCAGAAAAACCGCTCTCTGACCGACATTTTGAAAATATTTTTCCCCGTAATTCCTGAAAACAGCTCGAGAATATATATAACAAATTTCGGTGCAATCCGTTAACCCGCTTTGGTTGTAAGATTCTGTTTATAGGGGAAGTTAAATTATAACCGCCTTCTATATTTAAACCACAGATTTTCAGCATCTATTTGTCTATTATAAGGGCATAATATATCGAAACCCATACGATACATATGATATCAGTATTTTCCTCAGTAGAAGAGCTAATAATATTTATTTTCTAACAGAATAAATAAAAGAATTATCTATTATCTATTAAATTATCTATTATTATTTATTAATAATAAAAGAATTATCTATTGCTTCTTGCTTAGTTTACTTACATTTGAAATCAAATCATAAAATGTGGGTTAAGTAATCTACACAAGAATTATTGAAAATTTTCAACGCCTATTTATGCATTCAACTACCAGAGTGCATCGAAAATTCATTTTGAATACGATATTAATGCTTCCATAATAAGGATAATCAATAAATCTACTTTTTTTAAAACAACTTAAAAATTATTTCTAATAGAAACTTACTTCTTGTTTAACTTTTCTTTCCATCGGTTTAGTTTAGTTATATTAACGTCCCGTTTTGAAGCAACACTAGGGATGGTTTGGGACGGACCTCGTAATTTTGAACCCCGGTCAGATAACGAGGACGACACGTGCACCAGACAAGCTTAAGCGGCGGTTCTTCAGTGGAATCGGGCCTCAAACCTGCAACCCTCTGGTTCCGAAGCCGAGACGTTTCCACTGCGGCCTGCTTTCTTTCTATCGGATCTTATTATATAGTGAGTTGCATCCTTAATAAGTATGCTATGGAATACCATTTAGGTCACGAAAAATTTTAGAGCCTTTTTGTTTCAAATTCTTAAATCGGAAATGCCTGATTTTTCAAAAATTAATTAAAAAAAGCTTTTGATTTTAATTTCTTGAATAAATTAAGAGAAAAAGATTTTAAAAAATCCAATTTAATTTTAGGTATGGTTTAAAAAAAGCAACTTGTTGCCAATCAGCTTGAGATTTAAAAGAGTGAAGAAGATTTCATGATTCCCTGATAGTATTGTTTTAAACAAAATGGTATGATATATGTAGTAAATTGAGCTCATCAGCGGGTTTTTTTTTAATTACCAACCAGTTAATTTCAAACTTTAGCTGCGCGGAGTTCTAGATTTCTCACATTTATCAGGGTCTAATTTCTGTAATTTTATCTGTCCAACGTTAAGCTGCAATATTACTTGAAATTTAGTATATAAAGTATAGAAAAGAACATTTAGTAAAAGTTCTGTAGATCATTTCTCCTCCTCCAAACCATCGGTAAAATATTGGCAAAGATTTTGTTTCAAAGTCTAAAACACTATTTTCAAATTAACTTTCAATAATTTAATCATTTCGATTTTTAGTAGGATACACATGCAATTATCCAACTATTAGAAAAAAATTGAAGATACCATTGAAAACAACAAAACAGTCATTTCTCTAGACATCGAAAGGGCCTTTAATAATCTTTATTATTAATCGTCAAATGCTTAGACAACATAAATTGTATTAAATATACTAAAGAAATTCTGAATGGCATTCTCAAAGAGCAACCAAGTGATCAAGCATATAACTCACGGTACTGTTTCCTGGCAACAGCAACAAGGTTGTGCTCAAGTTTCGTACAGACACAATATTGGAATCCTAATCCTGTCATGGACGAAATCCTCTCTGAAGAGCAGGCACCAGGAGTTCACTTACAAGCTTTTGAGGACAACTTCGTTTTCATAATCAGGGTCCCTAAGAGGGAAAACTTCAAAAAGCCTTTCTGATTTTTAGGGTTAGAACTGATCAGCATAATTTAGTAGTTTCTATAAAAAATGGTTTTATTTTTTACATCAGCAAACTAATCAAGGATTCTATAATAAAATGAGGCAAACAATTGTGTTGCCCAATTCACGAAAAACTAAACTGGGCCAAACAAGTCCAGAACCTAAATATTAAAATAACCGACCTATACCAAAATTTAATTGAGAAGCAGGACCCGCATGGGGACTAAATAAAGATTCTATCGGTCGATTTGATTGTCGTCAAAAGGATGGTCCTCAATTGGATGGCGATCTGGGCATATTTTTTCACACCGAGGCAAAAACTGCTTCTCCTCTTAATACAGAACATCATGGAATGTTATCGTACAATCCCCAGAACAGCTTTTCAAATCATTGAAAAACTTCTAACCCTTTATAACAAAGCATATCAAGAAGTGACCTTTGTTAGAATGGCTAGATTTCTAAAGCCCGATATATTTTTGGAACACATTTCAACCCCGGAGGCCTTGAATAATTGAATAAATGCAACATCAGTTAAGCTAAATTTGACTGTAGAAGATGCCATCAATAAGTTACAAATGCGAAACATGTACTAATATAACCATTTTTTACGAATGACTGTAAAATAAAAGAATGTTAGTGGTGACTTTTCTGTTTTTCAAAACATTCAACCAAAAAATTCACATTCAATGGCACAGTTTGGAGACAAGAACTCAGTTTTTCAGGAAGAAATTTTAGCATTGCATCATGCAAATGAATGCGTTAGCCACCTGACAAATCCAATTAACATTTGAAATAATAGAGAGCTGATTTTACAGCCCTGAAATCCTGCAAGATCTCTAATCCAATATCTAAATCAACCCAAAAGTTACTCGAAAGACATAAAAGTATTCACCTTGGAATTGATAAAGACACCTGTTGGTCATCAAGGTGATGAAGTTATTGACAGATTAGTTAAACAGAATTCTACAAAAAGTATAAGTATCCACAATTCAATCCCACGCAATTATATTAAGAGAGACTAAGGCAATCAACGATTGCAATCACTGGATTCAGCAGCACATGGATTAAAAATCGCATCACCTTCTCCCTAAAATTTGTCTAACGCCAATGCAGTTGCTACCATTTTTTTAGTAGGACATAACCTATTTCCAACTAAAACATAGCACTAGAGACAAATGTGAATGTAATGGAACTCGAAAACTCCTGCATTATGCCACCACCTACTCCCTTACAGCCTCCTTTCATATAAGAAAATCTGCAAGGACTAAGAAACTAGCAAGGAGAAAAAAGAGGTTGTCAGCGAAAACTATAAGACAAAGATCCGATTACTCATGAAGTTTATTTATGAAAATTAAATACTCTGTTGAGATTTCAACATCCAATATCATTTTCTCCAACTGGTTGACTGCCTTCATTGAAAATGAATCCTAAAAGACCACCCGTTCAATTCACTAAAAACTCAGTAACACTCTCAGGAACTGTCTCTATATGATAGATTATTCATTCATTTATATATATCTCTTCATATTTAGATTTTTTTTCAACCCAATCCTGAGCATTTTATACTTGCATATGGACTTTGTCTTGACTTTTTAGGACCCAAATTTAAGAAATGTTTCCTTTTCTTTACACTATTCTCTAATTAAATAGGTACTTCGCCTCTCATTACTATATTGTTTTTGTATATGCTTTAGTTCTTTGCTTTGCGTTAATTTTTTCCCATTGTTTTTTAATCTATTTTAATATTTTTTTATGTAACCAAGATTCATCCTTTCATTTTGTACGTCTCCCCCTTCTTCTTTGCAAAACTCCAATATGATAGTGTCATTGTGTTATTAATTGTCTTCCATTTTAGATCTCACAAACTTTATTTTTTTAAAAATAATCTATTACTTTCTCAAATCTTTTTTAATCTTTTCACGAATCAGTGTTTCACTCCACATTTTTTCATTCCCACTGATTGCAAATTTTCGTGATTCTAGGAGTATGCGGTGATGTAAATTTGTCAACAAAAGTCAGTCAAAACTCCAAAGACCATTAGGTGAGAAAGAAACAAATACATTGTTTCAAGTAAGTATGATTACTTTTACCGTTTCTAACTAGGATGATGTTTATATCTAAAAACAATTTTGCTTTTAAAAAGTCATAATAAAGCTCCAAGGAAAGAAATATATGAAATGTTCTAGCCTTGGAGAAGGTTTCCAATTCTCTCTCCAATGAACGTTTCTGTAAAATAACGGTCTCTCAGTTTTTCTTTGCGCATAAGTGAAGAACATGTTGAAGACAAAATTCACACCCTTTTAAAAGTCCAAGGCAACTCATCTTCATGACTATAAAAAGCCTTTAATAAGGTTACACTTTCGCATACCTTCTGTCCCTTTAAAGCTCAAAACAAATGTGAGCTAATTTCTTTTAAAAAGCGATGTTTGAATATCTTACAAATATGTCATTGGAATCTCTTTTATGCTGATAAATAAAAAAATTATAAATTGTCGAAATTATGAAATAAGAAACTGTAATATAACGTACATCCGATGATTTTGATTACTATTAATAATAGTTACTTTCAGATTAGTTCGAAATAATCCCTTTCTTCCTTATAGAGCTATCTACACAAACTCAACAAAACGTTTTATATTGTTATTATTGTAAAAAACGAATGAAGTAGAATATTTTCTTACTCAATAGTTAACCAATTAAGCAAAATATCATACTGCTGGTGATTTCATTTTATGTTCTATTCATTTTAAGATATTCAGTAAATGAGCTAAGCATTTTTTCAAACAAAATCACAAAATGTGACAACTGAGAATGTAGTTCAAGGAAAGGCTTTTATTTTTGATTATTTTTTTAATTAAATTGTTTTTAAAAGTAATATATAAAACCATTTTATTTTTAATCAATCATTAATCATAATGAAATGAGTGTTAATAGCCTATTTATAATATAAAATAATATTCGTATTAGTGGATTTACAATTTCATTCTGCGTCTGTAGCAGGAGATGGCAACCTTTTATTTTAAAAATCCATACTAATTATAAATTATACATATTTGAAAACTGAGTCTAAAATAAGTTTTTTGTAAAAATGATATTTTTCCTTCGCTTAAAGATACCGGAATAAAGTACACTACAATTGCGTCTTAAAAATAATAGTTATAATTACAATTATTAAAAAATAATTTATACTTAAGAATGTTTCTAAATTGAATGATTTGTTAGGAATCCCCAAAATTGAAACATAAAAGATGATAGAACTGTTGGGATGATTAGCTGTTTTTGTTAAATGAAAGTTCATGTTGAAGGTTGCAGTGATTTTTTATCCTTTTCTGTTCAGTGATGCATATAGTTATCACCAATATTTTTAAAAACTTTCATTGATTTTGAATAACTAAATATTTAATAAATAAATTTGCAACATTTTTAATTTGAAAGAGGTAAATGCTTTATTTAATTAATTTTTTCAAAAAGTTAAAATCCATTTTTAATATTCCTTATTAAATTTATAAAGAATGGAAGGATAAGCTCATTTCAATATTATTGGGTTGTCCGGAAAGTCATTTCGTATTTTTTTGTCAAAATGAAAAGAAATTTTCGTTTAATGAATATATTATTTATTAAATTATAAAATTGCCATTCTGGTCTAAAACCTTTTGCCATTCTGGTCTAATACCTTTTGGTAGTAACATGATTACACGCTCATAAAAGTTTTGGTCTTTGCTGGAAAAAAACTGATCGAGGTGGTTTTTGGCCTCCTCATTTGAAGGAAAAATTTTGCAAATCAGTTCTGGTACTGATGTACTGTTAACACATCTTCTCCACACATATTGGCTAATTTATTTCTGGCTTGAACAGCATTTTTACCTTTTATAGCAAAAAAGAAAAAAATGACGAAAATGCTGTTTATTGCTCTCCATATTTAAAAGAGCACCATCCAAAAACTACTGTTAAGAATCAGCTGCACTTTTTCACACTCAAGCCTTGCTATATCAGCTCTTAAAACATAAAATGATTTTGCGGTTTAAGTATGAAATTGGGTGCGAAAAATGCAATTAAATCCTTTGTCAGGAGAAAACGAAATTACTTTCCGAACGACCCAATAATTTGTGAGTAAAAATTTTGTATTATTATTAATATAAAAAGTACTATTTATTATTAATATTAAAAATTACATATAAATAAATTTATTCCTTTTTTTTCTATCTATATAATTAAAAAAAAATATCTATTAAAATAAAAGCAATTATATTCTAACCAGGTAGCTCACCTCAGAAAATATTTATTTCTCTTTAGAGTTAAAATTCAGATTCTGAACTCGGATGTAGTAACAAGGACAACCAAAATGAAAAACTTTTAATTAATTCTTTTACTTACTTAAAACTAATATTCTCCAAGAAATACTATTCCTCAAGGCTAAGAGTGTTTTGAAGGCAAGTGTTTCTTAAATATGAATCACAAGACTAAATAAGAACAAATGAATAATAACGAACGAAGAATGAATAATATTTGAAATTCCAAGAATGTATTCTTTCATTTTTCTTTCGACATTTCTAACTCGAAATTGAAAAAAAAGTCTTTTGTATTGCATGAGATTTCACTCAAACTTAAGTAGGATAAAAAAAAACTACTCTGAATAAATTTCTTTCATCATTAATTGTAATTATTTCTTTTTACAAATTTGAAATTCGCAAAAAATAATTCCAATTTTAAATTTTCCAATTTTTTAACTGTTCAAAAAGCATAAAAATTCCATTTCGAGCATCCCTGATACATTTTTCAATACATCTTCCTAATGAACATGATACGGAACTAAAAAACATACTACGAATGATCTGCGCTTTGTAATTTAACATTGGCAAACAAGGATGTCAGTATAGCAGAAAAACACTTTGCATTCGAAATATTCTTTTTTCTTCTATGTAATAGGACATAAACTTCTAATAATGAAAAAAAATACTAGTTTGCCATCGCGTTTCCCTAGAAGATTAAAAGCATTTGAAAGAAACTGTTGATTTATTTCAATCTTAAATTCAAAATAAAATAATATAAATTGTTAATTTCCACAAAAGAAAATATTGAGAGGTTCCACAGTGGTTCTACACGAGTCGCATTTGTTTGACATAGACGAGCTACTAGTATTAACCTAATTCAATCATAATAATTGAGATTTTTAAGTCGTGTAGACCTGCTATAAATATTAAAAATTGTCAATACGCCAAAACTCAATTTCCCCACTGCATATAAAGTTAGACCTGTAAAAAATTGTGTAACGTTTAAATAATCAGAAAAAGGGTTTTTTGTAAAAAATGTCTTTAATTAAAAAAAAATATATTATTCGTTTCTCTGAGTTTTGAAAATCATATCGTCGACGTCTAGTAATTTTCAAATTATTTTCACTTTTACCCCCCCCCCCCCCCTCCGTAACCCGGATTGGTATATTTTAATTCTAACCGTCTCGGATATTATCAAAATTCTAAAGCAATTCATGGAAAACGCTTTCAATAATTTATGAATCTAAAAACTATTATATTTCAATCGATTACATCATTTTTCTTGGAGGTACGAAAGAAAATTTTAAAAAATCCATTGAAATACGAACAGACTGAAAATAAAATACGTATAAATATTCTTTTGAATTCAAAGCAATAAAAACACCAAAAAGAACAAAAAATCACAATTTTTTTACAACTTCTCCTTTTGCTAGCGTTTATTACAGCAAATTTACATCCCTGTTGAAAATGTATCAAGAAAGAAAACAAATTGATCCCCCCCTATGCTGTAATTTTTCTCTCGCTCTTAATAACTTTCATTTCAGAAAACCTCAGGGTAACACGTTTTTCTTCTAAAAAGCACGATCCTCAGCGTGAAAAAAGTAGAAGATAAAAATAAAAACTTGGAGTGGCTGGAATCTTTTCTTTCCGAAAGTCATTATGTTAGATCATGACGCTCCAGGCTTTTGTATTCTCACCCCAAACAACGAAGATTAAAACTTCGAAGAGGACAATTTTGTTTTTCCAAGAAGTACAGAATCCAAACAAGAACAACAGTCTGGGAACCAATTGTCTCAATTAGTCTCCTACATCCATTAACCCTCGTTTACATGTTCGGTCGGATGAAAGCAATAGGGGGAGGATACAAAATAGCAATACGTGGGCGCAGTTACCCTTTCAGTGTTAGAGAGGTCAGGGAAATGAAAACGACATGATGCTCTTTTCTTTTGCAGTGGGAAAGTGTGAACGTTTTTTTTTATCCCATTCTTTAAAACGGTTAATTAGGAATGTTAAAAGTTAATATGCTTAGCGGGAATAATATCTAGAAAACGATAATATAGTTTGATTCTTTGGAGATTAGACATTATGAAAGCTTATTTTAATCCTATCCTTTAAAATGGTTAATTAGGAGTATTAAAAGTTAATATATTTATCATTTTTTAGATATTATTCTAGCCAACTATAATTTATTCCTTTCTAGATTAGAAAGTAAGAAGGTTTTTTTAATGCTTTAAAACGATTATATAAGCTCATATTTATATAGTTCAACTAAAAATGATATATTTTGCTATGTATATTGTTGGAAGACGGGAGAAAAATATATTAATGGTCGCATCAAACATTTGAAAACGTACAGCACAAATTTTATTTATTTTCACAATGAGCAGCAAAGAAGGGTGTAAAGCCCCTCAAATATCCTATTTGAGCTTTTCTTCTAATATATTTGCTTTAATGAAGATTTTATTTTGTATTTGTCATCTTGTATTCATACATCTATAAATTTATAGGTAATAAATCATATTATTATAAGTTAAAATCCAAGCCTCTCACAAAATATTACTCAGAACCCAAATGTAATTGCAGTTTCACTACGTTAAAAAATGTAGCAAGTTTCTCTTTCAACTCTTGCCCTACGAAAAGTAATTCGATGCATAATTATTCACATAATATAAATATTTGTTTATCGTTTCGAAAAATAAATATGTATAATTGTTTTAAGTGGTGTTTTTCCAAAAATATTAATTTTGATTCTTATTACCACCCTTTAGGTATTACTGTTATCAAAATTTTGAATACAAGAAACATCAAAATAATGCATCGTCTTGAATGCTGCCTGAGAGGAATCCCAGGAGTGCTAAGGATTAAATAAAGTTTAATAATTGTTATTTAATAAGTAAAATAGCATCATTTGCTAGCATGAAAATGACAACATTCCTTCTTCTGTTGTAATATATATAGTTAATTCATTTTTTAAGACATTAAATTATAAAATTTAAAATTTTGCAATATCTTTAGCTGATTCGTACTTCTAAATGATAGCAAGAAGATTAATTATATATCAAGCGATAATAATTAAATATTAATTCATTAATAAATTTAATTAATTTTTAATACTTAAAATAGAACTTTATAAATTTTTTTGGTAATTATATAATAAAAAGTAACTAAAATAAAAGTTTTCTTTGTTGACCTAAGTAGGAATAGAATTTAAAAAAATTGTAATCACTTGTTTTCTATCAAGCTTTAATTTTCACTCCTCTTACCAAATGTTTTTTTTCGAGTATTGTTATTTATAGAGTCCATTTATGAAATTAAAGGACAAATTTTACAAACTGTAGACAAAATTTGCAACTTTTAGGAATTATTTCTTTTGGCTAAATTGTTATTAACAAAGTTTCATGGCAAACTATCAAAATACTTAACAATTAAATAACAGTAATATACAGTCATTTAAAATATATTTAATTATCATCATATAAAGATGCAGCCAAATGTGGAGAAAAAAATTTCGAGTTAATAAAACAGCAGACTGATATCGATAACATATCAGTTATAAAGTTACAGCAGAGATAAGCTAACAAGACACATTACTTATCTCAATTTTCCAATTTTTGCCAGAGAAAGAAAAAAAAATGGATAGAATTTTTTTTCTCAACCTATTGCAAAAAAGGGCTTTTTTTCACACTTAGATTGAACATGAAACCGTGCATCTTAAAAAGGTATGAAGAAAAAAATTCCACCATATTCGTTACTAAGCCAGTAAAATTCAGTTTTATTTACTTCTTAATTAGAATTAGAAAATTGAGATAGGTTGCGTTTCTAGCTCAACGACGATTAGTTATTTCTTAACGACGTTATTTCTTAATAAATTGGGGAAAACAATATCAGCAAATCTTTCATATGTCTATAACGCCGGATTTCACAAACAGAACTGTCGCGACTAGAGCAAAATGTTGCAAAACCGCAAACTGGTGCAACTTCGCCAAATTTTTCTTTTCTTTGGACTATTTTGTAAGCTTGCAATGTATAAAAATACTTCAAAATCATCATAACTTTTTATTCTCAATCAACAGTTTAAACTTTCTTTAAAGACATGATTTAAATAAACATTTATGCATTAATTTTTTTAAAGGTTACTTTGGCAAGGTTACCCCTGGAAAAGAAGCAGTTTGCTAAACTCTATCAAAATACCTCAAAAATATCATTAAAAAAAGATTTTTAAACTACAAGAAAAATTTTACTTTCATTACTATAAAAAATAGTTTTAATTTTTAATGCAAAATTATTCAAAATATAAAAAAACGGAATGTTTAAAGTTCACAAATTCCAAACTTTGAAAAGGTGTTTGAAATTTCCTTAAAAGATAATTTTTTATGGTTCTCATATTAAGAGGAGTTAGTCATGTTTACTATATTATGTATATTCAGGGAAGTTAGGTACACCTTTCAGAAGTAAATGCTTTTCCTTTTGCCATTTTTACGAAGGTATGATATCTCAATTTCTCTGTCCATATAAATAACTAAATTTATCAACAAACAACAGCATTCTTTCCCCTAATAATTTTAACCCAATAAATATTCAAATTTTTATTTTGCAGAAATATACCATCAACTTACAGTGGCCACGGTGACTTTCATTATTTTATCATTTTCATCAGCTATGTCATTTAAAAAAATGTACCACCAGATTCATATTTGCTTGATTTTCCATTTACGAGCTAATATCTCTAACATCCAATTTGATTTGTTGTAGAAATACTTGGAAGTAATTAGTCTTTCCACTCAACAGTAAAAGTTTGAAGTTTCCAAGGGTCAGTTTATTTGAAAGGTATGATTTTCATGTAAAAGCAGCGTAGTATGGATGACATGAAAATAATGCAAATAAACTTCATATTAAATATATAAATTAAAACATAGTAGTCTATCTTTAACAATACATGACGGCAAACTTCATAACTAATGCTTCAGTTAATAAATATATGAAAAATGAAAGAGTGCATTATCGGAAATTCATATCTAATGCTTCAGCTTATGAAAGTATAAGAAATGAAAGAGTGCATCATATGAAATTCATATCTAATGCTTAAGTTAACAGAAAGTACGAGAAGGAAAGAGTGCATCATCTGAAATTTGATACAGCGTATTTAAAGCTACTTGAAGAATCAATTTCTCTTGCTGAGAAATCTCTTTGCTGAATCAATTTCAAGTAATTGTGTACTTCAACCCGAGGGAATGTACTTCAGGAGTGACACGATTAGTAGTATTACTGAACCAATATCTCGCAGCTTAATGTTTTAGATACACATAAAAACGAAGAAAAAAATCGTTATATATATATTTTTTTATTTATTAGAAAAAACAAGGTTGATATTTACGAGAACTCGGCAGTATACATTCAAACATAAAACTGGACTTTTTCGAAATAAATTTCCCCGTTAGAATGCGTCCCTTAAAAAAAATCCTCCCATTCATTACGGCCGTGAGAAAAGAAGAGTAGATAATTTATATGCGTCGTAAATGTAAATCTTTCAACACGATACTATGGACGGCTAGAAATGAATCCACTGCTTTGAAAGATAGTTATTCTTTTGCAACTCTTCGAATCTCGAATGATACTTTTTTCGATATTAATGAGAAATGTGACACTCTTTCTCGTAAAAGCTCTTTTGAAGGGCTCTTACATTCTACAATCTGGATTTTCCCCTTAACTGAAAGGAAGATGAATAAACTCTCTTTTATTTTATTTATTATTATTTTTTATTGTTATTATCATCAAGGTTAAAAAGTAGATTTCTGGTAAAACTGCTCTGCACTTAGTCATTTCAGTGAGAAAATAAAACTCTCCAAAAATTAATGTATTTCGTTTGAAGGAAGAATTTTTTTTTTTGAACTAAGCGATATTGATAGATATTCAGTCTTTTAAAATGTTGCAAGGTTTTATTTTACAGCGACTATTGTGCTAGAGAAAGAGATGCCTTTCACAAGCATCAGCAAATCCTTTTTCTTTTTAAAGTCTCATCCCCCGTTTTGCCTTTTCAGCAGAGCATGATCCTAGAAACATTTTATTTTCATTATAGCAGAGATGTATTTTGATAACTGCTGAGATACTGATAGCATCATTATTCTTCTCAGATGTATTGTTAAACATTGATATTATACAAGAGTTATTACAGCACCTAACTCTGAAAGGATTCGGTGAAGGGGGGATGGAGAGGAAAGAAGAAAGAAAAAATTTATTTGTTCCTTTTCCTCGGTCATGTAATATATATTACTTTTTAAACCCGCAGAGAATTTAGCCATAAATGTGAACATTTACTGATAAAAACTCCTCTTTTAAAAAGATTTTCTCGTATATGGAGAGAAAATTTAGAAATCGAAAAATTCGACCTCGAGATTTTGATGAATCTCCGTTTTTCATTGCCCACTTTCTTCCCCTTTTAGAATTGTGTCTATCTGCAAGCACAATAACTCAAAATTGATTTGAGCTGAGTGGATGATATTTGGTGCATGCCATTATCTCAAAATTTTTAGACATTTTTAAAAATTTTGTACAAAATTCATTTATAAGAAGTATGTATGTCAACTTGTAGGAGTACAAGCGAACACAATAACTACGAAATACAAGCAACTAGATGGATCCAGTTTGGTACACAATTTTAGTATATATATATTATAAATTCGCATGAAACCTTTAACCAGTTCTTTTAACAGGTTGACCATCTATCGGTCTACTCATTCTCATGCATGTAAAGAAAATAATTCAAAAACACGACTTAAATAAATGTTATTTGATAAGTCTTCTTGCAACTACAATTGTAGTATCACATCAAATTTTGACTTCAGTTTCTCGAATAAAAAGATGCTCAAAATGACTGTTTGGTTTCCTTTGCTATGCTACGGAGCATAAAATGCTCACACGAGTGACTTTGCTTGAATTCATTTTTTTTTCCTTCCAATCTTACGTTCTTCATCTTGTTCAAGGTTCGCAACTTTTATTCTGTGGAATGGAATAAAGATTTTTAATGAAAGCATACAAAAAAAAAGTTCAGAAAGACTGCTTCAACACGTTTACATTTCTCTAATTTCTTTTAATCTACATATTAAAAAATAATTTAAAAAAAGTTGCGATACTTGTATCTCTCAGATTATATATTTCTGCTAAATTTTAATAATTACCCGAGACATTTGCTGTATCTGTCTTTGAAGGGATAAGTTAGGGGATAGGAGAGAGTAATAGCTAAAGATATATGTACTTTCTTTATTAACATAAAATGTGTCACTTATTAAAACACACAGAAGATTTCACCATAAATGAGGGAAAAAATCATTGGGGCAGTATTTTTTTTCCCTTTAATTTGTATTTTCAGACCACAAAAAATTAGGGATCTAAATTTTTTGATATATTCAAACTACAAATCCGAATACTGAAATTCTGTAGAATTCGATAATCTTTATTCATGTTGTACATTTTTAAACTCCCATTATTTAAACCACATCGTAACTATATAATCCTTTTAACAATCGTTAACCCAGAATCTTTTTACTAAAATATTTCTAAAGAGCAAGCAAAATTTAACCAAAACTCGTAGCATAAATTAATCTGAAAGACAATCTGTTTGACATTAGAAAATCGATGACGTCAAATTAAATTCAAGTAAATTGTTAAATGTTCATAAAAAATCAATGTAATAATGCCGTGTTCCTTTTTCTTTATTGTGTTAGGCGAAATTAAAACTATCCCAATCAGATGTCTTTTATTCGTTTATGTGTGTCTAAATTTTATATATAAGGTAATTTTTTTATGAAAAGAACATATCTCTTTATAATAAGTGCTTTTTTTGTGTTATGTAAATATTTCTGACAGGAGAACATTAGTTTTAGTCCAAACTTCCAAACAAAGCTATTTGATATTCAGAATTGTTCAATCAGATTTAAGAAAGCTTGTTCAATGATTGAAATTTCAATTTTGTCAACAATTATATATGCACAAAAAAATACTTGGTATTTTTTAAACTGATAGTGTATAATACCAGCGTTATGAAATTATATATATAAAACATCGATTAGAAAAGCATCAAATCAAATACGCACCGATGATTATGCATCTAGCATCAAGTTTAAGTAAAGCGAAGCATTAATAAATATTTGAGAATAAGAATAAAGTTATTTTATTTGTGAATGAAAATTATACACAAAAATGTAGATTTATATGATAGATGGTATTTAAATTGAGCTTGTTCTGTCCTAAAATGTTTAATTACATTTGAAAACTTATTGCTGTGAAAACAATGTATTTCTCCTAAATGAAAATTTATAAAATATGTTGTAAAATTATTGTTTAATTATTTTTTTTTCAAATTTATGGTTATTCTTAAAAGAAAATATTGTTTCTACTTGGATTAGCTTTCACGTTATTAGATAATAACTGCTAAAAATCAAAATCAGGCAATTGAAAAAATTGGTTAAAAATTTTAGATTTTGCTCAAATTATTATTTAAAAAACGGATGGTAATCTATCTTCTATATCTATATCTATATTTATAATAAAGCTCAATGTGTGTGTGCGTGCTTGTGTGTGTGTGTGTGTTGGCGCTCTACAGGTCAGACCGTTGGACCTACAGCTACCAAATTTGGTACATGTATACCTTGGAGGTCGGGAATGTGCACCTCGGAGCCCTTTTTTCAAATTTTTAATTAGAATTAGAATTAATTAAAATTTAAGCAAAATTTCGACGTTTTCCGCTATAACTTCCGAAAATATTATCGCACAAACATGATTTTCATATCAATTTAAAGATAAAAAAAATTAGCTCTCTAACCGTATCAGTTTTTTAAATTTACAACGTAATTTTCTATTTTTAATGAATTTTTAAAGAAATATTTTAACCATGTTTTTATCACATGACTGGATAAAATAAAAGAATGCCGGAAGTTCAAATAAAAAAAAACTATAATCGCAAAATAAATCTAAAGAAAGGTATAACCACGTGACTGGATAAAATAAAAGACATATAAAATGTAATATTTTCTTTTAAAATGCAAGGCAAGGATTCCATGATCGTTTGCAATATCTATATCATTAATTCAATAAATCTTCTTTATTTACGATAAACCTGATAGAATTTATGTGGCTTGAATCCAATTATGCATTGATGAATTAATGAGTTTTAGATTTCTTCATACTTTGCACTGTGAGCCATATTTTACAAAATATTTTTATTAATATTTTAAATAAAAGTTGCTACATCAATCAGTCTTCTAAATCAATAATTAAAACTGATTTATAAAATTAAAGAATATTATTAGGAAAACGTGTTTTTTTAGAACTTTCCGTCCATCATCTTAAAGAAAATATTAATTTCAGGCCAATCAATGCCCGGAATTACTTCAAGGTTAATAAATATGTGATTTAATTGAAAATTTAAAAAAAAATGCGCATTACTCATGGCGAACCAGCTGGTCGCCAAAGGCGGCTAGTATCAAATAAATATGTGGAAATTTAATTTTCAGTTGAGAAGTTTACAAAACATTTAATTGTATTGCTCTCACAATGCAAAATAAAAATATGTAGCTTCATTTTCAAAGTAAGCAATAAAATTTCTTAACCCTCTCCCATCACCTCCACCAGCATTATCAGAAATTCTTTAACTCAAAACAGCCAAATAAAACCTCCCTCACTAACAATTATGATAAAAACTACTAAAAATTCATTGCATGTCGAATGACCCTGCTTTCACCTTACAATTGCTTAATTACAATAATAAAAGCAATAACAACAAGCAAGATAAAAAATACGCGCCTTGAATTATTAAAGGTGATACCTTTCTTTATTAGAAAAACAGCATTTATCGATGGAATTTACGCTTTTTTTTCGAAGTGCTTGATTGGAACGAGACGAATGGAGATGTATATGACAAACATATTAAATTTCTCAGATTGGGCATTCCAGTACGGGTTGAGATGTGCTTTAATTTGTTGTTTGTTCTTACCTATCTGGAAAAAGGTTGTTATTAGTGACGAAAGGTGTGCATTACGCAATGCTTCACTTCAAGAGCTGCTATTATCTGAAAATGACGTGCAATTAAGTTCCAGGGTACTTCATTAAAACATCTCAGCGTTTTCCAGCATTCCAGCGGAGCCCATCAGTTTTCAAGAGCTGATTCCAATGACATTAAGTCTCTGTGTTTAAATCTGAGTGAGCCGACGTCTTTCTTGAACGCAGCCTTAACAAAGCATTCCCCAAAATTTTGTACATTGAAACAGTTTGCATGGAACTGTGCTGTAATTTCAGAAAACCAGTTTCCATTTATCAATGTCACAGTCCGCCAATGTAAACGGCAAATCCGCCCTCCCTCCCTCTAGCCCGTGCTGGGGAGGGTGAAAGTAATAAAAAAATGAAAGACCTACCCCACGATCTTCACACAGAAACATTATATTAAAGGTTTTGTACGTTCTGTCATTTTCATTTTTTGGCCAACCTTCCAAGAAACTATTATAGGAAAAAATATATCGTTGTCTGTGAAGAGCGGCCGGGATGGCATTGTGCGTGAGTATAATTCCACCAACACGACTGCTCTTTCTCGCGTAATACGTTAAATATTTGGTGGCTATTATGATTGTAATTTCAAAAATACTTGCGCATCCATCACTGTCAAGCTAGAGCTGGCGTAGCAAGAGAGATTTTTCCAGTTCTATGTTCGTAAATGTGTTCTTTAATAACACAGTTACGATTTTTGCATGCTGCCCGGATACTATCTTTCCAATGCAAATTGCTGCAAACGTGAGTCAAGCCCGCGATTTTTGAACAAGGGGAGACGAAATCTACGTGTGAAAACGTTTCGAAGACGCTTGGTCACGTTCCTTTGAGTTAGATTGGGATTCAATAATTTTCTCTCACCGGCTGACGTCTTCGATCTGATAAGGAGCCTCACTCACTGAAAATTAATGCAGTTGAAGTGAGACCGAGAAAAATTAAAGAATCGGTACGGCTCGGGGGCTGCAGATTCGAAATGAAAAATGAATAGGACCTTAGGGAAATTTCAAGGGTATATAAAGACATCAATTTGTAACAGGTTATCCGAGAAACCTTTATTAGATCTCCGATTATAGGAAGAATAATATCGGAGAAAGAGAAACGTGCCCTGCCATCACTATCTAGAAGCAATATATTATATATTATTAAATAAATAAGCATTTATTACATATAACACATCTTTATACCAAAAATGGAGTCTATGAATTCGCGTTCATGAGGGAAAAATGATATATAAGGTGGGAAATAACTTATGGGATAATTAGTTAGAAAAAGACAGCTGAAATCATCATTTCTTGCAGTTGATAAGATTGATGATTCTAGGTTTTTAAAAAAGCTACCGCATATATAGGGTAACATTATGTCACTATATAAAATAATTTGTAAAACTAAAACTGTTTACGAATCGAAATGCATTAACTTTCAAGCTTTCAAATTATATATTAATATACATATTATTGTAATACTTAATACGTGTTAATTATTGCCGTAGTGTAAATAATCTTTCATTCTATTTTGGTAGCATTCGAAATCTGAAATACGTTTTCTTTGCCCAGTCCTTGTTTTAGAAAGGTTTCTAACTTATTTACATCATCGTTTTTAAAGTGCATCGCCATTTAAGAACGGTGAAGATATTTGAGTACAAATTCGACATTTTCATCCCTATTTTTCGCTTTAAACTTTTTTGTCTTCGTGCTTGTGCGTCATAGGAGCATCGAGTTATCGCTACGAATTATTTAAAGCTAAAATTAAATCATTCAGAATCACTGTAAATCAATACAGAAACTACGCATAATTTACAGACCTGAAATATTTCGTCCTCAATTTAATCAGTTGCACAGCAAATTCCAGAAATGGAAAATCTTGTCTGATTACATAGTAAAAAAAGTAAAACAGAGTAAACAAAAGTAAACAGATAAAGAGTTAAGTGGGTTAAGTAAATTGCAAATCATTTTGTAACGATGAATCAATTTAGGATTTCAAACGAGTTAAACTCTATACATTGGAATCGACAAACAATTAAAATATAATTTAATATATATTGGTCTTTAAAACTTTTTTGAATCACGACTGAGGTGTAAAAAAGTTCATCACACAACTGTACATGAAACATTTTTTCTGGTCTCTAGACACAAACAAATTTTTTAAATAAGTCCAATGTAACATTAACTATTAATAAACAAAATAGTTTACTATTATTAACTTAACTATTAATAAATATATTTAATTACATTAATTAATAAATATATTTATTTTTAAAATTAAGAATAAATGTCTCAAAGTAAGAGTAAATGCTGATTATTTTTATCTTTTGACAGGAAAAATACTGGGAGTAATAATTGAAAATAATATTTTAAAATCTTCAAAATGTATCTAAAAGAATCTGTTTGTATTTGTGATTTGGTCTAATCAATTTTAGACGATCTAATCGATAGCATCAATTAATGCAAAACAATGGGGAAATTTCAGATATAATTAGTCGTATTTGTTTGAGTAACAGATTTAATAATTTTTTTCACTCTTGATTAACATTGTCAATTAATGTAATATTAATATGGAGTTAATATATTTTATATAAAGTCAAGTAATATCGAAGAAACGGTATGGCTCGGGGCTGTAGAAAAGAAACAAAATATGAATATGCCTTAAGCGATTTTCAAGGGTTTATAAAGACATTTCTTCATAACAGGTTATCAATGAAACCCTTATTAGATCTCCGATTATGGGAAGAATAATATCAGAGAAGCAGAAACGTGCCTTGCTATCCTGAAGTAATATATTACACATTATTAGATAAATAAGCATTTATTACATATACACAACTTTATACAAAAAACCGAGTCTGAATTCACGTTCATCAGAAAAAAATGATAGATATAAATAAACCGGGAAATAATTCATTGGATAATTAGTTAGACAAGGACAGCTGAAATTGCTTTTTCCTATAATCAGTAATATTGATGGAATTATAAGTTACAGGGGATGAAAAACTTCAGAAATTAGTATAAGTGGATAAATATGAAAATGATAGCCGCAGTTGCATGAACTTACGTGGGGAAATATTTTGGTCCAAAGAAAATGTGGGTATATTAAACAATCGAAGTAAATGGTATGTCTACCACATTAATTCTCAATTATTTATTTTTATTTTTTGTCGCAGCACACTATTAACAATTTCAAAATTTTGCGGTACACACACACACAAAAAAAAAAAAAAAAGACAAGCTTAAAAGTTGTTTACTAACCTATAATACATTGTGAAAATAGTTTTTGATAATAATTTTGAATGTAAAATAATATAATATGTACTATAAAAATAACACTACGTTAATTAAAGAATCAATTACAAAGTATTATACTTTTAATTAAAAAAATTTAGCTATAATTTTTTTGATAATTTTATTTAATATTTGGTTGAAAAAATGACAATGCTACCCTCATATCATCTTCTAAATTTAACAATCCCGATGTTTTTTTTTGTTTTTTTTATCTTGGTTAATACTAAAAATCTGAATTCACAAAAAATAAGATGTAGAAAAATTTTATTATATTTTTAAAACTTTTTTTCTGACTATGATGGGATAGTCACATCTGATGTTAATACAAAATGAATTAATTTTTAAAAACTGTTTTTCTGGAAAACAGTTTTTAACTAGTGTTGAAAAAAAAACACTTCTCTTTTACAGTGCACGTTTTCTCAATTTAAACAAACTGCTGCGCACTTTAAGAATTTGGCGGCACATAAAAGTGCTACGGTACAGTGGTATCATTGGCCTACAAAATATGTAATCAAAGAGAAGGGGCAGGGGATAAAAGAATTTTTTTTCTACTTTAAAAAGAGGAAAAACATTAAAAAAAACTGTGTTTAAAATTGCTTAAGTTATACTTAGATTACTAGTTATACATTAGTTACTGTAAAAGTTTGGCTTGGAAGACGAATAATCGATAACAGTGAACTTCTGTCAAGAATAACTGAAAAGTATACCAATTTTCACAAGAAATTGAATATTGAAAAATAATTTATTTTCCAAAATTCTTAAGTAATGGATACAATTTATATGCAAATCCTTGGTTATCCAAATGAGATTGGATACAATTTATATATGATGCATTGGTTACTCAACTGAAACTAATTGCAATTTGTGTTTGAAGCATCGGCTATTCAAGATGCATTTTGCAATCACACAAATTTTTCTAATTGGACTAATGAGCAGGAACAGCAAAGATAATATGTCAAAAGTTTTGATAGAGAACGAAGCTTAGAAATTGTAAAAAAGTTAATTAAAATGTAAAATAACAAAAAAACTGTAAATTAGATGCTAAATATCTCATTCTAATTGTGCTAGATGTAAAATTATTATTATCACAATAAAATGTTTCTTAATACATGCGTTTATGAGTACAATTACATGTTTTATTGGAATCTAATTAAAAATTTGCTGAAAATACCAGCCAAATTGGTATTTCAAAAATAAATAAATAAATAAGATGGCAATCGAACAAGCACATGCACAAAAGAGAAAAGCACGCAGAACGATTTTAATAAACCATTTCAAGACCAAATGAAATTAAGATAAAAAAATAATACACAATTATTAGAAATTAAGCAGCTATTCTCAATGAAAGATAATTTAATGTTTTCATTCTTTAATGGCTTTGACAATATATCAATTATTGTAAGCGTCGTTTCTAATTTCATCCAATGTATATTTAAAAATTATTTCGGAGCAAATGAATGAAATTATAGATTTCAGACAACAGATAAATGATTTCTTTATTCTTGATATTTTTATGTCATTTATATTTGTGCAGAGAATGAACAGAAGAAAATTTTCTTCAAACTCCATTAATTCTTAAAATAAAACAATAAAAAAAGTTACAAAATCAATCAACATCTTGAAAATTGCATTGCAATTTGAATATGAGGTGATGATCATAAAACCCTTCTAATATTTTAACGATATTTTAAGAAAATAATTCTTAAACATTTTAAAAAAATAAATGTGGTTTTATTCTGAAAGGTAATTATTTTATCTGAATTATGGATATTTAAAAAATTGTAAAAACACGAGGAGAAATATTTCCAGTATACTATAATTTTAATCGCATTTATAATAAATTTAAATTTTAAATGAATATTTTTGAATATTTTTTCTGAAACATCCTTTAAAGTTTAATTTTTTTCATAGTAATATTTTCACGTACTGAAGTTTTAAACATATTGCTTTGACATCCTTATTTTTGATGAAATAAAATTTCATTTTTATCTTCAGTACACTACGAGAAGCGTGTTAAAAATATTTTTCCATAATTCCATATTTGTTAGTCTTTAATATATATTATGATTAGTTATTATAAATAATAAAGAATCATAAAATAATGTTTTTCTAAAATTTATTATTAAATTGGGACATTCATATAGAATCAAAATTTAGATGAAGTCAGTTTATCAGCTGAAAATGTTAAAATATCAGACTGTCATTGGGACTGTTGCAATTTTAAGGAATTTCAAAACAGATGTACATCACTAAATGAATGATAGATTGATTGATTGAAGAGTTCCACAAGCATGAACCAAATAATAATAATCCGCTTCAAAAATTTTCCATGGTAAATATTTAAATCAATAACATGATACAACCAATTACAAACTAGTAAACAAAAAGATGCTCAATTCAATATAATTTCAGAAGCAGTTTTTAGTAAGTGATGCTAATAATATTTTCATTTACAGATATTTTGAATTTTTACATATTTGTTACAATATTTTAATATATTTGTTAAAATATTTACACATTTAGAAGATAAATAACTATCAGCATAGAAATAAATGATAAACAATTACTGATTTAAACATATTTTTCGGTTTTGCAAATATTTACCTGAAAATGAAAATCACATCTCTTTGAAATTCGTACAGCTCAGCAACCACATAAATCTCCAAAATCATAGATTTATGAAGGGAGATATTCAGTTCTAACCTCTGTTTTCACTAATATAACTCCATACTTTTGTGAGCTGATTACGTACCGTTAACTAGAAGCAGGTATGAATTCTACTTTCCATATTTATTAAATTATGAAAATGTGTTAGAGACTGATAAAAATCATTGCAATTTTTAGGATTCAAGAAGTCGTATTTCTAAAAGTGGAAACCTTATAAAAACAGATGAATATTCTGCATCTACAATCGTTTCTGCTGACTCCATCGCTCACAGGTATTTTTTTAGAATCAATAACTGTTGTTTCTTCTTCCTTGACTAATAAGATTATCTAGAAAGAAAATGTTTGTTTCTATTGATTTAAGACGGACACTTCATTTGCTTACAAATTTTTCAGCAATATACATATATCCGGTATTTTTGAATTGGAAAAAAATGAAAATAAGAAAAATCAATGAACAAATTTTTAAGGATCCAGTAATTTTAATTAAAATATGAAAATCCAATTAGAATTCATGAATAATTAGAATCTGTAGTAGAAAGTATTAGATTTTTAGAGGATTCTTGACTGTAAGATATCTTCAGTTCTGTTATCAGTTCCCTTAAAAATTCGCCCTGCATAGCAAATTAATGAATGTTAAATTCTACCAAAGTCAAACCTGATTTTATTAATGAAGAGTATATGAAAATTTAGTTTAGTTTAATTAACGCCCTGCTTGAAAATTAAGTTATTATGGGGCAGATCTGGTAATTTTAAACTAAAGTAGGATGATAAGGATCGAATCTTTACTGGCTCTCCCCCTCCAAACTTCCCCGCCATACCAACGAAAGGACGAATTTGCAGAAGATCAGATTTGGGGTACACCAGGTTATACATTTCGGATCTAATGTTAAATCAGGTTTCGAACATGTGGCCTTTGCACACCGAAACCGATATCCAGGTAACAGCGGCTTTGAAATTTTTATTTCAGACTCATGAATAATTAGAATCGGTGATTAGAATTGTGTGATTCGTAAAAGATTTAAGGTTTTGGAACGCGAGTTCTCTCCCGTTTTCTAACGAATTCTACCAAAGAATCATTTCAAATGAAAACAAGAATTCCCTATTTGTCACAATAATTTTTTCTTTATAATAATTAGCTCTAACAATATTTTAAAAATATTTTAAAAATTTTTTTTTAAAACGCTGAAAAATAAAATCTGTTTGCGCATCTTTTAACTAACCAAGGATTATAGCTTGGAGGATTTGAACTTGATGACTAAAACTAATTTTTTTGGGTCGCGCGTTATTATGCAAATTTGTAGAATAGACTGCAGCCTCAGATGCTCTCCTTATTTATTGAAATATTTAGAATTAACAAAAGCTTTAGTATAATGTTTTTAAAAAATGCTAGTGCGAAGGATCCGAGAACGGGAAAGAATTTCGTCGGTATGATGAGATATATTCATCTTTTGGGATTAGATAATAATAGATTCGAGACACGATTCGGAAAAAGATATGGTTCATAAAAGAGTCTGATGTGCGACAATCCGTTGCTGTTTAGCTGTTAATTTAGTTCAGTTTTATTAATGTTAAGCTTTAGACTACTTTGGGACGAACTTGTAATTTTGAATCGTGTTTATGTAACATGGGCAACACCTGAATTAGCACCCCCTATTCCAGGAGAGGACATATTGCTCTGAAGGATTTACCGTGATCTAGAAAGGCTTACATGATACCTGACTGTCCCAAAATAGTCCTCGTGTTGCTTTAAACGGGACGTTAATGTAACTAAAACTAAAATGATACCTGGAACTCTCCTGCCACAAAGCCGTCCTTTACCAGAACGCCATCGCGGCCGTCGTGATTAAACAGTCTCCTATAAATTACTGACTTAGTTGTCCTAGATATTTTATCCAGTTTCGAATTTATGAATCTAATACTTGTAATGTAGCTCTAAAAAGGAATTTTTTATCCAATCAATCAGTAAGCCAACTACAAGTTTTCATTAAAGATACGAAATTTAACCATTTAATATATAAGCCATGCTATCAAAGATAATTTACGATGCGTTCTCATTATAAAAAAATACTTTCACGAATGTTTTCTGTGAATTTGCTAAAAACAACATAAAATCAAATCAAACTCAGTTTAACCTTTTCGGGTTCAATGACGAATGTGCATCGAAATACATGATTTCTCACCATTAATTCATGTGTGATTAAATTCCAAATAACAATAAGTTTAAAACTCCATTAGAAATAATTTAGATAAGTTTAAGCGCTTCACTTGTCTTTACTTCGTTATATGGATAAAAAAAATTAAAAAATGGCCGGGATTGGTTGTATCATATGATTAGTAGAAAAATTAGAAGGTTAAATAAATCATTAGAATAAAAATGAATTCTTAGATCAAGTGATTAAAAATGTATCGTTTCAATATTTTTTAAATATATTTTTCGTATTCAAAAGGAATGCCAACAAAATCAGTAATGACAGCTCATGGAATAATAATTGCTGATAACCAAAAAAGAATTTCTGAGTTAGTCTTGAACACTGCTTAAAGATGCCGAAACTCGAACTTATTTGATTCATTTAATTTTATTAATATCCGGATTAGAAACTACACTAAAATTATATTACAATAAATATTGCAATTTTAAGCTTTAATCGGCTGACAGACACCTTCACAAGAAACCTCATCTCAAATTTCTACACTAAACCATAGAATGAGTTTTGACTTAAAGGGCTTTAAAATGCATGGGAAAGCCTGCATTCACGGCAAATTAATCATAAAATTAAATGGTGCACGCGAATCTTTGGTTCCGGAGAGAGACTCTGCCACTTCGATCATCAAGCCACCGTCCCACTTTCAAATCAGCTTTCACTGTTGAGAGCAAACTTCAGAATATTTATTCGTGATTAAATAAAAGAGGAGGTGCGGGCGGGGATGGGTTCGCACTTCACACAGCTAAAAGCAGTGACAATTCAAGATCATAATATGCTGGAAGCTACGAACTGTCATTTGGTTTTTAGGTGATAGTTCAGAATATTGAAAATATCTCCACGAAATAATTATCTTTTAAATAAAAGGTCTTAGTATACAGAACATCGATTCTCGTTGTAAAAAACTATGGTTAGTGTACCAATTATTGTATTGCTAGAATATGTGTCCCTCTTGACACATATCCTATCTATACTTTTTAATAATTTCGTAAACCTGATTAAATTCTATTTATCTTTATCTCACTCCTCCCCTCCCCCCTGAGAACATTTGTTTCCTTTAAATGAGATCTTCTCTATATATGATGCTCATGAGAGTCATATATTGGGAATCCAGCATAAAAATTGTAAGTAGAATGGGAACGGTTGGTAAATTTAATTCATGTTTAGTCATATTCGCAAACAGAAAATCACTCAATTTACGCATTAAAAAAAAATACCAATTCTTTTGGCACCAAAAAAGAAAGAAGAAAAAAGAAAGAAAGAAAAGAAAAAAAGAAGAGCTTGGATTTGCTTTTCCAATAATGATACCGAATGAAAGATCGGGAATATTTTTGACTTCCACCAGCGTTACAGATGTCGATGGGCAATAATATATATTGATAGATTAGTTACTAAACTCAAGAGTTACTCTATATTCAAGATTACCCTACCACTACCAAAAGTAATTCTTTCCTCATTCTAGCAATTTTTTTATTGAGTACTCTTCATCCTTTGCAAATTTAGCATATACAAACTTTAGTCACCTGTGCATCTTCGTTCTGTGCGTTATTTATTGAAATTCATTGCACTAAAAATTCTTTTTTTCCATTGCTTTTGGAAATTAAAAGAAAACTTGATAACTATATGATTCCGATGTTTGAGCTATTCACCGCAAAATGTATCTTTTAAAAACCACACTGTCACTGATTAAAAAATGATTTTGTGTTAAATAAGAAGTATGTAAGCCTGAATTTGTAATTGCCAACCTAAGATTTCCGAAAAGTGCTTGGTAAGGTAAAAAAAAAGGTGCAGGTGCCATTGTTTCTACCACTTGTTTAACTTTTTTGGTCTCACTTCCGTTAGATTTAGATTTTTAAAAATTATGTCAAGGTTGCATCATTTATTAGATGTTAATTTAAAGTGCCAATTTTCAATAAGTTATCTAAAACTAAGGATAAAAACTATTTTAAAACTTAGAAAAATAATGAAAACCGTTAGGAACGAAAACATGTTATTTCAAATGAATCTATTAATTCAAACTTAATTTATTGAATTTAGCTTTCAAGTAGGAAGGATAGACATGTATTTAGAAGTTAAATTACAAACATATACATTTCCACTTGTTATTCACAAATTAAACCACCCTCAACAATTAACAGTCAGTCAGGGAATACTGGAGAGGTTAAGTAATGAATGTATGGTTCAACATTTGATTCTTTCACCTTCAGGACCTTGTATCGTTTATATGTAATTGTACAGTGCATCATTATTTGACGTTCAGTGCGTGCGTCATTATTATCTTTTTATCTTCTTGATTTTTTAGATGTTTCAAAAAAGAAGGCAAGGTCAATGGATAGATAAATTAAAGCATGCGAAATAATTATTATTTACTCTAATAGGTAGAAGAATAGCGTTTTTTCACCTTCTCGTAAATGATTTGTTCAAAAAGAAAGTATTGCAAAAGTCGAAAAAATTTGAACTCAAGATTTTGATGAATCTCCGGGCTTCAAATCTCTTTGAATCTGATAAACACTTCTCGGGAATTACGTCTGTAAACATTTAATTCAAAAATGTTTTAAGCCAGATGGAAGTTTTTTGGTATATTTTGTTTTTTAATATACTTATTTATATTATTTCTATCAAATTTTGAGCCTCTCGGAAGAATTATGCTTGTCCGGCTATCCAAATATAAGTTAACATGATAGAAATCGATGAGAGCTAAATAGATAAATTTGGTGCTCAGACCGCTAATTGATTATTATTATAAGCACGTAAACACGATAAGTCAAAGACGCAACTACTTTTTTATATGAAATTTGCTATGTGATTTTTGTACAATTGTAGCTCTGTGTTAAATTTTTGATTTTAATCAATAAAAAAGAGCTTCCAAAATCGGTTTTTTGGCTCTTGTATATTAACTGAATCACAGTGATAAATAGCCAAAGTTAACACACTTATAGTCCCTTCGTTGCTATTATTCACCAACAGCACAGGTTAATATTATAAATAGTCATTCACGAAAATATATGAAAGATGGATTCGAGAAATGATGAAACAAAGTAGACTTTATCCAAGGAATAAAAGTATTAAGACAAAACATACACACAATTGCTGCAATAAGACTATATTTAAAAAGAATATTTTTAACATAGCGATATCTTCATCATTTAATATATACTTTAGTATTAAGAGTCCAAATGCTGTTATTACAGTTGATAATACTGATATTACTGTTTTATAATTGAGTTTTATAATGCTTCCCTGAAATTGTACTAATTTTTTTTAATGAATGATTGAAAGTATTAAAAAAATAATTGTTTTTAATTTGCAGTTTTTGACTTTAATGATTTGTCAGAGTAACGCTAATTTAAACTTAGTTATGTTGTATTAGATTTGCATCTATCGATGATTTTGAATATTATGAATAGTAAAAAGTTTCAAAAGGTATCGAATAATTGTTTTAAACTAGCACAGAGATTTATATAAAGTAACAAAGAAATAAATGGAAAAAGATAAAGCATAAATAAAAGATGCTTTCACACAAAATCTTCTTGCAAACCAAATGAAATAGATTTGGGATTAAATCTGAAAAAACAAACATAAATCGATGGAAGGAAATTCAAACAAAATCTAATATAGAGAATTAAATTTATTTGAAAACCGAGATATTCATGTGACATTGGGATTCATAGACTCTACAGGAAAGAAAACCTTAACTCTGATAATTATTGAATACAGCAAAAACCGAACTATTCGCGGAAATGTCATTTTTTTTTCATATCTCTTACTAAGAAGAGGAAAAATCACTCTAATCATGAGTCACGCAGAATACCACTTCCCCCTTTTTTTAGGGGAAAAAGCTTTCAATTCAAGCACGTACCGAATATGAATGGAGCTTAAACAATAAGCTCTGCAGGGGATTGGAGAGGCGACCATTTTCTTGGCATTATAACTAACCCAAAGCAATAAAAAATTTCAAATTTACAAGTTTACGATGGGGGGGGGGCACAGCGAGCCGTTATAAGACCCCATCTGCTTCAAAAGATTAAAAAAACCGGCATGATGTACAAAAAGTAAAGGGAGTTTAAAAAAAAAAGATTATTTTCCTAACAAGTAACGGGAAGGGGTGTATGTGTATGTACAGTAGAAAGTGTTTTTTCTTTTTGCTCCCCCCACTCTTTTTTTAAATGAAAGCAAGGTCATTGGACGTATTCCCTGCCCTCCCCCCTTCCTTTCACAGTAAAAAAGGGAAAATACATTTTTTCTTTTAAAAAGGACGATAAAGGCAAAAAATGCCACCTGGAATCTAGGGTTGCCGGGCTAAAAAAAGGGGGGGGGGTGTCAAATCCCATAACTTAGATCGCCAATGCTGCTTCGACCCTCCCGGTTTTTTCTTAACTGTGCAAGACCGTCAAAAAATTTGCATACCCGAAAAAAATATTTTAAAAAGTGCATTCATTTTTTTTTGTAATTGGATATTTATTAATAGTAAAAAACATAAAAGTCTACTAATTATCAGAATTTTTATCAGAAAGTAATTAAAACTTTTTTTGTTTCTTCTGATGCATTGTTATACCGCAGCGCTGCGTAAGAAAGTAAAATTTAGACTTCTTTTTATCAGAAAAGTAATCTTAGATAGTCATTTTACAAAACTAAGAGGGATGATTATAATCTTAAATATACCCTCCATTGCTTTTTAATAAGTGGTTTATCAGTTTAGAGTCAATAGTTTCTTTCAATAATACATTACTTTTCTTTTACATAAATGTTTTATTAAATTAAGTTTCTTTCGATAGTATATTTTTTTCTTTCACTTATATGCTTTATTAATTTATAATTTTAAGGAATTTCTTGAGTGCTGCAAAGCATTTTTATAGATATATTTAAAAAAATTCAGTATTTTATAAACCTATTTTATTTAGGGCCAAAGAAATGCTTTAGCACTTATAATCATTGTGAAAAATTAATTTGTTTTTCTTCCTTAGAATCTAAAATGATAAATATTAACAAGAAATAAAAATTTTTAAAAAGCTATATCAAGGAAAAACATTTATAAAACCATACTTCCATTTCCAATGCTTATTTCTTATTTTCTAATTACTAAAGTCAAACACATATTATCAATTAGTTAAAAAACTATGTTTCTGAATACAGTGGGCATACATTATGAATACTCAGATTTTTATGCTAGATATAAAATGCGTCAGTTTCTATTAGAGCTTTCTGCACAAAATGCTATTAAAAATAACAAGCCTTCCAACAAACGCTCAAATTGATTAAAAGAAAAACAATATCGGATTCGATTAAATATGGTCAATACAAAATTTTTGAACTAAAATTTAAAATATTTAGCAATTTAAATACATCCCTCTCTTTATTAAGTCTTATGTATTTATTTACATGCTGAAAAGTTCCATCAGTTCCTTTTAATTACGAATTTAAAAAATTGTAAAATATATCAACCTTAATAAATGGTTCCTTTTATTTTAACTGAACTGATTTTTCAGTAATAAAATATGTTATAGTAGGGACTTAACATTAAATTTATATTATCTACTTTATGAATTTAACATTTTTTATAAATTTACATAAACCGCCATACATCGCCAATTATGGCAACCCTTTTTGTTGAAATGAGAGCGTGGGTGCCCAATTCTCTTCCGCTTCATTCGTTCCCTCCCGAACACTGATCCCTCCTCTTCCCTATATTACCAACCCCCTCTATAAAAATGTCAAGCCATAGAACAGACTTGCACGTGGATTAGAAGAGATGAAAGTGGATCAGTTTACTGCACTGGATTGACCAGAGACGAACAGTAGGGCGATACCTTTAATTCAAGAATGTCATCGAGATTTTTTCAGCATTGTATTGAAACGTTTAGATTAGCTGTCACAAATATTGGAAAATTACATTTGTTAAATAATCAATGATACATGTAATAACATGTATTCAACACACATTGTGATGACATATTTGCCTACTTCGATTTGTCTGATTTTGTGATGTGACGTCAATATTTTTTCCAAATTAAATCATAACTACACGCTTAGCGTGTATGTATGAGTTGGCTTCAACGTTATAAATGCATTTTTCTTTTCTGCACTTAGGATGAATTGAAGTGAAGGGGGGGGGTCATGACAAGGAATGAAAGCGAATCTCTTTTCCCTAACCATGATATAATTTCTATGAAATATTAAAATAGATCATGTAGATTAATCGAAAGAATCAAAAGGTAACATTAAAAATAGAATGAAACGTTAAGAAATCAGTCACAAATCCGAAGGCGATAATTTAACTTTAATATGACATAAAATAAAACCAATAATTACATACTTAAATGTAAAAGGTGTCAGCATTCTATAAATTTGGCTTGGCTTTAGAAGACACGTACATTTAAAGTTTGCCATGTATCAGAGATGCCACGAAAATTGATAAACCATATTCCTTTTACAAGCCTTTACATATTTTTTTACTATATACATCCGTCAATTATTTCATTCTGACATATTTTTATCAAATTTATTGATCTAACGAAAATTAGCAGTCATCGACTAAATAAAAGTTTATAAGCTTTTAGCTATTCTAGATCAATTCAAAAATGAAAAAAAATTATTAATCTCAGATTTTTTTTCAGTCTAAAATACCTTTTTATGGAAGGAAAAATTATAAATTAATATCAATTATTTGTGACTGGAAAAAAAATTTAGTATCATGCGTCCTTTGTTTATTTTTTCCTTAATAACGAAAAGCAAACAAGAAGAAATTTTTTATTACATTTACAAGACATTTATTTGCATTGTATGTATTACTTCTTCAGAAATTAACTGTGCTACTTACTTGGAATTTTACAAAAAATACATGATTTCCTCATTGAGAATTTATGATATTTTTCATTTCTTTATAAATATTTCAATTCACAAATGTATACATGCAACCAAATAAAAATATATAATTGACTCCTAATTCAAATACTGTGTATTAAAATTAAGCATTTATCAAAATATATCGGCAACTTTTAGGGTTATTGATTTTAAATTGCTGACCCCTTTTTTTAAGTAAGGTTAAAAATCTAGTAATTTTTTTAATGAGTTTCTGAACATAATATCTTGTTTTTTTTTTTTTTCCGGAATAATGTAAACAAAGGCCTTTTTTCCCCGAGAGAAAATTGAATTCTCATTTGAATTTATTTGATTCCAAACAATCAGGTGCAAGTGTAGTAAGAAGAAAAAAAATACGGCAAATTTATTTTATTTTTTTCATAATCCATTCGAAAAGTACTAATCATACAAAACACACAGTAAATTTAAGAGCTGCAATAATTTGAGGTTCAAATTAAAACTTTTGAACCACCATAAATTTTTCATGATCTTCCCATAGTATGAATTCATTTTAATAATTTTATGTGGATAAAAGAACATTTTGTTTCGAATTCCAGAACATATTTAGAATTATGCGAGAATATAAGGTATAAATATAATTTCAGTTGAAAATTTTAATTACACTGATATCGTTAAAATTGCCCCAAATGATAATTTAGTATTAATAGTATTAAATATCAGCAGGCGACTTTCTTACCTTTGCTTTTATTATATGCATATATTTTTTCCCTTATAGGTTTCGCTCACATATTATTCAATTTGATTTTTATCCAACATTTAATAATTTTATTGCAAGCGAATTCACGAAGGTTATAAACCATATTTCATATAAATTCAATGCTCTTTTTGCTAACATTCACCTTACTTCTTTAAAAAATAGCCCATCGTGTAAGAATACTTAGTTAAACAACAACAAAAAATCTGATTTTGTGCTACATTATGGATCACTGCACCTTTTAGTGCCAACTGAAAAGCACGTCATCCAAATATTTATGTTATCCCATATTTGAATTTTCATTTTCCCACAGCAAGTTTTACGATCGCCAGATGTCCAAAATTTTTGTCTGCTCGATTTGTTCAGGAGGCCTAAAATTTGGGATCGTTATCCCAATTTTTTGAAGTCGTTCTTTCTTCTTATTTTTTTTTTCCTCCAAAAAGGAAAAAAGAGGGGGCACCCTGAAATTTTCCGTCCTTGAGTATACAAGGTAGGTTTATAAAACTAAGCAGCAATGCAAAATTTTGGTAGAAATACTTCGCTCCCACGGTCCCCCCAAAAAAGGAGCTGATGTCTTTATGATGAGGGTTGTACAGGATGTAGGTGTGGGCGCCCTTTTATGATCTGGCCCGCCGTATATACAGCCAAGAATAGATTGAAAGAAATGTGCGCTCTTAAACATTATATACACATATATATTTCTCTCTCTTGAACGGTTTACTCCAATGCACACAATAAGGGGGGAGGTATTGGCTGAGGGGAGAATTTTAGAGGGAAAAAAACGGGCAAGAGTAGAAAGTTAGCCTAAAAATGAAATGAATAAATATTCTGGGGCACACCTCGCACAGCCAAACCCTTAGCCTGAGCTTAGCGATCGACTAATCCCCCGATCTTTTACAACCGAGCAGCAAAGCGATTTTTATGGATCGATTTTTTTCCCTGTCTTATTCGCTTTTTGCCCCCTTTTATGCGCTGCGCCGATCTATGGATGAAAGAAATGGACCACTGGTTTTCTGGACGGTTGACTAACTAGACAGAAGTTGTTCTGCGGATCGGTACATTTACTGTTCAGATGAATATCAACGGCAAAGGAAAAATTTTATGGACCAAGTAAGGAAACATGACTCTCACATAATGATCGGGATTCCCCCCAATTCGGGCCTCGAACCTTCATTTTTCAAAGCTTATTACCAGTAAAGCTCGTATTCTTTCTTTGAAATGTGTTAAAAGAGCTGTGAAGCCTATTTTGATTTTTTTTTTTCGAAACCAGGGAAAAAATTTTATGCATCGTTTTTATTGTTGGATTTTAAAGCATCCACGACGTCGCTTGTCATATTCGAACGGTTTACATCGGTATCAATTTTGATATAAAAGATGAGAATTCGGTGAGAAAGTTCATCTTAGATTAAAAATAATATTTCTAACAGTTTTAAATTTCATAAATTTTATGAGATACCAACTTAAGATTTAAAAAATCCTTATTATAAGAATAATAAATTCATTTAAGACTTAGTTTTGATGTAAAACATTTTATTGTTTCAGAGTTAGTTTTGATGCAAAATATTTTATTGTTTCACAGAAAATTGCTTAATTTTTTTCGAATTAGAAAATAACAACAACTTTTATTAATAGATTACAAAGCGCTCATTTAAATTAGATACTTGTCACATTCTAACCTTATAGACCATACCAATTGTGATATAAATAATCAAAAAATGTCAAGAAAATTTTCTTAGTTATTTTGACAGTCTCTTAAAATGTAAAATTCATTGTTAGTTAGTAAATTCGTTTAAATAATTATTTTTGCTGCTAAAATTTTTTTTCTCTGTTTCATTAAAAAAATCATAGATAAATCAGTCATTTTTTAGAGATTTTAATTATTATAAAAAGATTATGAAGATTATTAAAGCAAGCACTTATGAAAAAATGCTCTTGTGTTGTAAAAAATGTTATTTTAAGTGTTAACGGTAAGTATTAAGTATTAACGGTAATAATACAACGAATCGTCATAGCCAATAATACACAAAAAGAGAGACATTAAAAATGAACTTTTGCTTGTTGAGCCTATATTGAAAAAAAATGTTGAAAATTCTAAATATATTAAGAAATCCATACGAGGAGAGAATCCGAAGAATTATCAAAGAAATGAAAATTAACTTAATGAAAATCATGATAAAAATGTCAGAATATATATATATATGAATGATATAATATATAAATCATTTGAAAAATATAGATTGAGTGCTATTAATATATTAAAATATTGATTTGAAACTCATTAAAGAAAATCATTCAATATTTTAGGTAATTTTCTGAAATATAAAAAAATTGCTATAATTTTTTAAAAAATTTTAAACTGGAGACTTTATATATGAGTAATTATTATACATTTTATTTGGTGGTGGCAGGGGAAGCAAGTATAGATGCAAGGTTTATAACATGAATTTAGCTGTAGGATGATGAATAATAGAAAAATTAAAGTCTCAAAAATAAAGAATACGTATATAATGATATTAAAATCTCAACAATGAAGAATACATATATACTGTTATTCTCTAACTCTACTATATGCAACCACAAATTCTTTCAAGTAGAAACTGAGGGGGGGGGGGGAGCACCGAGAAAATCATGTTTCCATGGCCAACATTTTTCAATTAAAAATTATTATCACATATAAGGAGAAATAAACAAGTTTAATATACAAGGTTAACGTGCAAATATTCCATTATTTTTCGATTTGAACATGAAAAAAATCACAAATTCCAAAATTGTTCAACAGAACCATCATGACAAAAGTTGAAAACAAAAATTAAATGCAACTTTGAAGAATCACTATTACTAATTAAGAGTTACTTTGAAGAATTACTATTACCATTACTAATCGAATTCAAAGAGAATCAATTCTAAGATTTACATTGTTCATTAGTGTTAGATCCGAATAATGACTTTATAAGAGTTTTGGTACGTGAAAAAAGTAAAAATCTGTATTCCGCAAATGCCTAATTTACAAATTTTTATATTTTTTACTTTGTCTTGTTATCTGCTTCATAAGAGGGAATTTTAGAATCAAAATTTACTGACATCTTGACGTGCTATAGCTTTGAAATATTATGGGTTCTAGATCAAAGTATACTAATTTAATAGTTTCATAATTTAATTTCCATTAATTGATTAGATTATTACATTTTAATTCCGTACGAGTGACATCATCAAGCAAAACAATTGAGAAAAAATGCAATTAAATTCCGTATTATTTATAATAATATATTATAAATTTAAGCCCAAAATTAGAAAATAATTTAAATTCATTTCTATTTTTTAATATGCTCATAAAAGTGTATTAAGTCTATTACATTTTAGTTTGTTCACAAAAAGCAGTCGACAAAGATTTCAGTCATATATTGTAGAGCGCCAGACTCACCTTTAATGAAAATTAGTTTAACCCTGCACAGGTCGCGCGGATTACAAGTAAGACTTTAAGTGAGTTTAATGTTTAAAAAATAATTAAGAAGAAGTGCCTTGTTATGTTTAAAGTTGATTAAAGAATGATGATTAATTATTTTGGAGTTTTATTTTGATTTGAAAACGGACTACAATTGTAATCCGCGCGACCTTTTACGTGACTTTATAGAGCGCGACCGGTGCAGGGTTAATTATGAATGCAGTCTTTGGATTTACTTGATGAGCTATCGGAAAATAATCTTGGGTTAATGGCAATTCCACTTCAATTCAATTAAAATTTAATAATACATATATGTTCGTGAAAATATGTTTTTAAAATATTTCGAACTTCATTATTAAGCACAAAACATATTATCATTCTTCGAAAATCTTAACAATAGTTTCAAAAAGTGTTTCGTATTTAAAAAATAAAATGCCATGATAAATCAAAGTTACAAATGAAATTTATGTCTCAGAATTGCAAAATCCCTTTGAAACAATTTGTAAAGATGCATTAAAAGTTTCGGCTTAGGTGAAGCTTTAGAACAAAACATATAAAAAACTAATTTATATACACTGTGTTGTTCTGAATTAAAATCCTTTCATGCATAATATATTCATCCTAAAAGCTATTTTTATATAAAAAAATTGTAATACATGAAATCTTTGCATAGTCAGAAACGTTTTTCCCCCCATCAATATCAATTGAATCAGATAATTTTTTTAAAGTACTGATAGCTAATATTTTACCATAAATTATTGATATATATCATATTAATGTGTATATTATATTAATATATATTATTGATACAGATTAATTATAATATAATAATAAACCAAAATTGGTTCAAAAATCTTGAAATATAAAAAAGATTGTCTTCATTTGAGCAACCTACTCGAGCTTGATTTTAAGAATAATTCAATTACTTCTTCTAGAAAAGCGTTTTCAAAAGATTATTAAAAGTAAATGAGAAAATGTAAAAAATAATGGGGGAATATTTAAAAATGTAAAAAGACAAAGTTTTGTTTAATTTCTAAATAAATGAAAATTAAATTAATTTTGTTCTTTGAAAAGATGACAGTATTCTTTCTCATATCTTCAATAAAAAGTGTGCAAAATTTGGCTGAATTCAGTCAATTTGTTTTGAAAAATTTGCTTAGGATTACGTGTGGAGCATACACACATAAATACAATGATTTTTATATGTATTAAAATAAAGCTTGGTGAACGTAATAAAGAAAATTGATCCGGAATTTATATTAATATGCGTGTATAATGTAACTGTTTGGAAATAATCTTCCATATTTTGTAACTGAACGAAAGAATGAACAACCGAGAAACAATAATCGAAAAAATATTAACGATAGTTGTAATGATTAATAAATTATTCTATAAATAATTCAAAATTCGGAATTAAAAAATAATTTCGAAATGCTCAACAACTTACCATCTATATTTGACAATTGTTTAAAATTCTGACTTTTATTTCTAGAGACATTTTGGAAGTTTAAACAGAAAAAAAAATATTCATAAAATTATATATTTTCAAAATGTTTTTTAAACTATAACAAATTTGTATAGTTTTATCTATTTCCTATTAATGAAATTTTAATACATTAAGCAAATGTCTGAAAAATTTCTCCTCTGTATTTTAAAACCATGCGAAAAGTATGTATTGTTTAGAAATCTTCAATCAAATAACAGAATGATTAAAGCAAAGGACATTGATTAGAAATTTAAAAAAAAACCACCAGAAGATATTTAAGTGAAAAAATATTATCTTGTTTTTCAAATTTTAGTACATAAATAAATCTATATATGCTCTTTTTTCAATTTACGAAATTTTAATGATCTTAACAGGGTTTTCAACAACTTAGTATGCTGGATTTCAAGATCAATCCCAAAATGTGAGTAGTTGAAAATCTTGAGTGTAATTGCAACGGTTTGGGAAAAGAAGCGTCCATACTGAATAAAAATTATAAAAACAACACGAACCACCCGTAGACAATTGAAGCCGCAAATAAAAGATAACGAAATGCCACTTTGAATGACGTCTAATATAAATGGCTGGATATAAAACCGAAGGACGTGGGCTTCATACATAGTAAGCCGTGTTTATAAGAGTTCAAAATCCCTGCTGCAATCTACGGTAACGCCAGGTTTAAAAATGGAGTAATTTACGAGACTGATTGCCACCATCACAATATCCACATGGAAACGTGATGTAAAAAAAAAAAAGGGCCGGGATGGAATGCTTTTTATTTTGATTATTTCTTTCCTCTTCGTCACATAGTAGATACTTTTGATTTAAATGAACTTTTCATTTCGTTTGATAAATGAGTTCTGTCTTGAAATAGGCCTTTGATGAAGAAGTCCTGTCCTGCTTTCCAGTAAGCGCCATTTGCTACTATTATAGCCTAACATCCCGACATTACTCAGAGCTGACATTAACAGTTTCGCTTCGGATGAGAATTAAGAAGTATCGTCCAACCTACAATTTACTATATGATCCATATGATTATATATATCGAAAGCAAAAAAGTTTACTTATGAAAACTAAAATTATTCCTTTTACGGTCAAATTTTAGAAGATAGACAGATTTGGATACATAGGTCCTGAAATCTATGATATAATTTTGTGATATTTTCAATGTACCAAATTTTTGTTCTTTTATTTATAAGAGCCAAACAGTTGAACGGAATCAACTTATAATCAAGTATCTTTCAAATTTCAGAACAATATGTGGAGGATGTTTCATGTAATGAAATTAGAGCCACAATACATTTTTAAAGAATTGGTATTGTTAAAATCATATTAAATGGCCTTCAGTTTCCAGGGTAATTTTCAGCAGCTTGACATAAGATAATTTTAAGTAGAGTTTTTCCTGTAATAATGGGTAATTTTTCTATTATAGTAGCAAAAAACCATCTAAGTAAACATTTATTAAATGGGAAAGATTAAGATTCTCTGTAGTTATTATTAATATTTTTCTAGTATAACCTTTTTGTAAAAATATGACAAATTTCAAATATTTCTCGTTTTTATGTGTTACATTATTTAAGGATTTACGTAACTCTGTGTAACTGTTCTGTTCTAACGTTAAGAATAAACTTAAGTAGATAATTCATTGGATAATCTTTTTTTATTTCTTTTTCCAGCATATTAGGATACATGCAAAGTTTTAGCTCAATTAGACTACGATATGCAGGCGCCCTTAAGATTAGTATACTCATTAAGCTACGAAATAAAAACTGCACACCCCATGCTATTCTACCTAGGAGGCTGCATCAGTCTGACTCACCGGAAGGCAAACTTAGTATCAGTTTTATTGTTGATGAAAACTGTACATTCAAGTCTTGTATAAAATGCTTTTAAAAGGCTAGAAGTTACAAAAATGATTTTAATGACATTTGGGTGTATACAATTAGAAAAGAAAATAGTAAAGAATACACCACAATTAATAGTGTTCAATGCTAAGCATTCAAATAGTTTTAAATAGTATATAATTCCAATTCCATTAAAATCCAATCCAGTCTTCAACTCATAACGATTGATTTGCTGGGCCCCGGACCCATATATGTTACGAACCAAAAGAATGTAATTACAAACACGCAATCCTTCTTCTTTGAAGTAAAGATGCTACCAAAATGCGGCTAAATGTGCACGATGTTAAAAGTTCGGATGACGGATTATACCCTTAACCGTCATTAGCGATAGCAGGCCATGTCTCAGAATAATGACTTATATCATTAAATAAATTTGATTCAAAATTATTTAAAACAACTTTTTAATACGTGTACTAAATAGCACATTTTTTTATTATAATCATTTTTTTTAACTTTTTAATCTTGAGCTCAACATTTTCTCAGATTCTGTCACACATGGCGCCACTTATTAGGAAACAAATTATAATTGTATCCATGATTTTTTATGGTTAATATCTGATATATTATAATAGCGTATTGTCATCGAAAACAAAAAAAAGTGTACAAAATTTCAACATCACGGCAACAAGAAAAAGAGTGAAAAAGCGTTAACTAATTTTCACCTCAGTTGAATTGAAATTATTTTTTAATTAAATTTTATTTAAAAATAAGGTATTAATACCAAACGGTCCAAATCAAATATGAAAATTTAAATAAAAAGCTTGATTAGTATAGTTTTTGACTGAAAGTTAAAGATTTCGGAAAAAACCCCTGCTTGTTTTGCCCGTGGGATTGCACTAAATACAGAATTTTTATTTATTTTATGCATTAATGCGTAATACAACTGAATCGCTTTATGCGAACAATTTAAAAACAGATTCGTCAACTATAATAATTAACGATAGATAATTTCTTCCTCAAATTTGCTGCTGAAAAAGTCATACTGACTTTGAAAACTCTATAGAGTTTTTTTTAATTATTACTTTTCGTTGAATTTTCCTTCAGTCAATATTTATAAATACTCCATTTTGCTGTTTATGTATTTTTCGACTTTGGGCAAAGCAGCAAAACATTTGCAAGGAAATCAGATTTGTGTAAAAGGAAAATTTATTATTATTATTTTAAAAATCAGATGCTTTAGAGAAATATTATATAAAGGGCAAATCCTTCCAGCTTTCAGCATATAAAAATTTATTAATAATTTTATTTAACTTTTAACATGTGTATCTAGCTTGTGATTGCTACATTTGATTAAAGTGAAGAACAATAATAAGTACTAATGAAACCGTTATATAATAAAATTATATCCTTTGTATTTACTGCATGTTCGTCGAAAGTTAAGTGGCTAGATTTTTCGAGTTTCGATGCGGGAGACATCTGTGAGGGGAAAGGGTGAAAATTTTTTGGGGAAAAAGAAATGTTATAAGTAAGGAAAAGAATCCAGGAGTAATGAAATAAAGTATATTCTTTAAGAAAGCAGAAAGAGATAAAGAAGCATTTAATTATTTTTCTATTAGACTGATTCACATAAGACTAAAAGGAAGAATAATTTTCCAGGATCTCACTTTTTAAATTTTAAATTTAATTTTGAAGGTGAAGTATTTATTAATTGGCGAAAAATGGGATAATCGAGGGTATTTAAATCAAATTTGGTACTTTTCTGACCAACACAATTAGTCGAAAATCTAAACTATACCAACTATTTCGGAACAAAATTGAAAGGAGAATTCATTTTAAATTTTACATTTTTTTTTGTTCCACGTTTTTTAAAATAAAATCTAGCTTTTATTCTTTACATAAATTATTTATATCAAAGAAAAATTTAGGAAAATTCAAGGCATCTTATCCTAATGCTGGATGAATACAGGATAAATCTAATTGTCTTGGTCACTTAAAACTAATTAAAGTTTATCCTGGGGATATCAATACTATTCTTGATTTCCATAAAATATGAATAGTAAATTATGTATATATTTATTACAATTGCAAGAATATTGTCAAGACAACAATGAATAACATTTTCAGATTTAAAAAAAAGGAAAGGCAAAGAAACGACGAATTATCTAGACCAGATTTTCTGGCACCTTTTATGAAAGTAAAAATAAATTTGCCAACTGAAAGAAAGAATACTTCCGTACGCATTTCAAAGAGTGACAAGGGCTCTTATTTTTAGCTTGCGATTGCTACATTTAAAGCCACAATGATTTTAAAACAATGTAGATGTCGCGACGAGGGTAGATTCTCTTCCAAAATGTTAACAGATGTATATCAATGTGATCGCGACGAGCGCAAGTGCATCTACAAAACAACCAAATGAAAATGCACGGTTGTCTTCAAACGAAAGAAACCTTCTAACCTCATTAAGGCTATTAGAACAAGACTTTTTGTACATGAAATCGCAGGCATCCTATTTGCGATGCATTCCGTTATGCTCTTATCTAGACTTATTTTTACTTTTATACTTCTCAAGCTACTATGAATAATTCAGATTATTTGTTCGCAGTAAAGGAGGTTTATTTTGATAATAGCTTCATTTTATCAAGAACTGTTATCAATTCCATAAAAAACAGGGTTCAAAATCGATCTGAATAATTTATTTTATTACTGATAACTTTGTAGATGAAAATTTTGCTTGTCTGTAAGGTATACAAGAAGTTTAACCCTTCTTTTTTTCTGTTTTTGTGAAATAAATCGGAATGGTATAATTCATGCTTTAGATTGAAAGAAAAATGTTTTAAAAAATCTTAATATAAATATGTATTATAAAATAATTAAAAAACAGTATGATGGCCATATCCATCATCATGAAAATTTATATGTTAAGCTCAGTACAAAATAAATTTTAAAAAATATCTTTGCATAATTTTCATTCTTGAAGATAATTTAAAAAAAAAAACCAATTATAATTCTTATTTAGATTCACATTAATTCCACATTTACAGCATGAGATTGTAGAATACCGTTTGCATTTAGGATATCTGCACAGGGGTGACCCACCTGCTTTGGTTAATCTTCGGTGTCCCTCTTTATTCTAAATTTCCCCATAAAAAATATAAGATAAACACATAGTAAAAAACATTATCTTCATACATTAGATGGTGATGTAAATTTCTGTCACATGGTTTTGGAAAGATTATTTGGGGTATTCGATATAAATTACACAGAAAATAATAGAAATGCAAAAAACAAAATTTATTTCCACTCATTATCTCTTTTATTAGCGAAAAAATCTCAGATGAGTTATCAAAATTTTCAAGAAATCGTACGTTTTTTTCTACAGAAACACGAAACTGAATGGCAAGTTCAAATCCACTAAAATGATTGCGACATATTTTTTTGACAGCAAATTTCCTTCTTACGCAATAGTCGTGAAAAAATTGACAGCAACAACTAACAAAACACCTGTTTTAAGTACAATTTTTTGTTCACTAAATGTTAAGATTAAAATTTGCATCATCACGCAAAGTCGGGTTATAGTTTGAAAACAATATAAAAAATGATATTTATAAATCTATTTTTAAAATTAAAAAAAAGTTGTAATGATTTTTTACTAACACTTATCTGATCGACAAAATCAAAGTAAATTTATTAAAAATGCCATTTTATTACCCATCCCACGAGGATAATGGTAATTTTTTTTTTTTGCAGACAAGTGACAAAGATTTCTCGGAACTGACACTTCATTCTCCAAACTTTCACATTACACCAACGTAGCGACATATTCTATTCTACAGCTCAATTTAAAATTTAGAAATTCAATTTCAATTTTCAATTTCTGTTAGTTATCTAAAAATATATAGTATTTTAAATCATTTATCTTATTGATATGTTGTTTGAGTAGAAGTTAATAACTATCTTTAAATTATCAGTATCTTCCATAGTTCATTCTATATGGGAATTTAATTTAGTATCAGATGTTTTTAAAAAATGCGTATAATAATACTGTTATACCTTAATAACACAATTATTAAAGTTTTTTTAGTGCAAACGTCTAGTTATTAAAGTTTTATTCTTTAATTATAAGGAGGCAAAAGCTATTATTTTATTTTCTCTTTTATTTACTGAGATTGTTTATTTTCATTAAAAAATTTTGATGCGAAAAGTGATGTCTCCAAATACAATAGCGCTCAACAAGTGTCTCACCATTTCTACTAAGAATATGTCAACTTAAAGAAGAATCTTTTAAAAGAAATTGGTCCTAAATCTTCTTCTTTTTCAATTATTTATAGAATAAGTTATAGAAAACTTGTAGATTTACCTGACGTTGCTCGAAATTCCATACATAATATTTTAATGTAAAAACCAATATTTGATAAATTATTATAGTATGCAAAATCCTTTTATTATATCACACCATTTGGTTGAATATTCTTGGGCCTTGGATACTTATCATCACTTGAAAAGGGATAGTATATTTATTACTTAAAGGTGACTAAAAGCGTTGAAAGAACTACCTTAAACCCATAAAAAAAATTCCAAAAGACATGAAATAGCAATTTGAAAACAAAAAAAGTACAACAGATCGACGTATTACTGCTACTGCAATACAAATATGTCTACGTTAAATATTAAAAGAATTAATAAAAATTAAAGAAAATATAGCAATGAAAAGAATTTGATATTACTGAAAAAAATTTCAGTTTCTCTCTTTAAATTCTGAATTTTAAGATGCAGCAAAATATTTCTTATGATATAATTTGGTTCGAAGTTATTGCAGAGAAACGCAAAATGTTTGTTAATTTTTAACTCATTGAATATTTAATTATTTTTTACAATTTGGAAAGCTGAAGGTTTTCCGTCTCTTGGCCTGATGAATAAGTTTAGCTGAAATCATTAGGAGCCTATGAGTGGACATAATCACGCACACATACGAATTTATTTATATTAAGATGTAATTAGCTAAAAAAACACCATTTTCTCAAGTATTACATGCGAATGGTAATTTTTTACAAGTAATGGTGCATAAATTATGAGGAACAAACTTTTGATGAACTTAAAGATAATTTTCCAAATTTAAGTCCAAGTTAATTTTTTGAGCCGGGATGACTTAGTGGGAGAATACCAGATTGTAAAGAAGAAGAAAGTTTCGATAGGGAAACGGGCAGCGGTGGCCTGGTGGTAAGGTCTCGGCTTCGGAACCGGAAGGTCTCAGGTTCGAGATTCGAAACCACCGAAGAACCGTCGTGTGAGGGGGTCTCTTGCACGTTAAATCTGTCTGGCCAAACGTCCTCCCGCTGGTGTGGTGTGGAGAGGGGGGTGCCAGTTCAGGTGTCGTCCTCGTCATTTGATCTTGGTTCAAAATTACGAGGTCCGTCCTAAAATAGCCCTAGTGTTGCTTTAAAACGGGACGTTAATGTAACTAAACTAAACTTCGAGAGGGAATGTCAACTTCGGCATCGTCTACATCAACTGACCAACACTCAAAATTATTATTTATATCCCAAGAAAATCTTCATGTTATTTCGAGAACGTAAATATGAAAAACGTAATCATAGTAAAAAAGTTTGTCGACGTTTTCAGATGTATTGTCAAATAACAATCACGATATCGCTTTTAATTTCTCTAATTTTAAGAAGCCTCCAAAATCTTGATGTTGATACTGATGCGAGTATCATCCACATCATTCAAACATGGTTCAACACATTTTTTGAAAAGAAAAAAAAACCTTTGTCTTAAACACAACAGTCTTTCTATATTTTTGAAATATAAAATTTATATTTCTCGTCACAAGAATAACATCAATACTCATGCGCAGATCTTTTCCAACATTGATGCAAGAAATGACGAATCTACAACTTTCGAGATGTTCTGAAGCAAGAGAAAAAATATCATACATTTTCCATGCTTTCGATTCGTTTGTTTAGATTGCTTTAAGCCACAAGGATGATACGTGGATGTACTAATCAAGAAACAGAGTGCCTATTCTCATTCTAAATTTCAAGCACCAGCTGCACAAATTTAAAATTACAAAATTTAGAAGAATAATCAAATATTCCATCATCAACAAAATTTTATGTAAAAGTGTTTTTACTGAATTACAGATTGTTAAAAAAATCCTCTAGGGATCTTATAATGAGTTATACTTTCCAAGAAATCTATATATTTGAAACAATTATGATATCTCACAATCGAGTTTTCAAAGCTTAAAACACTTATCTGATTTAACTAGTTTTTATTTTGTAAGAAAACTTATAGCCCCATTAGGGTTCTATTATCCGCCACTTTTTTAAATTTTCAAGAGAAATCTAAATCACTGCTTTACTTAACATTCCCTGTGGGGAAGGGGAAACCTTGACAGACGAGAGCAGCCCAGCCACAGCCACTGTACTGATTTTCTCAATTTTTATTTTCTATGATTGCGTATGATCTTTCGACACATCTTACTTATCGTTTACCTTCTCCCACAAAAATACCGCTCTCAACTTCCAGAGAAATCTCAAAATAAAGTTTTAAGAGAATCCGTATTGGATCGATCTTTCCAATTTATTTTGCATCCTGATAAGTATTGCCAACCAATCAGAATGCTCTATATTTATTGTTCAAATATTATTTTAAATAATATTTTATTTTGTTAAAATGTATTTCACTATAGTTGTTTCTCATGTCTAAATTAGTTCCAATAATATGGTGAGTGAAAAGATGTTCGCTGTAGGCGGCTAGTGATATAATAAATTAAGGGATATTCAGACTGATTAGAAAACAGAAATTCCTTAGACTAATTAAACAAAATTAATTTGATTTTTAATTAATTCGTTTAATAAATAATTATTCGACAAATTAAGATTTAGGGATAAGAAATCGAGGCATCCAATTGTTTTATTTCATTGCAAAATTGAGATAGTTTATATCGATCTTTTTTTCCCCTTCCAGTTCCAAATCTTGGCACACTACAACTATCTTGAAATCGTAATAAAAATAAAAACTGATTTATAACAATCTGTCATGGGCACTTAATGATTGATGAATTAGGTACTAAATACACTCTCATGCCCTTGAAAATGTTAAAGTAATTCTGAGTTTGTAATCCAGAAGTTTCAAAGACTGACTGTTTACTAATTAAAAAGTTAAACATAGTTAACAAGAATAATAAGTATTCAGTGCGAAGACAATACGTCTTAGATGCGATAAGAAAAACTGTTGGAAAGTCTACAAAGTTACAACAATGAAACAATGAGTCTACTTAAGCGTTCACAAAACACCGCTTTTTATCATCCTTTAGCTTAAAACAAAATACAATTTCTGAAAGGAAAATGATTACATAGATAAAATATTGTTTGGAAATCATAATAAATGCAAATAACAATCTTAGATATTACATAGAATTTATTACGTCATTCACAGAATAAAAATGAAATGTTGCATACGTTTGGAACTATTATTATTAAGTAACACAAGAGAAATGAGATTTATAAAAGAGCAAAGCAATTTTGCCAGCAAAAAGAAAAATAATTTCTTATGAAATCAATAAAACTTTTTCAATCATAACTCATGTAATCCTCACGGATATACACGAAAAAAGGTAAGCTCTTGAACTCTGAAAGAAATATTGAAAATTTAAAACGAATGTGGACGTAAATGAAATCAGCACTTTCCTCAAATATTTGCATCCGATGAAAGAAATAAGTCGCGTTAGAAAATTAAAATGTATATTTTTCTTTCATATAACAGGTTCGATAAGGTTATAATTTGAGAACATGAAAGTGGCGAAAAACAAAAATTTTTTTTTTTCCATTTTTATTGAAAGCACACATTGCAAAATCATTTTAAAAAGACGTGTAGCGTTCAGAAAAATAATTGAAAATGGAAATAATTTGTTTTAACTCGATGAATCGTTTTATCTTTTATAAACAGATACATTTTGCTTTTCAAAAAAAATCACTATTTTTAATCGCTATTTATATGAAAGATGAGCAGATAAATACAAATCCTTATGTAAAGAAATGAATTGCTACTTTTGAAGGTACGTTGGCGTCATCTAGCAAATTCCATGAAATGAATGAAACAGGGTTTCAATATAGGCTAAAGAAACATGGTAAGAAACAGTGCATTGCATTACTGACATCGGATATACCTCAAAATACCTTTTTTTAAAAAAGAGAATATGCATCTGTTTCGAGAAAAATCAATAAATAAATTCAAACAAATGAACTTAAAATTTAATTATGCAGCTCAGAGGGCTTGAAAAAGGAGAAAGATTTAAAAGATGCAATTTCAATAATCAATTTATCGAAATTATAGTGTTCAAATGCTTAGTTTAAGAAAACCTGTAGGTTTATTTATATATTTTTTTGTATCAAACACATCCTATTATTATTTTTTGTATTAAACACATGGATTAATTTCGACGTTTTTACTATATATGATGTATCGGCGTCATGAACCAAACGTGAGAAATTAAGGAATAAATAAAAATTAGTTAATCACTAAAGCACTTGAGTTCTGCACTCAATATCACACAAAAAATGTTTTCACTTAAATAATTTAAATTCATGGCCCCTTTGATTTAAAAATTATTAGTGATCTAATGCAACCATTTTATATATTTTTTTAATTAGTTACCTTATGCTTCTATTTTATTTTCAAAATAAATTCGAGCAAATTTTTAAATCCAGGTCTTTTTTTAGACAGCAAAATGTGACTTCATTTCATACTTGTATAACCATTTTATTTGATGTTATGCATTATATCGATGTTTGAAATACAAATATTAACAATTTTGCGAGTCTGAATATCACTTTCATTATTTTATATCAATGAATTTTAAATCATTATGTTACTTTCATATATATCTTAATTCCTTGAAATTTCATATTAAAAATTATATCTATAGGATAGACTAGAAGAGAATATTAAATTGGTAGAAAACATAAACTGAAGAAAAGAGAAGATATACACTTTACATAAATCATTCTTATGTCTCCAAGTTGTATTCATTTTTAAGTTTAAAGGAAGAATGAATTTAATTTTAGATGCTTGCCGTGAAAACATACCAGGAGCTCTTTTTTAAAAACTAAAGTTGTATGAAGGCTATTTTGAATCTTGCTCCCAACGTGGTCAGATGAAAAGGACCACATCTGAACCAAATTTCCAACCACACTACTTATAATGACTAATTTAACATGTTTTAGGCCCGTAAACGGAACGGATCTACCATGGAATGGAATACCGAGCCTTTGACCCCGTCACCAAGCCGCGACAATGCCATGAAGCCGCCTTAACCATACTTATTAAAATGTAAGCAATCTTCTTTACAATTGTCTCTATGTGTACTTTTTATTGAAGTACATATTAAATTATTCCATTTCTTTTATTTTTCCATATGTATTAACAGAATCAATTACATAAATTTCAATGTTAGGAGCTTAAATTAAATATAGAGGAGTTTTGATGAGTTAGTGTCACCAGAGGACAGCTCCTCTGTTATTCATGAAATCAATTTAAATTGAGCTATTAATCAAACTAATGAAAATAAATCTTTATTGTCATCAATTATTAATAAAATATTAAATGCTATTAATAATCATAAAGACACAATGTTTATTCATATTATGCACATGATTCTGATATTTTGAGATAAAACAAACCTGTTTAAAGCTAATCAATCTGCGTAATATGCCAATAGAGCTACATGATAGCTGAAAGTTTGAAAAGTCTCTCTCTCTCTAATATATATATATATATATATATATATATATATATATATTCCTCACTCTTATTTGTTCACTTTCGAACAACAGGCATAAAATAATTAGGCTTCTTTTTTTACAGTTTCTATAGTATCTATTATTTTTTCCCCCTTGTTTTATGTTATATCTATAACTATTTTATGCTTTACACAAACTCCTATTTTAAAAATAAAATCAAACTATATTACATAGCATTCTCTATTGTGATCAAATGCATCAGTCAGGTTTCATCTCTTTATATTTTTTGATGTATCAAGATTTAAAGACTATTATTAAATATTTTAACAACTTTCCTTTGTTGAAAAATAAATATACATTTAGATATACATTCCAAACATTTCACCCATGTAACAAAAACCATAAATTAGAGCATATAATCAAATAATAGAATCAATAATACTTGCAATAAGTAATTTAATTGTAAAAATTTTATTTTTTAATTAGAAACAGCGCATTAAAATTAAATTACCAACATAAATCTATAATAATTATGACTTGCGTTATTGTAATGACCAGATTATAATACAAAACAAACCATTTTCGTGTAAATATGAAAAATGTTTATAAACAAATAAATATAGAAGTACTCTCTTCAGCTGAAAATTTTGACATATGTTAAAATGGCATAAACTATGAAGTTAATTTATCATTTTTAATCAATATAAATTTGATTATAAATAAAGAAAATCATTTTGAAAGATAATTTACTTGGCTTAGCTGCACATTAAACAGATTTAACGATACTAATTCTTAAGTAACTTCTATATTATATATATATCTTATTTACCACATTTCAATGAAGAAATGTTATCGTCAATAGTTATATTCTAATTTTTGTGAAATAATATCGATGAATTTGGTATTTTTCATTATATGTTGTCAATAAATTATTTCAATGCAATTATATGTTGTCGTATATGGAGGAGATTAAAAGATATAAAAAGATAAGCATATTAGAAAAGTTTATTCTTATCAGAGTGAAAAATAATGTTAAATATTTATTGAATAATGAATTAAAATTTTGTAATAAGAGTGTAGTCATGACGTGATCTGTAATAAGTCATCGTAAATGTAGCCATGTTGTTTTGATTAGAAGCTATTATGATAAAATTTAATTATTTATGACTTGAAGAGAAATAACTAATTTCCTGTTTCATGACAATAATGAATGAATATAAGTAATCATGCTTTTTCTCTACGAAAAATGCTCAAAAATTCGTGATATTCACATAAATGGGCAGAAGAGACTTTTACAAATATCTTTTATTATTTTAATAAGCAATTCGATTTGTGTTTCATTATAGTGATCACTAATTTCATTTCTAAATTGGAAAGTTAATTTTTCCCGGTTAAAAGGATTCTTAGTATTTGCTACCTTTTGATAACTTTTCAATTAACAACTAAGAAGTGTGCGGTTATATATCGACATAAATTGAAAGAAACAATTTTTAACTGTTTATTTCGTGTTTAATAACCATGTGACTTTTTCTCTATTAATCATTTCGCACGTTCTGTCAGGAAACGTGTCTTTGTTTACATGTCACACACGTGGTGCGAATGTGGGTTTCTGACTCACCATGATACCTAAACATGTGGTCGGGGGGAAAAAACGGCTACCACTTACCTGAAGAGGTAAGGAGACACCTATAAAAACAGATCTTCTATTTCGTCCCCGAAGAGATAGGTCGATGTCGTGTATTCTGGGCACGAATATACACAGTTTCAGAAGTTCTTCTCTAATGTTTTCTTCCCGATTTTATCTTCAGATAAAAATCTCGTTCGAAGTGAAAAGAATCATTTAGGGGCGATGTATGGCTGAAACGGTAGCAGAGTCCTACAGTCGGAGCGAAGAGTTAGAAGAACGACAACCCGTTTATCCAACTAACTAAATAAATAATCAGAAAAAAATAATCAAAAGGCTATCCCAGACCAGTCCGTTTAAGCGCTGAAAGAATCACGAGGATTGCGGAGGAAAGCATCGAACGGAGCATTTCTTTCGCGGTGATATGCCGCCAAGGTCGCCAATTCTTCTGCCACTTGCATTTATTTGTATCGGGGAATGGGTTTCGTTGTTTTATACCCTTCCCTTTATTTCTAAATTTCACTCTCGCGGCGGTACTTATCAATATTGCTCGATTCCGAACGATAGCGCCAGCTTTTAAGATAAAATCTTTTTCGCAGTTCATTGTAAGACAGGTAGTAAAAAGTGTTGTCTGCCCTCGGGTGGTAGTAGTAAGAATTATTTTAAAGAGTACACGTTTTATTTATGCCTTCAATGAAAAATCTCAAAGATTATTATATTGGTCTTTAAATAAATGTATTAAAGAGTTCGATTATTTCATTTTGCTGTTTCTTTTAATTCTTTGCAGTCGAATATTTTCTCTCAGCCACCATTCAAGACAGTGCATCATTTTGACATTTTATTTTTTTTAATTAAATTTTAATTGTTGAAAATACCAACAGAATGTGAATGATGTAGATTCTGAGAAGCTCAACTTAAAGCAGTTACATGCATTTATTTTTTGGTGTATTAAACTAAAGCAGTTGGTAATAAACAGGTTTGGTGTAATAAATAGGTCTATATATTAAGTGAACAGTAAGGAATGCTTAGAAATATCATTCCGACTGCAAAGTGGTAATGCCAGCCATTGATTTATTATAAATGACACCTCCTTCACTCAACCAAAGTACAAATTTCATTTTCATTTCCTTAATTCCGTCAGAGTATTTTTCATTCAATTATCACGATTAAAAGATATTTTACATCTCATTGTAGACTGACTAAATGATAGGTATAACTTAATTCCAGATTTTGGTAGATGGAATTATTTTAGAAAAGAAAATAGTTTTAAAATGATTTATTTATGTTTGTGATGGAAAAATGAATAGACATACTGATTGAATATTAATAACAGATTAAATAAACAATTATATTCTTTCAGATTTATTAAATCTCTAATATGAGCCATAGTATCAATCTACACTAATCTTGATCCTTGCCTGATTCAATAAAGATGAAAATTTCGGTATCAAGTATGAAATATATTACCGATAGCAATATATTTTTTTTATTAAAAAGGTTAATTACGATATGATGTTTCTAGATACATAAAAAGTGCAAATTTTGATTTAATTTGGAAAAACGTTACGTTTCCTTTTTTTACAAAACATGCCTATTGTTTTTAAATTTAAATTTCGCGTAGGCGTTTATCAAAATAGTTCGATTTGAAATGTAGATCCAACGGATTCGCTTTCAAATATATTCCTATTCTCATCTTTAAAGCCAAAATGGTACCAAATATTGCCGTAGCTTCTGTTAGTAAAATGCTTAGAATAAAACAAATATTTCCTCTATGATGGTTGAATCCATAAAAGTGCTCTAGCGATCGAGTTACCGGATTTCCACGAAAAAATACGATTGATCGATGTTTGACCGCAGGTACAAATATTTTTCTATTCAAAATTTAGAAAAGGATATGGAATACGATTACCTGGTGTAAAAATTCTCTTTTTAGGATTGGAGTGCCATATGTTTCTGTACACGACTTAACGGTAAGTTTATCGTGTACGAGGCTTATAAATATTAAAATGTCACCTCAAAACTTTTGGAAGGCATAAAATGTTTTATATGACTTCTTATCGTTTTTTTTCCTTTTGAATATCTTGGAAATTTTTTTAAAAAAAGCTTACTAATAGAAAACATTTGGAGCCCAAATTTGCATGGATTTTTTCAAAGACGTAGTATTCTCTTTACTAATAATTAAAATACATATTTCATTTTAAAGACAAATAAGTGAAAACCTAAAATATGTAGCAACTTTTATTCCTTTAGAATAGCAGCATTGATTACCATATTTATGTTTAATATCATATAGCACCAAAATAGTAAATGGTTTTGAAAAAAATAAGACACGTTTTAATATTTTTATGTTCACTATACTGGGATTATTCATTTTCTTTTATAAATTCAGGATTTTCTTTAGAATTTCTTTTTACTGATTTCGAATTCCATTTCAAGAGCTGATTGTATTTTTGGGTTAAAATAGCTAGCTGTATTATCAAGAACTCTGGAATCTGAAACGGACGATATCTTTTAATGCCATTGAACCTACTTATATCTAATTTGATTTTGCGTGGAACATCTCAATCCATGATAACAAAGTGATATGACGATAAATAAAGTGGATATCGAAGCATATTACTTAGAAACAACAGAGTATGTTTTCGATTTCTTTTAAGAAAATTTTATAATAAAATACTTGACAACTTACTTCACATTCTGCGTTGATTCATGTTTGCCTTTTTTTAATAAATGTAAAATTTTAATTGGTATTTTTATAGTTATTTAAATTTTTAATAAGAGATTATGAATAAATTCAGAACTAACCCTTTGCACTCGGATGGTGACTTACACTCATCATTCAAAGTGGTGAATCATTTTGAAGTTTTCTTTATTTAGTTAATTAATTGGGATTGTTAAAAGTACTTGCTGAATAGTAAGAAGATGCAAATTAACTAAGCGGATGAATTCAACTTAAAACCTTCATATATATTTCAGAGCAATAAACAAGTCTTTGTATTAGGTGCATAATTATGCATCGAAATACTTTTTCCGAGTTAAAAACATTAAATTGAGTTTTTTAACTTTCTTATACATATTTATATATATTTACAAACTTTGGTGAAATGTACAAAAAATTTTAATAAAATTAGCCTGCAACCCTTTTATTGATAATCTTTTCAGTCTTATTAAATAAAAAAAAACATTTCGAAATTAAAAATAATCGCACTTACAATCATTACCGAAACGATTCCTCTGAAAAATTATTAAAATTTTTTTCAACTTTCTTATCGATATATTTTACACTTTTGTCGTTTCAGCTACATCACCATGAAAAAACAACAAAAAAAAATGTCACTTACCTGAGTTGTTGATTGTTGCGCTTATTTTTCTATGAAGTGCTTTCAGTCATTTCCACATTGCGCTTTAAAATAAATCATCTCCTTTACAACAGCCTGTGATATAGCAAATAAAAGGGAACAGCCGAAAAACCTCTAACTACTTACTGTAAGTTCAATCTCTATTGAAGACAATACTTCTACTGATTCAAAACGTCTATGGATTTCTTGTGATATTGCTGCAATTAATAAAAATGAACTTTTATGTTTAGTGAGAGGCCTCATAAGGGGTATAATCCTCCAGTATATCAAGAATTTTGTTCATTGAGAGCTTTTAGATAACTACGGGGCAACAGCTTTATCTATTATGCCCCGAGATTATTTATTTTCTCATTGTAAAAGTATCTATCACAGTATCAGATTTATGCTTTTATTAACAGAATGTATTATTAGTCATAAGCAGTCATATTTTAAATTTTTATTTTCTTCGTCACGTTTTTAAGAAAACATTCTGATGTTAGATGATAGAATTATTGCTTTATACTATTAAAATAATCATATTTTCTGAAATGTTATTCATAGTTATTCATCATTTGAACCATTTTTAATGCTTTTTGCGGTTTTGAAGTTGGAATTGACGTCACTAAACATCTAAATTAACATGGAAGAGCGTATTTTAAATCTTTGTTTGGGGATACATTTACTTTCTTAGTGTAAAAGAGCCTATCAGAGTATCAGATTTATGCTTTTATTAACAGAATGTGTTATTGGACATAAACAGTCATATTTAAGAAATTTATTTTCTTCACCACATTTCTAAGAAAACAATCTGATGTTAGATGATAAAATTATGCCTAACAGTTAAAACCTTAACCACTTGACATTAGAATTTACAGCCAGCGTACTGGCACACGGGTAGCGTGTCTTCCCCGTGATCTGGGCGTCCCGGGTTCGAGTCCCGGTTCGGGCATGGTTGTTACTCTGTGTTCTGTCTGTGAGACGTGTGAATGTGCCCTCCTGTAAAAAGAGGTTGTGCAAGCGAGTGTGTGTCATCTTCATTTGAGCTACAAGTCCGACTTCTGCCCTCTGGGTGTTCAGGGGTCTTTACCCTCAGAAGCTACTGCACCCCCTTTCCGTGGAAACACGGACACGGCATCATCATTAGAATTTACTTAACTTCCTAATTAAATGACGAATTTAATAGCTTCCCAATTGGAATATTTACTATTATTTTAATTCCTTTAATAATAATACGTTTCAAGTGACTTTTTTCATTTTGAATTATTTAATACTTTTCACTCAATTGCAGATTTAAAATTTTAAATTTAATAATTTTATGCTCGTCTCAGACACTTCATTGTAGGCGAAGTGGTTAAGATAATTAAAATATATATTTAAAAAGGCCATAATTTCAGTATCATTATCTGCAGTGTAGTAAAATAGTTAATTTTAATCATTATTCATTCTCGAACCATTTTTTAAATGCTCATCGATGTGTTTATAATTTCAATGCCTTTTAATAAAATAACTTTTGAGAATTTTTTGTAACATTTAGTCATCGTTGTTTCCAAGTGTGCTGTAGCTGGAAATAACGCTACCAAACACTCCAAATTAGTATGGCAAGAGCGTATTTTTATTTATTTATTTTTAAATTTTGAATAAAATGACCCGAATTATATCGATATCCACAATTAAGTAAATAAATTATATTTAATAATATATATGTTACAAGACATCTATTTTATAAAAAATAGATTCTGATATTTTATTACTATTTTAAAGTACTTATTCCTTTATTTAATTTTTATTATTAATACAGACAGCACAGAAAAACCGGGGGAAATATTATAAATATACGAGGAAAATGTAATGTTAAATAGCCTTCGTATCATTTTGAAGTTCTGACATTTTTTTATTACTTTAATTTTTTCATTGTTTATATATATAATCTGCATGCGTGTATATTTAATTTGCAAAATTTGCAATTTCAAAACCTATCCTGAACGTTCCATACTCAAATTCAGAAAATATGGTAGTTTTACTTAAAATAACTTTTATATTAAGTTCGGCAGCCTCATAATTATGGATTATCTTTATATATGAAACAAAAAATCAATACCTTTAAACTCTAGTAAATTTCTTGAGAAACTTACGAAAGATTTGAAGCTATTTTCAAAATCAAAGATTCCGAAATGAGAAATTCGCAAGATATGAATATTCCAATTTTAAAGATTTTCCAATTGTTATTTAAGATTAAAAAAGACATTCAAAAACCTCGTAAAGCTGACGGTCGGATAGTGAAAGGCATCTTATCTACTATCTTAAAAAGTTTAGGTTCAAATCCAATAAGCAAATTGGGTGACTTTTCCTTTCCCAGGTGCGCGACTAAAAATTTAAATTTTTAACAATAAGTTCTAAAAGTGATATCAGTAAAATTCATTATTTTAATAGATTTGCTCCTTTTTTCAAATTTGGTTAATTCTCAGATGTATTTAAAATATTAGGTTGGTGCGTATGAAATGTCGGATTCTTAAGTGATTGTATAAAACTGCATATCTTTCTTCAAAAGCTGTTTATTCAATCAAAGTATGCTCCATTCGCTTCAATACACTTCTCCCAACGAGATTTTAAAGCGTAGATGCCTGTCTTAAAAAAATTTTGGTCTTTAGAATTAATAAACTCTGATATCGAGTTTTTTAGACTGTCTTCATTTTCATAGTGTTTTCCCCTTAAAAACAGCTCTAAATGCTTGAAAAAATGAAAATCGGTCGGCGAGAGATCCGGTGAATATGGTGGATGCTGCAAAACTTCATATTCCAGTTCGTTCCAGCTTATTTCTCTCTGTCAGTGCGTGCGGTACCCACTTGTCCATCTTCTTAACCTTGCCAATCTCAGAAAGGTGTCTCAATATCTTTGTATGGTCAACTTTCATCCTGATAGCAAGTTCCCTCGTGGATACGGCTGGATCCGCTTCCACTAGAGCCTTCAGGTCATCATTCTTCACAGACGTTTTGGGTCTTCCGCGCGGCTCATTTTGCAGTGAAAAATCGCCAGTCCGAAATTTTTCGAACCAACGCTGCACTTTCCGATCGTTAACCGTATTCTCCCCAAACGCTTGGTTTATGTTGCGTGCAGCTTTTGCAGCACTATTACCAAGTTTGTACTCATATAAGAAAATGACGCGAATGTCGGCAGAATTCATATCGGCAATAAACTCAAAAGAAATAACAAAAGGGAAGACCTTCGAGAAAACCTATTTTGCTGAAATGAGTCTCTGGCAATGGACAATACGACTATGAATGAGGTTATGCCAAAGACAAAAGTATAACGAAAACAGGGAGACAAACGTCCGCATGTAAAGAGAATCCGACATTTCATACGCACCAACCTAATAACTATTTCTACTTCCTTTCCCATCTTTGATATTCGCTTGTGTTCTAAATTTTAAAATGTATCAACATTATTTCGAGATGTTTTTAATGACTTCTGTGAAAGGAAAATTGAATAAAATTTACAGTACCTATAAATAATTTTTTTGAAAAAGTTTAATACCTGAAAAAAATAAACAGCTATTCCATAGTTTTCCACAATATAATAAAAAAGAATAATTAAACATTTGTGGAAATAATGAAAAAGGTTTTGTCAAATCGCAAAAAATTAGGAATCATACTTTTAATCATTAAAATTAGGGGAAATTTGCGAAAGAACTATTATTTATTCTTAAATTAAAAATCAAGTTTCATTCGCTAATATTGTATTTTTTGTTACTCGATCTAATGTATTTAGCAAAGTTTATGAATTCAAGATTTAACCTCTTGCGCTATAATGACTTGCTATGAAATCTTTTGCATGTTTCTCTCAGTTATTTTATAGCGCTAGAGGTTAAAATACATACCAGTCGAATGCACAATTAACAGGTGGTCACTCTCCCTGCTCGTGCAGAAACCGCTCTCGACTACGATGACTGAACAAGGCACGGCCATTATCGCACTCTACCTACAAATTACCTTTTGCCGTGCAAGCCTTATCTGTAAATAACTCTTGTCATTTAGATTATTGGAAATTTTATTAGTTGCATAATAATTAGTTTCACATATGACATTACGTTTGTACTATTGATTGATTAATCCATTGAACAGTTTGCCAATCGTTTAATATTAACAGCAGCAAAAAGTAGCACTTTATGTATAAAATACTCATTGTCACAGAACATTTACTGTATTCTTTTCGCTATCTAAGAAGACCCATTATTTTATTTCCTTATACTATACATATATAGAGAGACTATCTCCTTTCGAAATAAATAACAAGTAGAATTTATTTCATGATTGATTATGAATATTGAGTGCACATTCAATACAACTATTTTCTACTTTAAAGTTGGTTTGAAGTATAAATTCAACTTTCAAAAGTTTAAAACATATTTTTACAGACATTTTTGAATTTTTGACTAATGTATTGTTGTTGTTGGTTCTAATGGTGCTTGCCATGGACAGGCTCGCGGACGAAACCAACGATTTTGAGCCAAGGATGCGTCTTTTGATTTTAGTAGCGCCAATTAGAGCCAAGAGTAGGTCTTAGCTACTTACGTATCACATTCGCTTTCACAAACCCTTTTTACAGAGGGGAGCACATTCACTCTTATTACAGATAGAACAGATGAAGAATAATCAAGCCCGAACCGAAACTCGAACCCAGAAAACCCAGATCAGAGGGAAGACGCGCAATCCTTATGCAGGACGCCGATGGCTAATGCATTACAATATATAAATAAAAGTACCTTTTTTAAAGAAGTAATTTAACATTCAATTTATGGGAATATTGTTTAATGTTTTTTTCCAGCTGTATTCGCAACAGCCGTATAAGAATACTTAATAACAAAATCGAAACCATTCTGCTATTTCGCAAATACAACGATCAAGCTTGACTTCAAATCATAATAAATTTATCTTTCATCAAAAGAAGAATTTTTGCTGATGGTTGAAGACTGTAAAAAAAGAAATGGTTTAAGCGTTTATATTTAAAGTCAAAAGTATAAGCAAAAATTTCTAAACTGGAACAAAACAGTCAACAATTGTTTTTAAAAAATAGAATTAATTTGTTTATCGTGTCATCATAAAAACCTAAATAAACTTGATTTGGATCACTTCTTGCCACTATAATCAAATTCAGTTCGTAGCAATAAATATCTTAAGTCAGAACTGGTTTGAATTGAAAGGCGAGTTTATGAAATAGGTTCAATTCTCATAATCATACCTCTAACTCGACTGGATTGCATTTAACTTCGCATTGTCTTATGCTGCATTGTGACTTTGCATATTTAAAATTAAATTGATGCGATCAACTTGATGTGCCTTGTGTATGAATCTGTCTCATTGAATCAAATGAATTTGAGATATAATATCTTTCTTGGAAAATTGTTTCTTTCCCGGAAAAAAACTTAACTTTTAAATCTATTTAAATATGACATTTGAAGCTTATGAAAGTGTTCACACGTTAGTTATTTAATTATTAGATTCATGTCAGTATTTTTTGTTCATGCAATGTATCATCAAGTATCAAACATTATTAAAAGATTAATTAGTTTACTAAATTTAAATGGACAATTTCTTTGTAATGAAAATTACATCCTTCAAATTCTCAATTAAATACGGAATTAAAAAACTCGAATATAGCATGTTATATTATGCATAGTTTTCTATTTTAAATTTAAATATGATAATTATTGATGATATTTTCCAACAAAAGTAAATTGAATAGGAATGTATCTTAGTTTTTACCTTTGCGTTTATGAAACACAGAAAGTGATCAAAACATCAAAAACTTCGACTTCGAGGTTTAAATAGATATCTACATTTCAGGTATCTCCATGTCCGAAAAAACTATTTATATTAAAAATACCTATAAAAAAATTCTAAAAGTGGTTTTCTCTGATTACGGGCTGTTGAAAAATTAGATATTCATCTAAATCTTGAAGTCTAAGCTTTTGACGATTTATTTTTCAATACTTTCTATGTTTCTCATACAAGAAATTAAAAACCGAAGTACATCCTTAATCAATTTTTATTTGCTAGAAAATAATCAACAATTATCATAATTGAATTTACAATACAAAACGCTACATTCGATAACCTTATTCTTATCTGCATGGTGTAAACGTAAATGAGCACTTGTGTGATTAAAAAAGAAAAAAACAACAAAGCTTCCCTACTCATTCTGTTTTCGCTGAAAAATATCCATGACGAACAAGGCACGACGGATGGCTGGTTTTTTGGGATTTGGCAACGCGAGGCCATCTGCCATGGGCGGGATTTTGCCCATTTCTCTGATCAAGCACTGTCTCCAACCCCGCATATTTCTCTCCACTTTTCAGTTTTTTGCCGAAGTGACTGGATCCTCATTTATATACTACACCTCATATAAATTTCAGCCTCCTTCTCTCTCCCCTGGGCTGAAGGGGGCAGAGAGTGAATCATCGTCAGAAAAATGAATGACGACCCTAAAATCCAGAGAGGGGAAAGAAAGGATTGGAACTTTAGGGTTGAAAAACGAAAAAAGTACATTTTAATTTTAAACGACAGAAGATTTAACGTTCCCTCCTCCCTCCTCTATTTGTAAAATGTGGAAGAGGGATAGGGGTGAAGATAACGATATAATAAGTTTTTTTTGTTCTCTCTCTTTTTCTTTCTTTTCTTTTTCTTTTTCTTTTTTTAACCCCAGGAAAGATAGCGTAAGAGCACGCTCAAGGCTTTTCTGTGAATTTTTTTTACGGCATTCTGTTTCATTTCCCCCGACCGAATTTTTTTCACGTAATTTATTATGCATTATTAAATATCCTTAATTACAGCGGACCTGGTCTTTTGATATCCGACGCTAAAAAAAATAAAATGGTCGGCTTTTTAAAAATTTTTTTACACTCCCGTCTTTTTCCTAATCCGAAAAAAAATTTCCTATCACTACGGTCGCAAGAATTTTAGCGAGCGCATATCATTAGCTGAAAAATAAGCATAGAATTTATAAAATATACTTTTTTGAGAATCTATTAGAAAGCTTTGTTCGAATATCGGAAAACATATTCCTGAAAACCATGAAATGTGTTTTTGCCGGAAGTGAGCAAGTGTTCGGGAAGGACTCGATACATTCGAAGAGATTTTGTCGTTTGTTTCAAATCTCCTTTTATTGAAAACCTATTCCATTCGAGAAGAGGTAAAATCGCTCAACGTCCCTCTCGCATTGATTTCGATTGCTTTGAAACGGTATAATTTATTATCTGGTTTAAAACTTTGCTCCAGAACTCTTTATGGAGCATTTATTGATAGAATATAAGTGCACAAACTCTGCTGGTAAATTTTTTTACATTACATTTACAGTTAAATTGGTTTCAATTGAAAAATAAATTCAAAAAATTGAAAAACTGGAGAAACAATGTTAAGTAAAAACAATAAATATATTGAAATCTTTAGTGAGATTTCATATGAATCGTTGGAAAAAAAATTAGATTTTGAATAAACGACATATGCATCCACAGCGATTATAATAGTGGCAATGTCATATCAAGAAGTTTTTGTAGTGGCATCTAAAAAGACATTTACGTGGCATTGCAGATATGTTTCTATATAATATCAAAAAAGCTACCAATACAAGAAATGACAAAAGGCGTTATGTACGTTGACAGTCAAATCTATTTTTGAACATAATAAAAATTATCTAATCTTATTTGTTATCGATATGCATTCCTAAATACAATAATGTTGTCTCTAAAATTTTCATAAAATAGACAGGGTCATGACTTTACTTTGTCAAATCAAATCAAAACAATTATATTATTTCTTATGCCAAGCATTTATTCAGAAGGTTATTTTTTAATGTGGGGAAGAGAATTGCTGCCATGAATTTCTGCAAAGAGTTTGAAAATTAATAATGAACGATTAGTGGGATTAATTCGGCAGAATTTATTTGAATAACATCCCGTTTCATATATATGCTCTACGGAAATTAGGGATATATATGTTAAATAAAATATTTTTTGGTTACGAAGTAAAACACATATTTATAACATTTATAAAAATTGTGTGTAAATCAATTTTAATGCAAAATTTAAAAAGGAAAAATATTTTGATTCAAAAACTAAAAAATTAGTGTAAAAGCATTAGAATGGAATTTTAAAGGAACTCTAAAAAACGCAGAGTTAAATTGTATACAAAATTCTGCTCGTGTTTCTTAGCTGTTGAAACAAACGATTTTCAGTGATCAAATTTATCAAAACAATTTATGTATATATTACTATAAATGCAAAAAAGAGTCTATCAAATGCTCGGAAGAGAGAGAAAAAAAAATATTTTCTTTCTGAGACGGAATGAAACTTTCTTTTTACACCTGGAATAATTATGTTTAGGACATGGCATTTCGGAAGAACTCTGTCATGAGATTTGGAATTTAGAATGATCAAACTTGAGAATGGAAAATGATCAGATCTGTGTAACAAATAGCAAGGTGAAAAAATTTCAACCTATCGTTTTAGTACAACTGAAAGCAAAAAAATATACGTTAAAAACATTGATGGATGTCTCAGGAGAAAAGAAAGGTTTAATAACGTGCGAAAACTATTAAGAAGTACGATTTCGCAGAGAAACGGCACAAAATCAGGCAATGTGACGACTTTAGATGTTGCAGAATTCTAACAACCGTAAATAAGTTTAAAAATTTAACAAGCATTTCTTTAAGATATACAGTCTTTTGTGTTCAGTAATTCTTTCCATAAATAAGATTGTACTCTAAAAAATATTATTCATTCGCATGTACAATAATTATTTATTAGATTAATTATCTATTTGAAGGTTTAAAATGATTAATAAAAATTAATCTCGTATTGCCGAAATGATTTTAACACATAAAAGGCGGGAATTGTAGAACTACAATTTGATCCGTGTTACCTAGCATACTTTCGTCAAGATCTTCCGCCTTTAAATAAGGAAACCGAGACTAGAGACACTTGCTCATCTTCCAGAATATCTTACCGTACAAATCACATAACTTTTGATGCAAATTATTTTTTTTCACATGAAATAAGTCCACATACAAAGCGGGTCTTTTGTTTTAAAACAGCTGTCCATCGAACAAATTACCTGCCAAAAATTTGCTGTGGCTCCTTACAATGGCAAAATCTTAAAAATCGTGTGAGAGAGAGCTATTTCACTCATAGCATGTCACTAATCATATCAATAATTAGCATAGATTGAGAGAAGTTCCTATTTATGTAATAAATTATATAATTAAATTGGTTAAAAATCATCATATTATTGTTTTATAAAAATAAAATTTTTAAAAGCTCTCTATAAGCATACAGCATTTATAAATATTACATATTTTGAACATGCACGGAAATTCAGACTTTATCGCCAGCTGTCCAGAAACATGAAAGAAAACAGATTTTTAAAAGATTTTCAACAAATTGTTTAAATATATCAAAGATTCAATTAAAATAGAACAACCAAGGAACCTAAATTTGCATTATAAGGTTTAAAATTGCATTCTTATATTTGACCTCGATATTCTGTACCTAAATCCCATCTAACAAACATAATAATCAACATTGATTAGCTCTTTGCAGTTGAAAGATAATTCGATGCCTAATTATTCACTCAATACATTGACCTGTTTACTACATCAAAAAAAAAGATATATGTAACTGCTTTAAGCTGAGTTTTACAGAAAAATGAGTCTAAATCATTTTAATATTCTGTAGGTATTTTTAATAACTAAGAATAAAGTAATAAATAAAATGTCTAAATGATGCACCTTCTTGAATGGTGGCTGAGAGAAGACATTCCAGCGTAAAAGGTTAAAAGGCGAGATGAATTTTTTAAAAGAGTGTTGTGTCCCAGAAATAAGAACTGTAACTTCAAGGTCTTAATAATTGAAATACTATGAGCATAAAATATTTTTCTCAATAGTTGAAAATGTTGCTTTGGAATACCTCACATATTACGAAATTTCTCATTCTATAATCTGTAATGGGATTTTATTGGGGAGAAATGTAATAATATAATAATAAACAAATCCCAGTTTCTTAATAGATGCGGTGGAATGCATATTAAAATATGAATTGAAAAGCTGTTCATAAAACTACCAGTTTTTAAATAATTCCGACATCTATCGAAAGAAGTGCTTTGGTTCAACATTTATAAGAAAATTTCATATTCTAAAAATCAATTTGATAACTTTTATTACCGCTTTTCTTCTTTGCATCAACATTTTTAATGCAGTCGTGGTGTAAGAAAACTCAATAGAAATCATTTCATTTAACAAGAACTGTTTTCATCCATATAAAATAAAAGAATTGAACATTTTTTTACATTAAAACCAATCGTAACATTTCTCAATGAAATTCCATTTCCTGAATAGGAAATGCTTTGGGACTTATCGCGTATATTATAGCTCACTAAATCTACATTTATTATTAATTTTTCTTTAAATAATATAACCACAGTTTCAGACTAGACTGTTACAGAAACTAGACACTTTAAAAGTATTTTTATCTAAACTTTATAAGCATTAAAAAAAACCCATACAGAACACGTTTTTCGTTAGAAAGTTTAGATTTCGTAAACTAAAATATGATAATCCGTAAAGATTAATCCGTATTAGATTTTTTTAAAATAATTTTTATTCAAACATTTACATTATATATATATATATATGAAAAAAACATACAAAACACGAATTTTTCGAGAATCGAAAAAGAAATTTTCAAAGAAATTCTTAAACGAAAACATGAAAATCCAAGTAGATTTTTTTAAGCTTCGCACAATTTCTTTTTTCAGATATGCCCTCTGAAATTGTTTAAAATTACTAAATGCTATAGAAGGGCGTATTGTATTATTCATTAATTAGAAATACATTTTATTCGAGATGTGCATTGTGAAAAACCTTGTTTCGAATAATTTTATAGGGCAAAAAAAAAAAAATATCAAATAAAATCCTTTAGTAGAAATAAAATATTAAAACATAATCGTTTTATATTAAAATAGTTTTCAAAAGCCCCGTTTCGAACAATTTTATATGGCAACTAAAAATACTTTAAAATTGATAAAAGGTTATTAAAATACTGAAAAATATTTATATTTAATCGATTTCCAAATTTCACTGCTCATTCAAAAATCATAATTATTCATTACTTATTCCTATTTCGAAAAAAATTAAAACTAACTAAAAGATTATTTTCATAATTCAAAAAATAATAATAAATAATTATTTCAATGAGTAAAAAATATCTTTATATGTAAATTGTTCTTTTTTTCACTCTAAGATATTTTAGAATTGTTTTCCCAAATATTTGAATGCTTTTAATTCTGTAATTTCCACTAAATATTTATTACCTGTTTAAATACATACATACATAATTAAGGTAAATATATATATATATATATATAAAGTTCTAACATTATTGTAAAGAATTTTTGCAATCATTATTAGAAATATTGTATTAAAGTAATTAATTTACGTATCTTATTAATGTAAGTTTCACAAAGAATTTACTTAAGATATCTACGTTAAAAAACCCATTTTAAAAATTTCATCCACATACTTAGTTTAGTTTAGGCTTATCCTAGCATTGAACTAACTCTTGATAGAGATAGAACTTCACATTGTTAATCTAAAGAAAATGTTGAAAGATCTTTCATTTTTCTTAGCGTGTTTGATTTTCTTTTCTTGAAACACTATATTATTCTATGGAAACATCTACTTCCTTATTGTGAAATTTTTTTTTCTTTGAGAGAACGCTTTTTCTCTCTTGTGAGTAGGCATTTCGCCTTTCTTTTTTCTTTTTCGTTGGAAAGTAAATTCCATATTTCCTCTTATTTGTTTTTTGAGTCCTTTTTCCTAAATATTTCATATGAAATTTAGTACCCGTTATCAATCGAAAATGTCTTCTTTATCTAATGTGAATTTCGAAAGAATTCTTCAATCGATTTTTTTGAAAGCCGGCAGTTTTTTTATATATATATGAGCTCGTACTCGGGGTAGAGGTAGAAGGCATAACATATGTTTCTAAATAATAAAAATATTTTATTATATGTAAACATATATGCGATTTATGTTTTACTAGTTCATATACCTGCCGTTTCTAGGCAATAAATACATTTATATATATAGCATTTTTAAAGAAAAAATAATTTTATATCAAATATTATTAAATATAAAACCCTTTTCAAAACAGAAACATTTAAATAAAAAAAGAAATTTAAAAAAATTTTGTAGAGAGATTCGAAGTCTTAACAACATGCAAAAAAGTACAATATATTTTTTTATTTCAAAGTCATGTAGTTTAAATTTTCTAAAGAATGAATTAAAACTGAAGGGGGAAAATACTCGGTATAGTTAAGAAGTTAAAATTTTTAAAATGTTACAACTTTTTCCCGATTATTTCTTTCGAAAATTTTGTGGAGAAAAGACGAAATATTTATTAATGTCTCATAGCGTACAATTGATGCTGACCCGATCATCTGTTTCATTTTCTAGCTTTCAACTTTTCTTGCCTTCACTTGAAGAATAGACTTATGCCTGCCTTCAGACTACTTCAAAATCAACGAAAGCCTGTATAAAAAGAAACGTTATAAAAACGTAGTAAAATATACGTAATGAAAACTAATAAAAAAGAAAATAAAAAAAATTGAAGAAGAATAATTCAAGGCTAAAATTAATTTTAAATTGATATTTTTTTTAATTAAGAAAATATATTGCGCTAAACGAGAACTGATGCCACTGAAATGGTACAATGTGAACTTTCTAAACAATATTAAAATATTTGTAAAATCATTTTTACGTAGTTACTATAGGAAAAAACGGTAAATTCTTAATTAATTTATTATTAATTATTTATAAACTTTTTCACTTTGTTGACAGTATTCTTTATTTTATCATAAAGCGTAAGTGATCAAATATACGCAGTTGTTTAGCAAGAGCTGTGAAATATACGTATAAACATACACAGCCACAATTACTTTAATTTGTATTAAGATTTATTCATGCTCTCTTAAATTGAATTACAAAGAAACATTCTATTGAGTCTTTTATTGTAATAGCAATTTATTTGCATTGACTGCATCATTGTAACAATAATGATTATTTCAGAAATTTGATTAAAAATATATTTTCAAAATAGTAAATTTCTTAATTATTTCTCAATATAAATTTATTAGTAGCCGTGGTTCAAAATTCAACATTTTTAAATTAAAATTGTTTATATATAATCTATTTATTAAGTCGACATTTTTCTATTTATTCAATTATCACTTTTATACTACATATTTTTAATAAATATATTTATATCTAAGGTCTTTTTGTGCTTTTAATCGCTTTTATTGTAAAGAAACCTAACTCACTGCTATAATTTGACTTGGCTTTCTTGCTTTTAAACTTTATCAGCAATCATTATCGAACTGGTTTATATAAACTACAAACCAGAAATGAATATTAAGTTTCTATGTTTATTTATAGAACATTTCCAAAAAATTTCAATAATTATCCAATTTTAGGGCACTATAAACTGAATGTCTTTATTTATTTATAACTAAGATTTTAATAACAATTAAGATGCTTAATACTTTAGATCATTTATAAATTAAAAATCAAATTTCAAGTCACTGAGAGATCACTTGACCTGACTGTCATTCCATTAATCTTTCGTCGCTTTCAAGATTGTAAATGTTCAAAGGTAATAAATTCACTGATATGTCAGAGCATCTAATATGATCTAAATAAGTAGAGATAAGAACGATTTGTTTCATTATTCGCCAAGTTCCTCCCCAAGAATTCTATTTATATGTGGGTGCGGGTTAGTTGCAAATTTTTATTGAAAAGAATTTGTTTACAATAAAAGATCTGATAAGAAGATGCGTCTGTTAGAAAATATTATTTAATTTTCTTCCTGTTTCATTATATTCAGCATATTTTTGTGCATTAAAACATAAATTTAAAGAAATATTTGCAATCCAATTTTTGCATTTGTCTCAATCATTTATCATTAATTACAAGATTGAATTTATAATTATAAGCTAAGTGCATAATTACCATACAATTAAAGAAAATTATTGCCTTGGCCATCTCTCTATTAAAGAAAAATTCATTCTTATAAGCCATTCTCTGTTTAATAAAAAATTGTAACAACAGTCGACTAACTCAATAAAAAAAAGTAAATTGTTACTTGCTTCTTTAAAAAATAGCGCTTCAACAAAATAACGGCCAATTCGAGTGACTTTAGTGTCACATGCTAAAGAATTATGGTTAAATTAAGTGAATAACTTAAGATGTTGATATGAATTCAGCTACAGGTATTCGGTGTGTTTCACTTGAACAAAAATCAAGCCCATTTGTGTTTGATTTTTGTTCAGGTGAAAATGGTACTGGTATTGAATTAAGCTCCCTGTGGGCCTTTAGACAGTGGAAGATTAAAGATCCTTTTTCAAACTTCCAATATTAGTTATTTTTTATTGATTTGATTTAATATTCCTATGAACAATTTTCTATAAATAAATATTATCATTGAAATAAATATTTAATTTAGAACATTAAAAAGAACTGCATACAGTATAGCGTGTAAAAAACTAATTTAAATTTGAAAAGTAAACAAAATTACAGAACTGTAACATATTCTAGATACTCAAATAAAAAAGTTTTTATTAAAGCTGCGACTTGTAAATAACGAGAAAAAAAAAAAAAAAAAAATGCTGATTTGCAAGCAAATTTGAAAACATGGATAATTCCTATAAACAGTATTCTGAAAATTTAAAGGTAAATTATCTTTACTTGAACATTTTCGAGTGCAATTAAATTACTCTGAAAAAAATAGGTACTTTGATCCCTTATAAGTGATGAGAGCCCAAGACACCCTATTTTATTTTAACATCCTGGTTTTATATTCTATTATTATACACCTTTGAGAAATGCATACATTATTAAAAAAGTTTTAAACAAATTACTTATGCAGCAAATTATTTTTACAGCAATATTATAAATGATTACTTTAAGGTCATTTAAATCGGAACCATTTAAAATGAGTGCACCTACAGAATTATAATACTTTTTAAGAGACGCCATTTAAGAAAGAGAGCTCTTCGTGACTAAGAGTTGATTTGTTTCCCCTATGCAAATATATCTTTAGATACAGGAACGAAATCTTTAAAGCATCAACTCTGTTAAGCCGCCACTTACGCTTATGTTATTCTTTATGTTTAACAAAATTTAAAAGAATCATGCATCAGTGAATTGAAGGAATCACTCCCACATAAATCATACTATTTTAACGTCAACGCTAATATCTATCACATTATCCTTGCCTTTTGAGATATTTTTGTCGTTTATAATCCCATCTCGCATAATAGAATTCTAGATGTGACCAACCCGCTTTTCAGAAACGGATCCTTTACATATCAGTAATGATTTCTGCGCTGCTAGAATACTTGAGGACTTCTTTTCAAAACCCCAACCACGTACTGCAAGCCTAGACAGAGAGCGAAGGAAACAAAAGAAAGAGATTCCACGCACTCATTCTTAGTTTTTCCGAAGGAAAGAAATATTTTTCTCAAAAGCTGTCGTTGGAGAACTCGACGGGACCTCCCGTTGAGGTTCGCGGTTGTTAAATCAAAGTGATAAGTGTTATTGGGTGCTCAGCTTTATCTTTTCGACTCGTTATGTGCGTGAAAAAGTGCTCAAGACTCACGTCTTAATACGTCATTTCATTCAAGCAAGTTTCATCGAGTCGGTCCAGCTGCTGGTTGTAATGCACCCAATTCGCTGTTATTAGATTCATATTTTTATCTGACATTGCACGCAATTTAATTTCGCCTAAGCGTTTGCGTGGATAAGATTTGATTTACATTTTTAGATACATTCCAATCAATGTATGACCTCAATTTCAATACTTACATATTAATTCGGCCTTGTAAAAGAAAATAAACGAAGACATTTAAATACAATTATGCTCAAGAAACATTTTCAAAATCTTATTTATAATTATTGGAAATTACACCAAATATTAACTATATGATATATTGCTATATTATTGTATAAAAGTGTGTGAATTATTTTTTCTCTGTATTTACTTCAAGCTCATTTTCATCTCATGATTCATCATCATCAAGATATCTCAGATGCATATTGTAAACGGCATTCGTATTTATTGTTTGGTATGTTGTGCTTGTTTCTTTGACAATGCACGCAATTTAATTTCGCCTATGCATTACGTGAGTAAATTTTGATAATTACGTTAAGATATATTCCAATCAATGTAAGGCTTCGCATTTTGTAAGTTATTAATTCTAATGTGATAATTCAAACATGAAGGGAAATAATTAATATTCAAATTCAATCATGTTAAATTATTTTCAAAACCATTTGGTTACTATTACTAAAAGTCATGTGCCGTATTAACAATCAATTTTTCAATATCTTCTTGTATTAATACCTTAATGTGCTCATTACTTACACTATCTCACTACATTTGATTCAAGCTGATTTTTATCGCGATGATTTAGTTCCGCATTGAAAACTAAATTCATGCGATTTGAAATTTGTAATTATCAATGGTATAACTAATAAAGTTTAACTGCTTGATTGTTGATTGTTGACAGTATAAACTGCTATTATAATTCAAAATATAGGAAAATTTTCATTTGTTTTCATTTAAAATTAATAACGTTTTTAATTAATTGACTACAAAGAACTGATAATTCAAAAGGAAATAAAATTGTAAATGTGGAACAACTGCAACAGATTTTCACCTCTATCAAACACTGTAATGGTGTTCAAAATTAAAATAATGCGTTCCAAAATTGCACATAACCTTCAATTAATTAAAAATGTCATTATTTTAATTAATATTTAGTGATATATGAAACATTGTACAACAAAAGGTACAATTACAAGGTTTTAATCACTTTAGAAACTTTTAATGATTAGTATTTATTAATATTATGGGAATCAAATTATTATGATATTCTATCAGAGGCTGTTCGTCGGAATCCTTAAAAAAATATTTTTTTTCCTTTTCAAATGTGAAAAGTTAAAGATATTGTTACAAAAAATACAGATGGTTTGATTTTTCTGTACCTTTCTAGCATATAATGCTTAAACAAAAGTCACCCCTTTTTCCCGCATAAAATTGAAAACTTTGAGTAAAAGATGGAAACGCAATGAATGCTCAGATTCTTACTTTCAGACGTGGAAGTTACGTAGTTCCTTGAGTAGAAATCTCCGTAATCTCCTATATATATATATATATCAATTATGTGCAAGCTGGGGACAGAATTAAAGAAAGATCGATCTTTGGCATACGCACGTAGCGTTTTTACTCCATCTAATGTGCGATTTTTCGTTCTTTCTTACTTGATGATCATGATGTCGTGTCCGTGTTTCCACGGAAAGGGGGTACAGTGGCTTCTGAGGGTAAAAAACCCTGAGAACCCAGAGAGCAGAAGTCTGACCTCCAGCTCAAATGAAGGTGACACCCAGATTCGCTTGCACAACCCCTTTTTACAGGGGGGCACATTCATACATCTCACAGATAGAACACAAAACAACCACACCTGAACTGGGACTCGAACCCGGAACGTCCAGATCACGGGGAAGACATGTTACCCCTATGCGAGGACACCGGCCTTTCTTACTTAAATGTGGCTAATGCACTACAAAAAAAACGAATATATATTTGAAAACCTTTTTCTCTTACTGATCGAATCAAAATTTGGCACAGAACTGTAATTGTAGTCACAAAAACTAAATTTCACTCATTTAAATCATTGTGTTTATGAGTTATCGAATTTACGGGCATGAGAACGCATACAGACTTATAGCCAGTCAAAACTTAAGCAGATTTCGTTCAAAATTTAAACTTTAGATGTGATATCTTTAAACCAAATTTTAATTACGTAGGGATTTAGCATAAATCTACGTTATAGATGTTAAACCAGGGTGCTGAATTTATTCATCTAGCTTTTTTGGTTTTGTTACCATAGAATTAATCCATGTTCGGACAGCCGGACAGATATTCTTCCTTCCACTGAATGTGTGCAAAGTTTGACAGAAATCTACATATTTGATATAAAGGCCGTACATAAAAGCTCATCCGTTTATCACAAGGTGTTTTTGAATTATCATTTCACAGAAAAATAAACAGAATTTTTAAAAATGTGTTTTTTAAACTCAAGGTCTGAAACGATGAGATTCGGGAAAATATCGAATTCAAACTTATTAACGATTACAATACAGTTCCGGCTCCACTATACAATTATAAGTTTACTTATACATTAATCTCAAGTTTTAACTTAAATGAAAGAGCATTTTTATAAATCTGAATTAAATAATGTACTTGTTTAAAAGCAACTTGTACTCTATAAACTATTCCAGGAAAAGAAATGAACACAATACAAAATATTATAAAAAGGATTCTTTACTTGGGGATAAATAAAGTTAACGCAAATGCTCTTTGTGCTCATTGATGGAATTTAGCATATTAAGTGATGTAGAAACATTTAATAATAGATAAAACTTATACTGGAAATTTGCGTTACAAAAGTATTTTTCATAACAAAGCTCCAACGCTTTGATTTTATTCGTTTGTATTAACCGTAGCCAATAAAGTCTTTTTTCATACATTATGTAGGAAATGAAGCAATTAAAAATAAAATGCTGGGGATAAAAGCTTTAAAGATTTGAAATATTCAAGCTTTTTGCTTTGGGCTTTAAATTATTATTCATCGCTTGAATTTCCATCTAAGTAAAGGAGAAACTACTGCAAAATTTCCCAGAAGAATTTCACCCAGAAATTTCGCTATCAAATTTAGGTAATAGCGTAATTCTTTTGTGTTTTTGAATCGCTCAAAAACAATAAGTAATATTCGTTAAAAAGGAAGAAAAACATAATTTCCGAAGTTTTACATCGAACAAATTGAAATATTTTTAAAACAAACTGTTAACGTCCCAGCAGGAATTTGATGAAGTCATTCTTTCCAATATGACTTGATGGTAAACAGGAAGTGAAATAAATTATGCATAAGTTTAAAATGTGGAGTTTTAAATTACTTAGAATGCGACTCATTGAAGCTAAGAACAGAATAAAGTCTGCACTCGAACATGTAAATGCATTTCACTTATCTCTCTAAGTAATTTAGTAAGAGAAAAGTGTTAACAATCGGAATGAGACAACTCAAAATTTCAAATAAAATGGATAGCGAAAGCCATATTTTGAATAGACGCTTAATTGGAGAACATAGGCCAAAATGTCAACATAACAGAAAACGGAAGCTCTGTATTTCACTTCCTACGAATTTACTTGTTCTTTGAATCACGGGGGAACGTTTCGGTAAAACAAAGATGTAAGTTGATATTCAAGTGCCGAATGAAACTCAGGAAAGCTGAAATCGTTAAATTAAATTAATTTCGATCACTAAATCATTCCAACCTGTATGCAATGACTAAAGAGAAGATGGTTGGTTAAGATACAACAATATGTGAATCACAAGTTTCTTTTTTAAATAATATATCCAAATTCATCTGATGCATAGATCTAAATACAATTAGAGGTAATTCGATGAAACAGGATTGATATTAAATATTTCTTCTGAAGTCAAATTCCCAATTTGGCAGACTACTAGATCATTTTTATTGCTTTATTCGAGAGAACAGAACGTGATTGGAGAACTAAGTAATTGGATTGTTTTGTGTTTTTATTAAAGTTACCGCAGTTTTTTAGATTCCACGAACCAGTTAAAGCCTGACTTTTATTTCTCTGCAATGGTTTTTGTTACCTGAAAAAGTGCCTATCGTTTGAACAGGAACAAAAATTTTATTATGAATTTATTACCTCAGGTGAATCGGTCGCCAACAGTGGCTTTTAGTATTTATAGCAATTTCAGGCAATCTGATCGAAATTTGCTTTCGCCCTTTTAACTCATTAAAATGAATGGATTTGAGGAGAAACATTTCTTGATAAAATATATCATTCAATTTTATCGGTAAATTATTTTTAGAAATTTTTTTCAGCTGTCTTGGTTAAGGATTGGGCTGATAAATTTTTTACGAATAGTCTTTTCTGTTTCATAAACAATTTTTTTTGAGAATTAATAATGATTTTGTGGTAATGCATAATATAAGTGGATGACCGAAAATAATAACGCCAACGTTATTATTTTATTACGTTTAAAAGTTCTCATTCCCCTACAGTATTTGTTATATATAGTTAAATTTCTATCAAGTATTGAGATAGCAGTTTTATTTTATTTGCGTTTATATTTTCATATTTTCTAGTAGCTTCATTCAATTTTAATAATATGTTTAAAGCGGAACATTTTGATTTAAATGATATTGTTTGAAATATGCATATACATTATATAGCAAAGAAATTTATTACAGTCAGCATTGATTTTTCCCTGAAAGCCTTCAAGAACATCAAATGGTCCTAACCCACGGGAAGTCTCATATGATGACAATCTATGATACGATTCTTAATCCGTTTTGCTATCAGATTTCTCAACATTGGTATTCAATTAAAAATGAGGATAAGAATTTGATTTCTTTCATGTACAGTATTCTATCAACAATTATACATATAAAAAAAACGAGATGAAGTGTTGTTTTGCTATTTTTTTTAACTTGTATAAACATGTTCGTTGCCATGGTTCATACCTTTAATTCAGGATATCTATCTAATTATCTAATTAAATGAATTCATCTCTTTCAACTGTTGTTACGAAAGGGGTCATCTAATTTGTAGGCGTGCAGGAAAATCACTCGGAGTGCAATGTATTACAGTTGTACAATACACATTCTATTACAGCTAACACTTATATAAATGTATTACAATTATTAAATTTATTATATTTTATTTAAAACTCATAATAAATATAACTTATTGTTTTTTAAAAATTTCAACTTGCGGGAAATTTAGAGTCACAATTTAAGAAGTATACAGTTTTTTTCCCCATTTTCAAACGACACATTAAATCTTTTCTTCACGAACTTGAGCTTGTTCTACGGATGTGACATGCACTAGAGCCGCTTACATAGTGGCACTTTGGTGGAATCGGTTCTCGAACCAAAAACCCTCCGGTTCCGAAGCAGTTACCTTACCACTCGGCCACCGCTGCCCTATATACAATGAGAAAGTATTGTCATGGTCATTAAATTCAACCTCGAGCATTTGACCAATTTCCACGTTTCAGGCGTTCTTGTAGCCGAAAATGCAAATTAGCATAATTCTAAAATTAAATGTCTTTTTGTCTCTCTCTCGGTAAATACGATAGCTGAAAAATGTTTCGATCCGGACAGATGAAATTTGTTAAGTGGTCTTTAAACCGAATTCGTAGATTTCTATCAAAAGTTGAATGGAACCCATTCAAGGAAAATTGGACTGTTTCAATGCAAATGAACGCGACAATTACAAAATGAAAAGAGATAGATCAGTAAATTGGTATCACAGTTCTAGCATCTAAAGAGTAGATCTGCATCAAATTTTGAATCCAGTCTGTCAATAGATTGAGGGTCTATTGGTTTGCACATTTGCAAAAGCGCAGACCGATAAGAAAAAGCACAAAACGTTATTACTTAGTAACGCAATGATAAAAATATTTGATAAAATTTGGTATTAAAAAATTAAAGAAGTTTTGTGTCACATTTTGATTTCAATAGATGGACAAAAAAGAATGCATATTCGCAACATTTTTTTTTTCAATATTGAAAAAAGCACGAAAGGCTCATTGTACAGGATTCTGAAGATAAAATTCTTGCCCGTCGTTCGAGGTCTTGCCTGAAGTTTACAATTTTTTTGGTGGCAGGGAGTAGGATAACAATTTTACTAGGCTGTGGGAAAAGTTTCAGAGACCAATCATGCTGGTTTGGTTAAAGCTCTGAAATACATCAAACGGCATAGGCTTTGACATTGAAACTCTCAGCAGCAATCAATAAAGAGAATTAAAAAAAATGTGATTGCCATCCTACCCTAAAAAGAAAGGAAAATAACATTAAATATATATTGCATATGAAATTTGCTCAAGGTTAAAAAAATAATCTCATCCAGATTATTTGCTGAAAAGATAATTAAAGCTCCATTGACGATAATGATCGGTAGAAGCTTCACATATAATTCAGTGTCTAGACTCGTAGGCGATTTTTAGGTGCTAAATAAAGTCGTTTAAATTTGTCTTTTAAATCAGAAATCAGAGCGACTGAATATATATAAACGTATACATAAAAATAAGAAGCATAAGAATATAATTTCAGATAGGATTTTCTATAAATATAACTGTTAATGAATCAGATAAGAATAAAATATGCGCTCCAATGCTTGCAAATTTGATAGAAATGTTTGCAAAAACTATGATTTATCGAACGATTTTAAGAAATTAAAAGCTAATAGAAAGTTGCATGTGTATGTAATAACTAATTTAATATGAAATGCGAGCCAATTTTGAAATCAAAACTTCTTTTTAGCTTACTAATAGTTCCTATGTAGTATTTACTACTAATTTAATGTAATAAATGCTCCAGTTATTTAAGTAAATAAGTTACATTAATTTCATTTTTTGCATCAAAATATAAACATTTCTATTTTGTCTTCAAGACAGATCATATCTGGTCAAAGTCATCAAGACAGAATAGAATACAGAATTAATTTTAACTTTCAAATGATGGTCATTTCTCAAAAAATGTATTTTTATAGAAATATGATGAAAAATTTTTAAAAAAGGGAGAGATCTACTAAACTACTGACATCGAATGGCAATTTTCATGCCCTGAAATGAAATGAACTTAGAGAAAAAAGAATACTTCCCCATATTTGTATATACTCTATGACGTGTGTTGTTTATTCAGTAAGAAGTTTCCTAACTAAACTACAATGTTGTAAGTTATTTTTAATCCCTTAAATGTTTCATTTTCTTTACTATCGAATAAGACGAAACCATCTATTTTGGAAATATTTTCTTATTTTGATTCAAATGGAAATCCTTTGAATATTTAATTTATCTAATATATAATGTTTAATACTGAATTATAATCATTATGAATGGTTTATTTTTGCTTACAACTATCAAAATTCAAGAAATCGATGCACGTATTGGACTCAGATAAAACAGTTAAGAGTTTAATTAAAAATATTTAAGATAGGGTGATATTCACCATAATATCGCCTTCGTTTCCAAATTCTATTAAAAATTCCACAAAATGTTAGTCCTCGAATCTATTTCATAAAGTAAATGACTTTCTCATAAACTTCAAGAGCTATACACTGTATCAGTACAGATAAATATTTTGCCTTATATTGTGATTTAATGTTAAGTTTGAAAGTAATTTTTTAATGAAATATTTTTTTCGATGAAACCTTTTCTTTTGGGGTTCCTATTGGGTCCTATTCCTATTTGGGTTCAATGCTAAACTTGTCATACCATCATTGTCCCCTTCATTACAGAATTTCAAGTTTGTGGTCAATTAATTACCTGAACGCGTTGGCAGGCCGCCATATTTTATGTTTTGTAATACTAGTGGTCAAAAAATAATCTCCCGAAATTTAATGTCATCTTCAGAAATCTTGATCGATTTAAGCATCTATAAAATTAAATATCAGCTTCTTCAACTATATCGTCATTGTAGTCTGAAAACAAGTTTCTGGAAATCGTTCGTAAGAACCCAGTAAGAAATTATTTCATTTTAGAACAAACACAACTGCTCCATTAGAAAAATAAATAAAAAAATAAGGGAATAAATAAAGGGCCGAAGTCATATAAGATTTCACTGAAGAGTTAAACGAGAGGAGGACAGGTTTAATAGGCTCAAAAAACGAGCTGCTGCAGGCTATTTTTGTCATATGACATTTACTGACGGTTTATTCAATTCTGTTATCAGATAGTGGTCGGTAGATACACTTAAAAGGGCTAGCTTAACTTTTTATTCGCTTTCAAGAAGCTCTTTCAGCCTGAAAAGGGAGCTGGATAGGTAAGTTTGACAGCGGCGACTACAAAAAAAATGCTGAGTTCCCGTGATGAAGATGAGATTCGTTTCTCACCGAGTTTTTCTACCTCCACAGAAGAATCATGTTGCATTGCATCAAGAGTACTTAAACTGGTAGAAAGCTCATTAAAACTTCGATTCCAACAACGAGTGTGTGGAATAAGTAATGAGTCTGAAAACTTACCAAGTTAAAGATAAGGATTGCATCTAGTTTCATTTTGGAGAACCCTGTGGCATCAATAACGTTTGTAAGGCAAGTAAACAACCTATCACATGGCCGGGAGGATTTATTTCCATCCCAATTCGAACCAAGAATGCTTTCTGTTTTCGCGGGTCAAATTTGACTTCAGGTCACTTACATCTTGAGAGAAATATTTATGAAGAACAGGTTAATTTAAGATTTCAGGTCCTAGCTAAAATAAAATCATTACGAAATCATTATATTTAGTAATAATAATAAATTTGTTTATTTAGAGCACTTTTGGTGATTTCACATGTTATATGGACCATAAATTATTTTTCATATTAAATGGGATATTTAAAAAAAAACTATCGCTTAGAAGAAAGAACTCTTTTACTAAAGATTTGAGTTTCCAAATGATAATGAAGCCTTCTGCATTATTGAATTCTATACTATCAATCAGTTTTCATGAGTATAAAGGTTTATGTTCACTAAACTACTCTTTCATTATCATTATACGGAAATTAAATAATATTTGATAAAACTTATGAAATAAAGATTAAATGGATAAATAAAAAACATAAAATAAATATATTATATAGTAAGATTATATATATGAAATTTGATCTGCCAAAATAATAAGAATTGTCTTTTAAACCATAATTTTTATTTCGTTTCTTTATTATCAAGGGAAAAAAAAACTTTTTAGAAAATGCCCACCCATGATCAAAACCCAGAGTAAAGTGTTATCAGCAGCGGCTAAAGAGAAAAAGGACCCTGTGAAAAGGATCGGAATTTTTATATGTTTAAGGAAGAATATTTCCCGATAACAAAACAGTTTATGGAAACGTGATTTTCGCGTGACATGGTAGCTCAACTTCGGGTGGTTAAAGTTACAATAATTTAATTCTAATAAAAGTAAGAAGAATCAAAGGCTCACGCAGTTCAGAAGTGGAAGAATATCTGAACTTAATTTAAATGATTAAGAAAAAAATATTTTGATAAATGTGAATAAATTGAATTTATCGCTTATATATTTTTATCGTTACAATTTAGATGAATTTGCTTCTTTAATTATATTTAATGAATACTGCTCTTTGATTGCAAATGGTATTTCATAATAGTGCTCAACAATTGAAAAATATGTTCCATTCTTTGTGTTTAATTTTTCTTTAATCTATTATCCCTTCTCATCGGTATATCTGTCATCTTTTTTATAATCAAATGATATTTCTATTGAAACTTTGCTATTTAATGGCAGTTCAACACGTGAATTTCAAAAAAAAAATCTAGAGATTGGAATACACTGAATGATTAAAAAATCTAACCAATCAATAAGAACCAACTATCTGAAAAATATTCCTGTATTCAAGTGAAAAAAGAAATGTTAAATTTGCATTTCACAGAAATTCATTCATAAAAACTTCATCATTTATTTAGAAACTGTTGCTCTCTGAATCTGTCGTCAAATTTCGAATTAAAAAAAATAATTCGTTCAAGCTGATCTTTTTTTATCCTACAACTACACTTTTGTATGAAACTAGTCAAATCATTCGAGGACCAATTCGTTAGTTAACAAGTAAAAAGAGTTTACTATATTAATATTTCTCTAAAAAATTACGCATTTCAAGTTTAAAAAAACTGTAGTGCGTAAACTTGTGATTTTAACAAATAGCTCATAAATGCAGTTTTAAAACTCCTTCCCCATTGAACGGGGCTTGATTTTAAATAACTTTTTATTCGAAATTATGTGTGAAATTATGGCTTATTTAATAAAATATTCCTTTGAATTCAAAAGCGCTTTATACAATTATTTTTTAATGAAAAAAATGTAAGGAAAGTTACAGATCATGAGAATATACAGGGTGATTCTAAAATCATTAGATAAATTTTAAGGTAGCCATTATATCAATACCTATGTCTGTGAATTATAGTGATATGTATATATCTGCCTTCATTTATGGTGATACTTCTGAAACTTTAGGAAACAATAAAATATTTCGTTTTTCTTTTCTTATCTTTATTACTTGTTTTTATGTTTTGCTTAGTTTGAGTTCATAAGCATTTTATGATAAGATTTTTTAGTTAAAACTAAATGAATAATGATAGAATTTCAAGCGATAAGGATGTTTTTTAAATCATAGCAAAAAACATTAAGGTAGTTAATACTCGGGGCCCATTTTCGTGATTACAGCGTGATATAAAAACCCTGTCTTCATACCGGATGACACTTAGGGAAATTTACGAAACAATAAAATATTTCGCTTTTCTGTTACTTCCTTGTTTTTACCTTTTTCATAGCTTTTGGAGAAAAGCCCTTTTATTTTCGTCCCGTACTTTTCAAATCCATTTTTCTACAGTGACGATAACATTCCAATAAAAAAAAAAATATTTATATAAAATACGAAAACATGCATTTTAAATATGAAATGAAAGTGAAATATATAATTTTATTTACAAAAAGAAATTTAGAAAGAAAAAAGATATTAATAATTTTTTTTATTTTCATTTCCTTTTCCCATTTAAAATTCTTTATTCTCGATATATTAATATCCTTCTTTCGCTTTTTTCTCGTAATATAACTAGATTTACTATAATTTTTTACATGCTAAATGATATTGAAAGAATTATTTTATATCCAGAAAAAAAATGAATAGCTGATATGCAAAAACGAAGTATTTCATAAGAATCATTTTTATGTAATGTTTTTTGTTATGGTTGATGATCGTAACAGATAGTTGTTATGAAACACTTCTTTATGTATGTAATATAGTTTTCGTGAACAAGATTTTGTCAAATGAAAATTGATGGGAAAGTTTTTAATGTGATATACACGTTTAATTAAAATTTAGTAAAAAAAAAAGCAAATAAGAAAATAACTATACACAGTTTTAAGTTTCACAATGCAGCAGTGTTTTAAGACTTAATCATAATATTTAATCAACCATTGAATAAATATCTTAATTTGTTCATTCGCATTTTTACTAAATCATACTTTTACAATTTTATCTATTCATGCTACATTGTACCAGTTTCTTAAAAGCTTATTATTATATCATTAAGCCAGGCTTTCTTGAAACTAAATGGAACCCTAATAACTTCCCATTCTTTCTGACATATTATGCTCACAAACAATTTCGTTCAGATGCTAGATACCTGAATATATTTGGTGGATATCGATTGAGTATTTCTTTTGAATTTTTTTCTTTTTGAATCAAAATGACTTTCAAAAGTAATTCTTAATTATTATTATTCACATCTAATTATTTTAAGCGTATAAAATTTCTTTCAGCTATACTAATCTATCGTTTTGAAGCAACACTAAAGCTATTTTGGGACTGACAGCGTCATTTTGAGCCTGGCTGGACGACGAGGGCGCCACCTAAACTGCCACTTCTCTTCAAACTTTTACACCTCACCAGCGATATAAAGCTTGGCACTCAGCTTCAGATTTAACACATACCAATCATGCTTATACGACGATTCTTTGGTGGTTTGAACTAGCAATTACTTCAGATATAAGATAAGATATTACATAAGATATTTACTTACAGATATAAGAGGATATATTCTGAAACATTTAGTTTAAATACGGTGAACCTTTTTGCAAAGCTGCGACATTTCGTAAGAGAAAAAAATATTAAAATAACCGTAACAGTACCAAACATTTCGCATTTTTGGTCGCATTATAACAAAAACTTAAGGGAAATTTAATTTTGGTTTATAATTATTCTTAAAAAATTAATTATTTTAAATAATTAGTTAAAAGTTAAATCTAATAAACACGCTCTTTCAAAAATATGGAATCTAAAAAAATCCAGGAAACTTTACCAATCCGGAATTTCTATTAAAATACAAAATTTTCCAACTGAGCATCTCTGTAATTTAAAAGCAGAACAAGTACGAAACTATATGACGTCGAATACCAGATTTCTTCCACGACTTCCAAGTGCTTAGTCGCGCTTGCCTATTTTCTGATTATCCAATTAATTAATTAATTAATTATTAATTCAAAGAGTATAAAACATGATTATAAAAATTTAAGCAGAAAAATTTAATACCCATTTCACATAAAACATTATTCACTACCTAATATTTCAGAAATTATTCAGAAAATTATACTTGTTTGTAATCATATAATTTTTCTTGCATAGAAAAATGCCGTGATTTCATGCTACGCATATTTTTCTAAAATATCAAAGGGCTCCTGTGGCAAAGGTTGAGGTCTAGGAGGCAAAATGAGGAGGGTTTAAAGTTCGAAACCCGATTCTGCGGAAACATCAACCCTTTGACTGTAATGCACACTCAATCTCATGTCGTTGTTTAAACATTCCCCCCCACGACTCAATTTTAAAATTCATCATAAAATAACCTTAGTGTCACTTAGTAATACATTAATTTAATTAAATATCGATTAAAATTCGATTAATAAATTATTAATCGAATAATACATTAATATAAATAAATTTAACCATATCATCAAAAACTTGAAATATCTGCTTTTGAGAAGATATTTTAAAAATTCATTCTTCTAAAAGCTTTTTTCAAGTTATAATTTTTATGGAAAAAAAAACTGAAATCTAACTTTAAATTTAAATGAGATATGCATCATTGATAGTGTTTCCACAATATTTCATTCAATACACATTTATATCGTCAACAATTAAAAAATGCGCCTTTTTTTCAAATTTTTCTCTTCTTCGTACGTCCTCCGCACTTAAAAATAGTATTTTACTTTCAATCAGTTTCTATGAATAAAATACAACGAATAACAAAATTTATAAATCATCGAGCATTTGGAAATGAGAAATTAGAAAACATCTTTAACTCAAATAAATATTAACCAAAAATTAAAAGCTTCTTTTTATGTCGACCCTTTATCTTATATTCATGGATATTAATTTTAATCATTTTCTAATTATTTCAATACTATTGATAAAAAAAATGTGATCATATTATTTATAGCGATAATTTAGCAAACATCCTTTTTGAAAATAATGTGACTAAAATCAACCTACTACCTTTGCTCGTTATTGTTTTGTTTTGTTTTTTCACCAGAAGAAAAATATATTCTTAGAAAAATATTATTTCTTCATTTAAATTAGGAAATTTTCTCGCTTAAGGAAAAACACGTGTCACAATTTATCTTCGAATTGGGGGAAGAGAGGGGGTTGCAATGATCACAAATAAACTTCATGCTGCCGTGAGTATCTTACTTCATTCTAAATTTCCTTTTTTATTTCTTGTTAGCCTCGTAAGAGCACCTGTCAAAGCTTTTAAACTCAATGAATCGGATAACCACACCCAATAAACTTTTCTGCGTCATTACACTGCAGAAGATGCCGAAAAATGTCTGGCGTGACGTAATCATTATTTACTTTTCATAATGTGTAAAATTATCTTTTGTGCTACGAGAAAGGATGCCATATACGTATATTTACTGCCAAAGGTTATGAGTAGGAAAAATTTAAAGCAAAAAAATTCTTGAAATTCTAAAGAATCTGCGAAATTATACGGTTGCTCTCATTCCCTTATTCGTGGGAATGACTTCCCAACTGCAACACGGATGTTATATATGAAAAAAAAAAATAATACACCAAAAGAAAGTGAATAGAAATAATATTTACGTCTAATAAATTGTATTCTATTTATATTTATTAAAATGTCTATTAAATTTATTCTGTGTATTTCTGTGTACGTCTATTAAAATGTAGTTGTTCCCAAAATAAAACTTTTTTTAAAGAAATTAAATGATATGAATGTTTCAGCTTTTCAGCTTTATTTCTGGTTTTTAACATTTAGCCCTTTGGGGTTTTTGAGCCCTTCTTTATTTATAAATACTATATATAACACTTCATTTACTGACGCAACTTTAAAGTACCGTTTAAATCCAGCTGATACATCAAAATATGGCTATTTTTTATAACATTGTTTGAAAGAACACGATCGTAGAAAAGTGAATTAAAAATAACATTAACCCTTTACCTCCACATCCCGCGATTTCCACCGGTTGGCAATCAGTTCATTTTCAATTAAATCCAGCGTTTTTCGCTGCTCAGAGGGTTTTTTTGCGGTTAAAAATTTTTCTTATATTATTATGGAGTTACGTATGGTATCAGTTCCCTTTCTTTGAAAAATATTTGAACTCATTTGCAAACATCACATTTAATAGTGATTTTAAAGAATTACTCAACCAGTGTGGTAATGTTTATTAATTAAATTAAAAAAATAATTTTTTTACTTCTTCCTGAGTTTATTCTGTACAAAAATAGAAAAATTGATGGTAAAATAATTCGGTAAATAAAGGGTCACGCCTTTGCTTTCGGATGATGGCTCTCGCACGCAACTCTAGATGGTGTGTCATTTTGATCTTTTGTTTATTTTTGAATTTTGATCGTTAAAAACGCTTAAAAAATGGTAAAAAGATTGCATTAATTTTTCAAAGAAATTCAACTATATATATATTTCAGAGCAACGAAACAAAGTTTTCCATTAGGTTAATAACTATGCATCTAATTACTTTTTCGACTGAAAAGGGTTAAAATATACAGCATTAAGCTAACATTTTATTGAAATTGCTCTATATATAAAAAAGGGTAAATTAATGAAAATTACATTTATAATTTAAAACAAAAATCACTGAATTTTACCCACCGAAAATTGGTGCAAAAAAGAACGGGTGAATTCTTTAGATCACTCAAATCCAAAAAATTTGCTCTTTAAAACCTGAATTGCAGGCATCATCACAGATATATGGATCATGTAAAAATATTTAACTGTCGATTTACGCAAATGTTATTGAAATGAAAAATTATTATTCCTAATGTGGTCGCATTCAATTGCATAGTTTCGAAATAATTTGATTACTTTAAGCTATTGGACGTTACTTGATTACTCAGATTCAGCTATAAAACTAATTCTAGCTATTGGTTATTCAGATAAACTGGCTGGAATGTCCACTCGAAACTTTCTCATGTAATTTCCAATAAAGAACTTATCTTCCTTTCTCCGCAGACAATTTTGGACCTTGAGATTCCAGTTCTAACTAATGAATCGGAAACATCAGGAATAATACATACTTTGAAAATTGAAAGAATCTCAGCAATAATAAAGTGGGTGCAGATGTTTTAATCATAATAGAACCAGATGGTCCGATATTTCAGGGCTATGGAAGGTTGTAATCATGCAAGCATAAAATCTTTGCCACAAAATTCAAATAGAAAATTCACGAGAGAATTGAGTAACAATGTAGACATATGTAGCATTCTACAGGGGAAAAAAAGTTAAAATGAACAGGTGTAGGATAACACAAAGAAGATACATCCGCTATGTTTTGGTGTCCGAGGTAATCCGCATGAATGAGTTGCCAAAAGAATTAAAACGACACTATGGTAAATCTATTGTAGCGCCCCCCTTTAAGGCGCGGTCTTGCATCAAACCCTCAAACAGGTGGCGATCTCATCAGAATGAAGATTCTCATTCTTAAACTGTTATTGTACCTATCTGTGAAACGAGAGCAAACAATCATACCAAGAACTTCTTCCCATACCTCTGGTATATGGTGCTATTATTTGATTCTTTAAAGAATGTGCACATGTCAATGCACATTCTTTGAAGAATGTACAACGTTGAATTCGACCAGGATGTACACTTTTTATGTAACAAGCAAGCTTGGGTAAGTCCTTCTAAAATCAAAGTCAAGGTCAGAAGCATTTACTTATATTCCAAATTTATTCCATTTTTGCAGCAGTCAGTTTATTTTAAAACAAACACATTTAAATATGATGACTAATTATAAAATAAATATATTTAAGTGTGATGAAGCTAATTTTAAAAAAAATTATTCAAAGATTCCGAATTTATTTTGCAGTTTTCTCAGTCAACTAATATTAACATTTTTCTTTTGTTTTTTTCTCTCAATATGAAATGTCAATGTGATTAACGCTCGCTGAAAATGTTTCTTTTCAGCAAGTTCTTTGTGTTTAAAAAAGTCGACTAACACTGGTAAAAAATATTAAATGAGAAAGAAAATTTTTGAATTAATATGTAAACTATAGATTAATAATGCCTAAATACATCTTTTAAATACACGTTTGAGAATGTCTAAAAAACTTTGAATTTCCAATCCAAAAGCGAAATAACTCATACAGCTAGAATAGTTTCTTACACACACTGAAAATTCTCTAGGTCTTTACCCTTTATGACAAATTTCTGTCCAATATCGCGTATTTTGATAAACCTTGAGATATCAACTCTAGATTTATTCATATCTCAAGATATATGAAAAGGAGGACAGTAAAAATCTTGCAACTTACCTGACAAATTTGCATTCTCAGCATCAATCATCTAAATAATAGAAAGGTATAATTTACGCATATCTGCTCAGAACGCTGTCGAGTAAAAACCATTTCTTATGTGTATTGTACATAAGAGCTCCAGATCTCGGTCATATGTATTTATGTGCAAAATGTATGGCACCAAAATTTCCTAAAATGAGCGTCAAGTTAAATAAGTAAAATTCTGTTATAATAAGCATAATTCAATCATAGTCGTATAATAGTTGTGATGCATATTAAGTAAAAATTGTCATTAGTACGCGAACTAAATGTCGTCATAAACACCTAATTTTCATTTTCATTCATTTATATGCTCTCCCCCCCCAAAAAAAAAACTATCCGAATTGCTCACATTTTTGAGAAAGACTACATTTGAGTTCTGACTGCGATTTAGACATGCAAATAGATAAAGGCAAATGACTGTGAGGTAATTCAAGAAAAAGACAGTAAAAAAAAATTAATTTCCAAATTTATTTTGCGAGTTAGTACTGATAGACAATCTCTGCAGTATAAATATATTACTGCTTCTACTTGAAGTACTGGTATTCACATTAAGATATTAGAAAGAAGAGATGATGAAATGGCATTCAAGTTTATCAAAAGCTGAACTTCTCAAACCACATCTTTTTTATTTTGTTTTTTCTTGCTTTTCAAAGTAAATATACATTTTTGTCATTGTTTTCACATCAGACATTAATTGCAAAAAAATACCTCATCATCAGAAGGCAAAATTCATGCTCTTTCCTTCCTGATATAAATCAGTATAATATTAATTTCGCATAAAATGGCTTAATATAATATATTGTTATGGCTTACCGTCCCGCTGCCTCAAAAACAGCAACATATAACACTAAGCCATTTTATGCGATAGTACTAGTATATTGAAGTAATAATGATTATATAATATTGATGCAAATATTTAAGTATTGGTATTATTAGACATGATATGTCTTTTGATTAAAATGGGAAAATATAATCTTCAGGTACAATAAGCATATTTATGCGCCGAAAAATGGGCTCTGAAATCACAAGATGACTTCCAGTAAAACTACAGAACTTCAAACATTTAAAGTTTTTTCATAAAAGTTTAAAATTTTATATTAAATTTACTATAAAATAAATTTATTTTATATTTGATATAAAATTTATACATAATAAAATTTATATTTAATAAATTAATTTTCAAATTAAATATAAAAATTTTATATTAATGGGTATATGTGAATTATGTTTTTTTCGTAGGATCGATTAATTATTATAATCCATATTGTCATCTCATTAAAATCAAATTGTTCTTTGAAATAAAATATAAATTTTGTTGGACATGAGAAAGCAAAATTCTGTGCACTAAACAAATAATAACATAATAGTTTGAAATCTGCTGAATATTAATATGCTACTATTTTAATAATATATGAATGTTCATCTATTGACTTTCAAACTTACAGTTCTGTAAGGTCATTCGAGTGAAAAACTAATCATATTAGACAAGGCAATAAGCAGATATTTATGTAACACGAAAGCTGGGGAGAAATCCTTTATTTAGCTACTCTCACTATGTTAATCTATACTTATAATAAAGCTCAATGTGTGTGTGTGTGTGCGTGTGTGTGTGTGTGTGTTGGCGCTCTACAGGCCAGACCGTTGGACCTACAGCTACCAAATTTGGTACATGCATACCTTGGAGGTTCGGAATGTGCACCTCGGAGCCCTTTTTTCGAATTTTTAATTAGAATTTGAATTAATTAAAATTTAAGCGAAATTTCGACGTTTTTCCGTTATAACTTCCGAAAATATCATTGGACAAACATGATTTTTACATCAATTTAAAGATAAAAAAATTAGCTTTCTAACGATATCAGTTTTTTTAATTTATAACGTAAGCTTCTATTTTTAACGAATTTTTAAAGAAATATTTTAACCATGTTTTTATCACGTGACTGGATAAAATAAAAGAATGCCGGAAGTTCAAATAAAAAAGCAACAACTATCATCGCAAATCAAATCTAAAGAAATACAACTTTCAGCACGTGACTGGATAAAATCACATAAATATAAAATGTGATATCTTCTAAAAAAAATAAATGCAAATGATTCTATGATCTTTTGCAATATCTGTATCATTAATTCCATAAATTATCTTTATTTACAGTAAACCTGATTGAATTTAGACAGGATATGCATTGAAATCGCGACTTAATGGCATATTTATGTAATCGTTTGCAATATCTGTATCATTAATTCAATACTTTTTTCCCTTTCTCGCTTTCTTTGAAAAAAAAAACATATTTCTTATTTTGGCAACATTATCGAAAAAAACATTTTTAATATTTTGGAAGCATAACCGATAGTTAAAACTGATTGATTTATAAAATTAAAGAATATTATTAGGAAAAGGTGTTCTTTTAGGACTTTTCGTCCATCATCTTAAAGAAAATATTGCTTTCAGGCCAATCAATTCCCGGAATTACTTCTAGGCTAATGAAAATGTGATTTAATTGAAAATTTTAGAAAGCATTACTCATGGCGAACCAGCTGGTCGCCAAAGGCGGCTAGTATTTAATAAAGTTCAGCATCTCTACACTTCATCTTCCTACTTCAATTAACTCTTTAAAAATCAAGTTAAGATAAGAAAAAAAGAGTTTTTATTTTCTTTGCTTGATTTTTAAATGTAATATCAAATATAAATAATAAATTATATAATGAATAACTAATGAATTATAAAATGTGGGAGAACCTTGGTGGTCTGGTGTTAAGGTCTCTGTTTCGGAGTAGTAAATGTTCAGGAAATCTGATTCCTCTTAAGAACCTGCGTGCAAGTTATCTGATTTACGTTAAATCAGAGTCAAATTTCTTCCTCTGGCCTAACACGGCGAGGACCTCTGAAGGGGGAAAGGGTCCTCCTTATCATCTGACCAGGATTCAAAATTCAAGTCAGCACCAAAATAGCGATGTTGTTGCTTGAAAACGGGCATAAATTTAACTGAAGTTAACAGAGTCTTATATAAGATTAACTGAATCTCCCTTAGTATAATTAATAAGTCATTAATATTTCATTTCGAAACAATACGATAATTATTTTAGCTCGAGTTTTGTAATTGGAACAAATAATCAACTGACGAGAATCGTACGACCCTCGGCAAACTTACGCATCTTATCAGAGGGAGGATGTTTGACCTCGAGATCAGTTTTGAAGTCCACAAGGATCAAATGCTCAGAGAACATTTTCTTCTCTTTATTATTCGATTACAAACAGGGAAACTGTTTCCGAAACTAATACCTTACCACAAGACCACTATGGTCTAGCATAAATGTATATATTTTATAAGCTCTATAAAAAATTTGATGAGGTAATTTAAGTCTATCTTTAAAAATCTACCCAATCTTCATGCGGGAAAAAAAGACATTTCGAACATTTTATAATGATGAAATCATAAATAAACCATCAACTCAGAAAAAAGTATATATTATCATGTTATGTTATTATTTTAATATTCATGGATATTTAACACTAAGTAAATTAATACAGTAATTATTAGAATCGAAATACAATTTCAATACACCGGAAGACATGTAAATCAACAGTTACTGGTCGCAACCTTCTGTTTACAATTATTTACACTGATTCTTAAATACAAAGCATAAACAAATTACACGATGAATTATAAGAATTTATCGATGCACGAATAATACGGGACTTATGAACTACCACAAATATTTACTACTAGCTACCACGAATAATACATGATTCGTGAATTACGGATAAAACAGAAACTCTGAATAAAACATAATTCTATGAAACATTTTCGATCTAATATCGAAAAATCGCAATAAACATCGATTTTTAGAATGCACGAAATTCCAAAAATGAAGTTGAAGGAATTATTTTCCACCATTTTTCTTTCAAACAAACAAAAAAAGCATTGCAAGTATCCAACAAAGGGAAAATAAACAAACAAACAAACAAAAAACAGGACAAATCGTTGCCAGATGCTTGAATGCTTTTATACTCAATTACAGAAGACAATGCAATTAGGCGACGAATAAACATATTTACATAAATAAACATATTTTGCAAACACAGAATACTAAGGGACAACAAAGAAATTTGAACTTTTTTTTTCTTAATGAGTCGTTTTCATCATTAAACAATAATAAAAAAATATCATTATTAAAATTCTTCATCCTAACTTATGAATTAAAAAAAGCAGCATTTCAAGTATTGATTACAATGAAATCGTAAACATATTGATTTACGAAAAACGGACAAATTAGAAAAAAAATATATTGATTATATAACTATTTTTCCCATTATATGACATTCGAGCTTTATTTTTTTTAATTCCTGTTATTAGTTCACATTCTCCCTACATTATATAATTTTAGCTGTATAGAATTTTATTTATCTGATTCGTTTCATTTTTTCAATTCCTACTATTTGTTCACACAGTCCCTATATATAGTTATTTACATATTTTCTTGAAATTTTCAGTCGTTAATACTTTTTATTCATCCACTTATGTTCAAATACATTTTTTAAAACTTGTAGCAGATAACACTTGATGTTAATACAGTTTTTGAAATAAAAATTCATTGTTTATTTTAATTAGTTTTTAATACTTTAAATAGAGTTTAAGCAGTTTGTAATTAAAATTGAAATCAACAGGTAGTAGCTCAATCGGCAGAATGCAAGAATTTCAGTATTTTTCACGTGAAGGTGAAGAATGCGAATTTAATTCTTGCGATAAGAAATTGTAGACCAACATCATATTCATAAATTAAAAAAGAAAAAAGAGAAACCGAATAAATAGTAACAAAGAAATATAATAGTCCAGCACCATATATAGAAAGGCAAATCTCAAGGAAATTCGCTTTCTATTTAGCAACTTAAGATTGCGAATTTGTCATATGTATTAGGTTGGTGCGTATGAAATGTCGGATTCTTAAGTGATTGTATAAAACTGCATATCTTTCTTCAAAAGCTGTTTATTCAATCAAAGTATGCTCCATTCGCTTCAATACACTTCTCCCAACGAGATTTTAAAGCGTAGATGCCTGTCTTAAAAAAATTTTGGTCTTTAGAATTAATAAACTCTGATATCGAGTTTTTTAGACTGTCTTCATTTTCATAGTGTTTGCCCCTTAAAAACAGCTCTAAATGCTTGAAAAAATGAAAATCGGTCGGCGAGAGATCCGGTGAATATGGTGGATGCTGCAAAACTTCATATTCCAGTTCGTTCCAGCTTATTTCGCTCTGTCAGTGCATGCGGTACCCACTTGTCCATCTTCTTAACCTTGCCAATCTCAGAAAGGTGTCTCAATATCGTTGTATGGTCAACTTTCATCCTGATAGCAAGTTCCCTCGTGGATACGGCTGGATCCGCTTCCACTAGAGCCTTCAGGTCATCATTCTTCACAGACGTTTTGGGTCTTCCGCGCGGTTCATTTTGCAGTGAAAAATCGCTAGTCCGAAATTTTTCGAACCAACGCTGCACTTTCCGATCGTTAACCGTATTCTCCCCAAACGCTTGGTTTATGTTGCGTGCAGCTTTTGCAGCACTATTACCAAGTTTGTACTCATATAAGAAAATGACGCGAATGTCGGCAGAATTCATATCGGCAATAAACTCAAAAGAAATAACAAAAGGGAAGACCTTCGAGAAAACCTATTTTGCTGAAATGAGTCTCTGGCAATGGACAATACGACTACGAATGAGGTTATGCCAAAGACAAAAGTATAACGAAAACAGGGAGACAAACGTCCGCATGTAAAGAGAATCCGACATTTCATACGCACCAACCTAATATATGCATACTTGGACTAATTGTACTTATTTAATAAAAAGTAACTAAAATGAAAATTTTCTTTGTTGACCTAAACTAGGAATTGATTATTTTTTTTATATTACTTGTTCCTATTCTATTAAAAAAAATCTCCGTTGTAATTCTTTAAATCACGCTCATCGCATTTGTTTTAAGTTACTCTTAAAGGAAAATGAAAAGCGGAACACAACAAGAATTTCTCATTCTTAAAGTAATAAAACTTATTTTCCTTCGCTTGAAAATTAAAAAAAAATCGAGATGTAATCGATAAATAATTAAATGAGTCAAGTCATGGAGAAGGAGACAGGATATAATATCAAGCAGAAAAAGGAATAATAATCTTTTCACAAATTGAATGCGTGGGAATTGATCGTAAATATATGTAATTGGATAAAGAAGCAACAAAATGAGAGGACTAATTGAAATAAGGAAAATCCTCATATAGATTCATATATTTTAATATGCAAAAATAGATATTAACTGATTGAAAAAGATTAAATGATTACAAAAGTCTGTTTGAATAAAAGATCTAAAAATCCGATAATTCTGTTTTTATTTATTTATTCTTTTTTGCGTCATTAATAAGCAAATATGAAGAAGTAAAAGTAACATGAAAATTAAAATTAAGAAAATAATTGATTTTCGTTCATTCAGAAAAGAGCTTAAAATTGTTTTGCCTTACCGTTTGCTCGTTTAAAAAAATCAGAAGCAAAAAATTTAATATTTGTTGCGTTAAAATTTTTCTTTTAGAATGCTTTTCCCATTGATATATTTTGTTTTCATAAATAACTTACAAATTAATTATTCTATTGATCTTATTTCTGCTATTTTTAAAAGCCTTACACCGTCATCATAATAGTTTTATAATCTGATCGATGCAGAATTAACTTTGGCCTGAATGAGCATACTTGTTCCCCTTTCAAAGCTGTATGAGCACGCTTTTGAGGAGATTATTCTAAACATGTTGGGAGGATGACTACAACACCCGGGTAAGTACATGAATCTTTAATTTTCCATTATATACGAATCAACTCGAGAACGTTTGATGGCCGTGTCTAAATCTAAGTTACAAGATCTTATTGCAAAAATTTTCACCATATACACTGCCTTGATACAAGTTAAATCTTTTATTATGAGCCCACTTTTTGTTATATAGAATTTGGAGAGAAGATTCCCGAGTAAAATGGAATCTCGTCATCTGACCTAGATCAAAATTAAGAGTTAAGGCCTAGTATAAGTCTGAAGAAGTTTCAAAAGGTGCGTTAGTATGTAATTAAAAGTGATAATGTTTGATCAACGTATGGCGGCGTTTTATGCATAGTACTTTCCTCAAATGAAGTGAAGATTAAACTAAATCATTACGTCTAGTCTTGAATTTGCAAGTATTCGGGTATACCTCTTAGAAGAGTCAATGTACAGGAAGAATGGCATTCTACTTTCTAAATGGACGAGATGGTCTATTGGTACAAAGATTCTATGTCATCCTCATTCGGCTTGAATTTTGTTGAAGTGTTTACAGTCTCACTCTGTTGTGTTGGGAAAATATGAAGAACATGGTAGTAGCTCTGATGACATTGACTACTAGGTCAATGTGACAAGTGTTATTTTAGTTACATTAATACCTCGTTACCTAAAGCAACACTAATGTTATTTTGGGGCAAATTTTGTAATTTTGCACCACGATCTGATGACAAGGATGAAACCTGAACTGATCCACTCTTTCCAAACTTCCACACCACACCAGCTACAGGATGTTTGGTCTCTTCTTTAACGTGCAAAAACTTTTATGTGCTACAAGCCTTAATAAATTTTATGTGATTTGACGTGAAACAAACCCATCCTACACGTCGGTTCTTCAGTGAAATCGGCACTCAAGGCTGGAACTTTCCCGTTCATAAGACGAGACCTCACCGCAAGACTACTGTGATCTTGGTTTAATTGATAAAACTATTTGCAAAGACAATTGTTAAACGACGATACAAACTTTTGATAAAAGATTAAACGCACAAACTTTGTTGGGCAATAATTAACATATTCTTTGGATTTTTATGGGGCATAAAAACGAATTTATTTGCTATTAAACTTTATCGTATACGAAATACATAGTAATTGCTTGGTTCATAAGCATACGAAATTTTGAAATACAAACCGAAATTTAGAAACAGAAACCAAAGTCAGTCAAAGGGATAATTGTCTGCCAATCTTTTTCTAGAAAAGTATGTGAAATAGAAATCTCAAAAATGTAATAAGTCCTGTAATTGAAATTTCCATAGGAGTTTTGACATCAATTCTGTATATTATATCACATAGTGACTGAGATGATACGATATAAATGTATGCTTAATTATCTTCATTGTGCAACAAATTTTTGCACAAAATAAATCATATTGTGTACTGGTTACCTCTGGTGACCAAAGGGCTCGCCAAGGATATTGATTATATTTAAAATCATTAAAATCGTTTTAATATAACTTCATGTCCATGACTCGATCAAACTGTCAGACAATTAATTAAGTCTAATTGTCTTACATATTCTCTGTTTATTGTGAACATAAACATATCTGTTATTAACCATTAGATGTTCATGGCATCATAGCGATATTAAAAATATAAATATTCGATTCCTTTTAACATTCGTACTGTAAATTCGAATTTTTATTCATCTTGTAAACACTCGCAGATATTAAGCAAAATTTGCCTTCTTTAGCTTTCAATAATGGAAGAAAATCGCTCTATCAAATATATGATGAAGCAATGAAAATGGTTTAAATTTCAGGGCAGCAATGTTACCTATTGTTGGACATTCGAGAAAGAAGAATTTTTTCAAAGAAATTGAATAATGCAGGAAAGATTTATGCAATATTAAATTGATACCATTAAAAAGGCAATTTCTTAAATTTTGAAAGATTTAAAATTCATTTTTGTGAAGGAATTGGAATATTTTTGGAAGATATAACAGAACCAAAAATTAGCCTAACTTTTATTAATTAAAATGAAAAAAAAAATCTCTACGAAGTACACATTTTCATCTTCCAAGGTAAAATGTTAAATTTGGTAGCTGTAGATCAAACGATTAGCTCCATTCTACATATATAGAATACAAGAAAGTAGAGGAGAGAGAGTTCTTTTTTTATTTTCATAATGATATGAAGAAGAAAAATGTACTTTGAAAAAATTAATGCAATCCTTATCTTCAGAAACTAATTGGATGCAATTTATTAAAATAAAAGTTTATCCTAACGCTTTAAATTTTGAAGAATTAGGTATAATTTTGTAATAATTCAAAGAATATTCATTTGTGGATTACATGTATATAAAGGGAAAAGTAGTTGTAAATCGTAAGAAAACTTATATTATCAATTAGTTTTGAAAATATAAACATTCAGTTAATGTTTATTTAAAGTATTGGTATGCAATTAATAAACAATACCAATACTTTAATCGAAGATTATGCAATCCTTATTAAGTGGAAAAGTAATAAATATAAGAATATGATTTATTACATGATGAACCAAACTAATCCCCAACCATGAAATCCTTATCCAGTTGATAGAAGAAGAAAGGCACTTAACTGACCATTGTGAGTGATGCAATGAAAAAATTGCGACGAAATGCGAATACTTGTTCTTCATTTTCAAGGCTTCAAAATTAGTTTGATTCTTTTTTTTTCTATATGTATTCTATGTAAAATATACTAAATAAAACGACGGACATCAAGGGGAACAATGTGAAAAACAATGAATTAATATGACATCAAAAAGTAAATGATGTAATGTAAACAAACAATTTATAAGATCAAATTGTAACTGATAACAAATTCTTTCCTTACCTTGTTTACTGGTCTTTATGCTAACAGAAAATAATGCAATTATATGAACAATTGACCTATGTATGATCAAACAGCGCATAAAACTGAGAAGACGTCACCTAAGCTTGAACAGCATGTACTGCCCGATCTTAGTTCACTAGTCTGACTCGTGATGTTCACGTTCAGCCCAATCATTATTCCACGAGTGTGACTCGTTTAATCAAGTACAGCTCTTATTTGTTACCAAAGTAGTGATTCATGATTGTCAAATTTAAACCAAAATTGCTATCAAGAGATTGACTCGTCAAATTACGTCTAGAGGTTAAAATCAATTTTGGCCATCTATTATTCCAAAAGACTAACTTAAATTAGAAGGATGATATATGAATTAAATGTGTATAAAAAATATGATTGTTTTTCAGCTCTAATAGCTTTTGAATTAAAAAAATAGGATATTTAAATTAACTGTACAGAAAAATTAGCAATCACTAACAATTAAAATATCTTGAAGTAAAATAGAGATTAAAAAAGATTTATTTGTTAACCTATTAAAATAAAACTTCATTAAAAGAAAGTTATTTAAATATATACTTTTAAATTAAATATAAAATACCAGGAAAACAGTGAAGAAAAAATAAATTTTCTTCTCACTCTCCGAAAAAAAGCGAAAAGAAACTTTACTGTTCAAAATTATTTCACAAATTGGTTAAATTAAAATATATATATATATATATAAAACGAAAAATTCTTAAGGTATATTAAAATACCAAAAGATTAGTATTACTTCGGAATTCCTATGGTCGCCTTGAAAATGATATAAAAGTAATTATTTAAAAAAAAAGGAAAGATTGCGTTACTTTGATTTCAAAATTTGTGTAATAGGTGGCTCACATACCAGTTAACAGTTGAGAGTCTGGGAAAACACAATAACTTCCTAGGTAAAGTAAAAATGAAATTATGAAATGCCTTTGTTTTAGCCTCGGAAGTAAAATATAATTGCTTTAGATATGGGACAAAGGGCGTTAACGGGTTAAGCAGAAATTTCAAATTTTAAGTTATTTGAATCATAAAAGTAATTAAATGCAAAATTTCTTTACAGCTAAAAAATAAACAATAGTTTTAAAAACTTCTTAAGAAAGCATTAGATGAATCAGAATCTTACAAAAAAAAAAAAAAAAAAAAAAAGAGAAAGAAATGAAAGAATAGAATATACACTAATGCATCATATTCCGTAGCTGATAGAATAAAATTTTCAACAGAAAAAAAAAACCCAGCTCTTTACGCATAAAAAAAATTATAGATGTTTAAACTAATAAATTAAAAACTTTTTGATGCTAATTAGTATGTAATATAAAAAATTAAAATTGAAGTGAATGTGCTGACATTCATGCATGTCGGTTATATAAGCAGCATGGGAAATTTAAAAGCATAGATGACTGATTGAATAATTCAAAGGAATCAAATGTTTGTTGTTGATGTCTTAAAAATATCGCAAAAGAAATTTTGTAATCAAAAAGAAAGATGGAACTCAGACGACATCATTCTCACATGATGAATTGAATTTCTATAGGTGAAATAAATTTCTCACCTACAAAGAGAAGAGGAATAAATAGAATATTTCAAGTTAAATTGTTAAAATATGGCTGTTCGGAAAAGAAAAGTTTCTGAAACTTCACTCCGTGACTTTGTTGGTTATCTTAGATGAAAACATTTAGGCAGCGCCATCTATCGGAAATATTGAAAGATTGTAAACAAAATAAAATTAGGCTTTTTTTTTTAGATATACTCCCCCGCTATGAATAAAAAATTCAAAAAGATTTCATGTATTGCTAATAATTATAAGATGCATATCATTGGCAGTTTTTAAATTTAAGAAAATGAAAGTGGTTTGAATTTTATAATTAATTATGCGATCTAAGAGATGACACAAAATATACCTGCTTATTGACAGTTAATATTTACATGAAAGAAAGAAAAAATAGCGAATTTTTTTACGATTTAAATACAAAAAATATAGAATTTAAAAAATCGTCCATCTTTTGATTTTTATTCTTAAGACAGGTCATAATAATTTTGTCGTTAATTGCAATATTTCATTCACATGAGCAATGTAAATTATATAATCAAAAGTAACCGAAATTTCTGAATGTACAATCTTTTTTTCCAGAAAGGCTATATGGTTAGTCTTTCAATTGCTTAAAAAATAGGATTGAACTCGGTCACTCTGCAAGATTGACTAGCACTTGGCGAATGAAAAATAAATATCCGGCAGCCCAGTGTCACGGAAAGGTGATAATAAATTGTGACTATCATTAATGGTTTAGTTTATTTGAACATAAATTTTAGCAAAAATTGCTCACCTATTATGTAAATATACAATTAATGTACATTTACATAATTAATTAAATACTACATTTATTATTATTTTTTTTTTTTCAAATCAAAATTTTTTTCAGAATGTTTTTGTTTACAATACGCGAAGATTTCAGCGAAATAATACAAGAATATATGGTAATTTACAAATCGAGCATTATATAAAAATTAAAACTTAGAATGTGTGAAGAATAACGAATCTTTTCAGTACTAAAGAACATGTACAAAGCAAAGTATAATTTTTACAATATTTCAAACCCAGATAATAAGATAGCTTTATAAATAGGATGGACGAATCCTTTTAAAATTTAGAAAAATATCAATATTTTCGGTAGCTGAATTTCAACTGCTCTCAAAGTGAAGCTAAATGATGTTTAAACTTAAATCTACGGATAGTTGCGAGGGTTTCAGATTCGACATCTAAACTCACCGAAGAACCGTCGAATAAGCTGACCTGGTGCACATTAAATCCGTCGGGTATAAACGTTCTTCCACTGGTGAATGGAAGTTTGGAGAGGGGTTATGCTAGCTCAGGTGTTGTTCTCGTTACCTGACAACGGTTCAAATTTACGAGGGGCATCCCGAAATAATTATAGTGTTGTTTTTAAACGGGATGTTATTATTCAACTAAACTATTGATAGTTACTATTATGGAATTGTTTAAAGACTAGAAATATGTTGATTACTCCCAAGGACACAGTTTAAAGCGTGGTATTTTAGATTTTATAGTTCACAATACATGATATTTAAATCATTATATTTGTGCAAAAATTTGAATTATAATATTATGTAATCTGGTATATACTATACCAGTTACCTTATTCTATTGTTTATCATGCAAATGTGTCAATAATGTAAAGCGATGAGATTTTTTGAGGTAATAACGACGATTATTCAGAGAAGAAAATTATTCACTTTTCCGGAGTGTTGCTACATGCATTTATCACCAAATCATCACTTTAAAATATGGTGGTGTTTTGGAATAAAATACCTCAAGAGCCAATTTCGGACATACTGCGCTAGGAATATGATGGCGGTTTAAAATATGTTTCAAACATGTTATTCTGATTGATGCAAATTCAAGAGCTATTTACTCAACATCTGGAATTTTTTTAATAAAAAAAAGTTCATATAGATTTTTGATCACATAGTGTATCGTGAATATGATTGGGCTATGTGATATCCTCAGTAAAAGTCATTCATAATGAAAATGAAAGATTATCTGAATTAAATAACTTATAAAAAGTAAAATGAGTTTGTAAAATATTTAGAGTTTTTTAATAACAACCATTTTCAACTTCATTTTTTTAAATAATAACCTATTATAAGATGCATGGTGATATTTTAAAGTTACCTGCATATCAAAAATAATAAAAACAATCATTATAATTTGGTAGTATAAATTTATCTCCGAATGAGTAATATAAATAGTTACAAAGACGATTATTAGTATATTAAGGTCTCAGTTATTTATTAGCTGTAATTATTTAAATATCTAATTTAAATATCCACCAAAACTCAAATAAATTCAGTTACAAAGTTTGATTCTTTATTAAATTCTTTTTAATTTATAAAAAATTCTTAATATAAACTTAATAGTTGCAATACAAAGCAGTGTCATCTATTTTTAAAAAGTATTTATATCATTCTCTAGTCATATTTAATGATTGACAATATGTCACTGAATGAACTGAAGTGCAAAATAGGGACAGGTGTGCTTTAACAACACTAAGAAACACGATAAATACGGCACATTTATATACTAACTCTTTTGTCGCTGAAAAAATTCTTTTAATAAAGTTTAAATGTTAACGAGATAGTCTAGACTATTTCGGTCGTAATTTTCTACGACTGATTTCCTGGTTCTGTCAATTCATTATCGTAGCTTCTCAGGTTTTCCATTTCGTTTTATGAAAAGCTTGATTTGTCCTTTTTTTGTAATAATCGAAAACTCTTGGAACAACGCTTTCACTTAAATTTATAAATAATTTTTTACCTTGTTTTCCAACTTTATGGATAGGCAACTGCCCGTATGAATTTTTTTTTATATTAAAAAGTCTAAATTGCCTTAAAAAGTCTAAAAAACCTTTGCTTTGGAAGATAAGTGAATTTCTAAGAAGTTCTGCAACAATATATATTTTTGCAATTGATTTCGTTGTTTCGAGTGGTTTACTATCTTTTTTATTGACTGGTAAAGACAAATTCTATAAATGTAAAATATACAAATATATTTAAAAAGAAAAGCCAGATGACTCACGATTATGATGACTTTTTCGCTTATTTACAGAATGCGTTGCATTTTGTATTCAGCTTCGAAGTTCAATGAAAAATACGCCTTTTGAACTTCTTCCATTGAAATATTGTATCCATATTTTGAAACAAATCTACAACAATGGTGCCAAAACGCATACCAAATTCCATATTCTTAGTTTATTGCGTTTCCAAATTATTACGTTCAAATGCAAACATTATCACAGATCAACAACCCTCTTATTAATTCGGTTCAAAATTTAGATCTACAACTTAAATAGTAAATCCATATGCTAAGTTTTATTTATCTAATTAATCATGCTCCTTATTCATTTATTTCGTCCAAATTTGATTGAAATTAACAATTTTGATGAGTAGACCATATACTAAAATTCCATATATCTACGTTTGTACGTTTTGGAGTTACCGTGTTTACAAATAACCAGAATGAAATGCAATTTTAATTTCGAAAATGGCCTTTTTTAATTTATGAAAGTTACGAACGTGCAGATATATCAAAATTATAAGGTTGTATTTTTCAATGATGACAATAGTTTCTCTTTATATTACTCTGCGACAATTTTCATTCACAAGGAAATGAATAAAGAGGAAATGAATAAAGGAAACTTAGCATCGAATTAAGGGAAAATTCTTTTCAATACAAATATATATATATATACATATCGAATTCAAAAATATCCGAAGAATTTAGTAGATTTTCATTTACGTCAAAACTACAAAACAGCACCCAAATAGAAAATGCCATCTAAATGCTTGAAGAAGAAAATATCCAGTCAGTTAAGTAATTAAGGAGCCAATAAATGATAAATCATTCTATTTCTGAGATAATTGATTATTTTATTTTTGTAATAAATAGCTTTTTTTTATTAATGTAGCAATGAGAGGCTTGTACTTTTTAACAAGAAAGCAAAACCCTCATTATAAATTAAAGTAAGCCTATTCAAAATTAATTGATATTTCGATTTCAGAATCTTCAAATGACAAATTACTTACTTAAAAATCGAAAAATGGTTTGTAAGCCCGCATATTTAACAATAAAAATGTGTATTCGAGTTCCATACTAATGATTATAAACTAAGACATTTGAAAAGAGCTAAATAAGTATTAACATTAATGCATCTTTGATATCCCTAATCTAATTAGAGGCTTTAATTAGCAACCAAAATTTGTAATTGAGATTTCAGTTTTTCTCTACTGTTTGAATAAAAAAATGGAATTACATATGTTTTAAGTCTATGCGTGCAATCTAATGCCCCCATAGAGGAGCCATTGGTGTGTTAAGGGTTAACTAAATATTTATTGTCTCGTATTTTTAGAAGCATCATTCTTTTCACTAATGGGCAATGTTAATATCAAGTTATTATCATCCATTTGCTTCGCTGATTAACTCTGTTAGTTATGGCCTCTGTACCATTGTATTGTAGATGTGTGTTTTCTAAAACATATTTGAAGACTGTCAGGTATTAAGCATCACATCTCAATAAATAAAATTATTTTTCAAAGATTCGCCCTGCAGCCGGACATGATACATATTGTTATCCATCTCTATAAATAAAAATGAATGTTTGTCTGTACGTCTCTTATTCCTTCCTAAACCGTTGATCCGATTGCGTTGAAATTTGGACAGCTTGTTGCTTACATCTACTGGATGTTTATAGGAATAGTATAATCACCTAAAATTTAAAAAAAGAATTTCGATCTCAACCGATCTATTTACCAAGGATTAATCTCTAAATAACTCTCCGAGAAGACGATAGATTCTGTAGAAATGCTAAATCCAAGTAAAAGGTTAATACTTTGTAGCTATATTACGGAAACGTCAGACAAGTCATTCTCTGAGGTAACAACTTTATTACCGATTATGCGAAAAAGTTTTCGGGAGACCAACCCACGATTTTTTAAATTTTAATTAAATTTTAGCGTTTTCTGCAGTAAATACCAAAAATATTGTAGTACAAATAATTTTGCACCATATTAATTTTCAAAAATTATCTTTTCAAATATATGAACGATTTTATGGTATAAATATATTTTCTATGTTAAATCAATTTTAAAAGAAAACATTTCAATCACATTTTCTAAAATAACATTCAGAATTCTGAACGAATATTAAACGAATCAGGTGATAAAATAAATCTTTTCTTTCATTACCATTCTGAAAGGACACCAAGTTTTACAATTCTAAAAGAATACACAAATCTAATTAGTAAAAATGAATATCTGTTTTTTCGTATTTTATATACTGTCGTACCCTTCGTCCTATTTCTATAAAACATTGTGACACTATTGATTGATTGCACTTAATATTATTTTTTTCGGCGGCAGTAACGGGCCGGGTATCAGCTAGTTAAAAAATAAATAAAAAACATGGGGGTTACAAAAGAGGAGCCAATTTCAACTGCGTCCTCTGCATCTGATTATGCTACAAAAGGGTAATTACATTTCATGCCCCATCACTATTGAGAGAATATTTATGTTAACTGAACTGAAATAGTGTTAACTCAAAATTTAATAAATTGCTCTTTTTTTCTGGGAAGAATAACTAGATTGAAATCTATTCATTCTATCTAAGAGCTTATTTCATATTTTTGTGAAATAAAAAAATATTATTTAAGTTAGCTCTTTGTAGATAATATTAATAATATCTAGAAATTTCTTACCAACTTAAGTGCATGTCTTGCATTATTATTTGACAAAATAATCTATAATTATCTATAATAATCCCTTATGCGAAATAGCATTTTATGCTTGAATAAAGATATTTTACCACCATTTTATATCAAATTTTTAAATGCAAATAAAAATATACTTTTAATCTTAAAGTAAATAAAAGTTAGTGTAGTGATTGTGTATGTATGTATTTTCCACATCTCTTCTCATATGACAGATAACATTTGGGCAGGTTGAACCAAATTTTGCATACTCATTATTTAAGAAAATCAGAATAATATCTACTCTTCAAAATACAAATGTTATCGAAAATTCAACTAATTAATAATTAATCGTTATTATATCTTTTTTCCTTAGAAATATTGGAACAAATTAACTCATAATAAATATTTTTATACCATTCTAAAATTCCAACTTTTATCTTTTCAATCTTAATAACTTCATTTTTATGTAATTTTTTTGACTTTTATTAGAATCGCAAAATTTAATAAATTATTGATGCAGTACTTTTTAAGAAAATAACTATCTATTGATACTACGTTCCAAAGTGCTGATCAATCTTTAAACTACTCTAATTTTTAATTTTAAAAATTTTTTTTACTCGTCTATTTATTTTTACATTTTTGATGCAGTTTATTATTTATTTTTTTTGTTTTAAATGAATTTATATAAAGAATAGTTACCAGAGCACATTAGCATATTTTCGGAGGAACAGTAGAACAGAAGCTGAAAATCAGACGATTAACAATTAGTATCAGGAACAGAAGTTTTTGAAAATTGTCTGACTTAATAACTTTTCTGATTTTAATAATAAAATGTTTCAGATGATAAATAATTTTTATATTATAATATTAGTCTGGAAGTACTTAATTCCGTGTAACTGCTGGTGTATAAACTAGTTTGGTAAATAAAATAGGAACATCTCATACCGAAGCACATATTTCATGATATACAAATAAGACCTGTACCGGAGCAATTATTTCCCACATACCCTACTTACAACTCTTAAAAAGAAATAAATTAAGAACTCTTACTTACAACTTTTAAGAATAATACTAATATTTGTCTTATGTATGGTATATGTATTGGCCGCTGCCATCTACAAAGATAGTTGGTGTTAAAATTATCTCTGCCCTTTTGGTGAGCGGCATTATTCCATCTTCTCTTTGGACGTCTAGAAAAATAAACAGTTTTATTTAATATTTAAATTGTGTAACTTGTAGGTGCTAATAAACCTAAGCGTTAAATAATCAGCAAAAGTCAATAGTTGAGGTCTGAAAATTTTCCTATTTTAAGTTGATTCTTCATGTTTTTTCTTCACAGTTCAAATGTAAGGTTATAAATAGGTAATATAATAAGGTTATCTTCGTGAATTTTTAAAATTTTATATTTCTTGCTGCATATTTTCCAGTTTGTGGATCACTATTTGTTTCAATATGATTTTAATGATTAATCTGATTTGAGTGCTCTCGAGAATTATGGATATAGAACATCCTATTACAAACAAACAAAAAATTTTAGAGTTATTATATGTAAAGTGTATCGCAAATAATAATTTTTTAAATACTGTCAATATGAATGATATTTTCTTCTACAGCTTCCGGTAGTTAGCACATTTAGACGAATAAATCTGTTATTTAATAAGATTATGGCTTAATATCAAATGATTACTTTCAAATCTGTAGTACAGAAGACATTAAACTAGATGCGAATTGTTATGTATCTAGTTTTAATCAAACTAATCTTGAAGCACTTAAGCAAACTTAAGGTAAATAGTTTCTTGGAGTTTGGTTGGCTTTCTGGTGGCTGTAAGGGGAAACTGAACTAAATGTTTGCTGAACTTGAATGATAACCTACGAAACCAAGCTGATATCTATATGGAATTCATTACTAAAATCTATCTATTAATATTTAAATAGTCCTGATTTAGAGCATAACGAGAGATTAAAGTTTAGTTTGGTTCAGTTATATAAGCGACCCGTTTTAAAGCAATACTGGGGAAATTCTGAGATGGACCTCGTAATTTTGAACAGCGGTTAGATGACGAAGATGAACCGCTTTCTCCAAACTTCCGTACCCCATAGCGAGAGGACGCTTGACCCCTTAACGTGCATCAAACCTGCTTATACGATAGTTCTTCGGTAAAATAGGGTCTCGAACTCAAAACCTACCGGCTGCGTAGCTGAGACCTTACCACTAGGCCACAGCGAATCCTTTTGCTTCTTTTAAATTAAAAATATCCAATAATAGATGCTTTCCGTTATGTATATGATTTGAAACATCCTGTATTACGGATATAGTTATAGAAATAGAAATATATTTTTGCTCACTTTATACTAATTTTTGTGTCATATCATAAAATTAAATACCGCACTTAGACGAAATTTACTTTTCACACCTGGTACAAAAAAAGGATTCGATTTCAAATAAAAGAAAGTATCAACAAAAAGAGCAATTTAACTTGTCCCAAAATAAAACTTAACTTTCAGAGACTGTAGCATTTTTCCTAAAAAAAATCTTTGAACTGAATGTAGTATATCTTTTAAAATTACTCTTAAAGTAAAATAATAAACCCACAAGATATTTTTCTGCCCTTTTTAAGTAAGCGCTTCGATTTCATAAACCCGCAAAATGTCCTCAAAGCCTTTACTGCACCATAACTCCCAAAATGGTCGACGTAATAGAAGTAGCAATTTACATTGAAGCAGGAGGAGCGAAAAAAATTACGCCATTAAGTGTTAAAAAAAATTGGACTTTATTGTCGCTTTGGCTCATCTTCCGAGGTTATTGGTAAATCTTTTACAAGTGCGGCCTTAACTTAACACAGCAGCCGGGGAAGACAAGACCCTGTTACAGGTATTGATTTATCGGATTTTTAAATAAAATGACCACCTTCTGAAAATGTAGCCTTTCCATGGATAACTCTGGTTCAACGATCGGTGTCGAATGTTTTTGCAGCATTAAGAGTTTTTTTTCCTCTTTTTTTTTAAAAAAAAACCTTTTTTTTTTTTTGCTTTATTCTTGCTCTTCTTAACTTATGTAATATAGCTTTTTATTCTGCCTTCTGGTTATAACAAAAAATAAATCTACCCAATAAAAAAAAATTGACATAAAAAATCTTTTCAGAAGTCGAGGGAATATTCAAAAATTGAAAGCTCACTTACTTTTTTTTTTAGATGTAGATTTTTTTTTTTAAAAAAGTCTGGGGGTTTTATTCTTTATAAGTTTAATTAAAAAGCATTGAAGGAAAAAAGTATTGATAAATATGGCAAGAAAAAATAAAGGATGGAATATTTGGGCCATGATATATTTCTACCAATAATTAATTTCTTTATGAAAGGTAAATACAAGTTTAGACCGTTATTTTCATCTTACGCTGTTTTAAATTTTGATTAAAAAATACCATGATTTCTGAAATATAATAAGCTTTTTTTTTAAAAAAAAGCATGATTTGGCATTTTTAATTAATTTTTCTACAATCAATAATTTTACGCTGTTGAACCATCTCACTAATAAGAAAAAAATTCCTTTTCACTATGTGACTCTTTAAGTGCCAATTAAATTTTATTCACATATGCATATGCACTCATTCTAGATTAAGTTGCTACCTTTTTATATGTAAAAGGAAGGAACTAACGGTCAAGGAATAGCGAGTTACATAACCAGGCAGGGCAAAGAATGTAAATCGAAAGATGAAATGTATGCATTTTATACTCTGGACGAACTATCAGGCGAAATATTCATAGTTTTCTTTTAAGCGAAAGCAAATGTGAACCAAGAATTCATCCTAACCCGATATATATGTGCTAAAATAAACTCGCACCTAAAATGTCATTTAGTTGCATCGGGTCTATTTGACTAAGTCACTATATTACTCTTCTTTTTTTCATCAGTTGTCTACTCAAAGTGTAGATTTCAGTTTAGTTCAGTCACATTAACGACCCGTTTTAAAACAACACTCGGACTCTTTGGGACGGACCTCGTAATTTTGAACCGCGTTCAGATGACCTGAGCTGGAACTTCTCTCTCCACACCACACCAGCAGGAGGACGTTTGGCCATGACGGATTTAACGTGAAACAGGCCCCCTTACAAGACAGTTATTCAATAAAACCAGGTCACGAAACTGAAATTTTCCGGTTCCGAAGCCGAGCTCTTACCACCAGGTCACCGTGGCCTCCTCAAGTTGTAGGAAAGATATATTAGACCAACTGGAATATAAAATATGTCATGGAGTGGCAAAGGAAGCTAGTGGGACTGGTCACCCGGTAACTTTTTTGTATACACTCTAATAAATATGTTATCTCACTCCACATAAAGTAAGAGCCTTGGCCAAGGCCATGACTGCTACGAGTGCTCTGATTTTTATTTTCAGTCTCCCACACGAGAGTTGTGATCTCAATAGTACAGAAAGCCTATAATTGTATATAAACAACCGCATGGTATTCGCGAACAATAGTTATGAAAGAGCCATTAATGGAATATATTTGCAATTTTCTTGGCGATTAATATCAAGGTAATTTTTACTCAAAACGCATTTTAAAAATTAAATCTGCTAGTTTTTGAGCCTGTAACTCAAAAGTTATTTGAGCTAAATAGGCTAAATTTGGTATATGATCTTTATAACAAGTTTTTAGATTTTTTAAATCGAATTTTGTATTTCATTCAGAAGAGATATATCTGTTCTTTCATTCGAATATAAGTTAACATGATTAACTACAATACAAAAAGAGCTAGATGAAGCTTTGTAAGCTAGTAAACAGATTTAGCATCTAAAATACCAAATTTTGAATCCGTACTTGTAAAATGGCTAATGTTCTATCAGTAACTCTAGCATATATGCAAATGCGATAATTCAAAAATTATGATTTAAAGAAACGAAATATTAGCTACAGATAAATAAGATAATGTGTCTACAACTGTAGTTCTTTCTCAGATGTTGGTTTCAAAGAAAGAGAAAAAGAGTTCAATAAACATATTGGTACTTGTGTATAAACTGCTTCCTAGCAATTATTCGCCAAAAAATTGCCAAAGACCGCCCACTTATAGGCTCTTTTGTATTTATTACTCTCCAATTGAATGCCATTAATAATACGTAATACAATTATTAGAGTATGCAAGATAGTTTCGCGGATATCATAATACCCGTTACACGTTATCCGCTCCAGTTGTGAACTTTAAAAAAAAGACATGTTATGAAATATGAAAGAGGTTCTAAATAAAGATTATAATTTCTTTTTATTTTACTTGAATTACTTACATGAAATCTAAATTCATGTAAAATCTTGGCGCCATATTAAACAAATTTAGTATTCAATTTTGACACTATTACAATCCAAGCTTTAAAAAATGTTCCTTTCTTCTGCAGCCAAAATTGAAATAGAAATAAAGCTCTCAGTTTGCTCATTTTAGAATAAACAACGAATGCCTGAAAGATGCATTGTCCTCTAATTGTCTGATCTTCTTCAAGATTGCCATTGAGATATTTTAAAATCGTTCTGCAAAAGTAATATTCAAAGCTTTATGATGCTGATCATTTTAATTGCAAGAGAGGGGGATATTCTTTTATTTAAAACTAGCTGATACCCGGCGAGCTGTTGCCAAGGAAGAAATAATTTTGGAAATATAGTTTGAAATTTAAAATAACTGTATTGTTTAATTAGGAATGATAGAAAGAATATTTATTTTCGTATCGGAAATTAATACATTCATTGAAATTGAGCTATATATAAATGGCTGGCTGGCAATTGGCTGGCCATTTTTTTTCTATCTTCAGCAGAAACAAATAATTGCAAGTAGTAAGTATTCAAGGTTTTATCTGGCAAAGCATAAGAGACATTAAGACATTCATTTTTATTTATATAGATATTTAATGCGTCAAAAATATTTTACTAAATATGGTCTATATTAATGGAAGACTATAAAAAACTACCTTCCTTGATTATTTAAGGAATATATTTATTGTCTGAAACAAAATAAATATAATTTTTATGCCATTTAAAGCATTTTTTTTCAACTAAAGATATGTACCTATCTTTAAATGTTTAGAAAGCTAATGGGCTCTAATTCGATTACACATCCAGTGTAATCAACTTTATCTCTCGTCTTATCCAAGCATAAATTCAAATCCATTCTTTATTCACCATAAGGAATTCTTTTAATCCAGTTATTATACATTTACTTCAAGACTTGATTGTATATAACATTTTTTGTCTCTTGTATTCTCTTCATTACTATTTTAATGAGTTTTTCATTTTTTTTTTCTGCTTTAAATAAGCTTGTAATTGGATGGCTGTTCATATTGTAAGAGCAAAATTATTTTATCACTATCCTGAATTACCTGTAGGAGAAATTTTTATTTAAGAATTTGTATCCAATTGCTTTAAAAAGGTGAAAATATAACTTTCAACACACTTGGGAGAAATTCTGGAATTAGCAAATAGACAACTTTACTTCCTGTTTTGTATTATAAATTTATAATTATATGTAATTATAATTTTTAAGTTTTCAAACATTTATCATCCGTTTTCCTTCGAAAGAAAAATAAACAAATAAATTTACTCTCGCAATCGGTTATTATTATTTCCTTCTTTATTATTTTTTTGAGCATCTGTTCATCTTTCATTCGTCCTCATAAAATCGGTGATGAGTCTCAAGTATCCATGAGTGGAAGGGTTGACTGCTTATTAAATTTCTGAACCAAGCCAGAGAGCATGCGCAAAGTGCACCTGGTGTAATGTGAGAGTCGTTTTCATCGTTAAGATCCTATTTTTACTTCAACGTAATCATTTACTCACATTGGAGTCAGCAGAAGTTGAATTGTATTGAGATAGAGATTGTAAAAATTTATGATAAACAGTAAATTCAGAAGCTTAAAGTTCTAGGGGAAGCTAATTTTATCTGAGAAGAACAAAGAACAGGAAATGTTAATTACAAATAAGGGCGGAGAATTTTACTTCGCTTGAGAACTATTAAATTTGATAACTCAGATGAAAGTTGTCTTGTGCAAATCATAATTCTTTTTCTAAAAATAAGTTTCCGGTTAACGAAATTTGGAGATCTGTCGAATGGAAGAAAGTCCTTGCAGACATAAAATAATGATGATGAAACAGTTATGATTCATTTGTTCTGAAAGCGGAAATTGAATCATTTTGTTTTTAGAGAAATGTCAATCGACTGTAAAAACAAGTCCTTCTGTTTGAATAAATGACGTTGCCAGACTTGAGAAAAATTATTATTTCTCTTACAACTGTCTCAAACCTTTTTTTTTTTTAACGGTAAAACTTTTATAGTTCAAATGAGGATCATAATATTTGTTTCGAAATTCAAAAGTATATTCTTTCTGAGAAAATAAATTAATCGAATAAATTATATCGTAACATCCATAAAGAAATGTATCGGCATCTAATTAACTGCGTGTTTGCCTTCTGCAAAAACAGCGAATAAAAAGAAATGTAAATTTTCATTTTAAAAAACTGTACATTTCTTGTTACGGATAAAGAAAATTATAACTTGTTTATCCGAACTGCAAGTATATATATGTCGAATCTATAATTTAAATGGTGTCACAGTCCCATGACTAATGTGACTGAGTACATCGGATAGCACACAGTCGTGTGCAAAACTAATAATTTCAGAACAGCACAAAGGAAAAAAAATGTACGCCCCGGAAATTTTGATGAATGTCCATTTTTCAAGCTTCCACACATTTAAAAAACACTATTTTTCTCTCTACCTCAAAAATTTAACTCGAAGTCATTTTAAGGAAGGTGATTAAAATTTCATCTATGATCTTTACGAAAACTTAGTACAGACATATCCTGTTTTCAATAAAGTTCATTCTCAGGAAATTTGTTTTTAAAAAAAAGAAAGCTAAATAAATGAAATTCAGTACACAATTTTGTCATTTAAAGTGTAGATTTGAGTTCGAATTTGAAACCAAATCCGTCAAGGGATTGATCGTCTTTTGAATTATATTTCCATATGTATTTAAACGTGGTAACACAAAAATGAGCAACATGCAAGAAATCTAGTATATATTCTTGTTTCTTAAATTTTCGTTTTCTATGAATTTTTGAATTCAATGGGTTAAAAAAAAGCGCCTAAAATTCGTATTCGGTTTTCTTGATGATACTAAGAGGCATAAAACGTTTATGTGTCAGTGGGACTCTGAAAATAAAATTCTGAACAATTTGACGTTTATAATCTTGCCCAAAGTCTATTTTTATGTGTGAGAATGGAATATAAAATATCCACCATTAAATATGCGAAAAATTTTTGGGGAGAAAACTGCTTCAGAATTCTAATAAATACATTTGGCATGAGGTACATTTATTGCCACTGATAGAAACAATTCGAATTGTTAATAATCAGAAATTCAGAGATATAAATGTCCACTTGATACTTACCTTAGAGAAAACTCAAGTAGCGTCATAATCACACGACTAATGTAATTTTATTCCAGCTATATTCGCTGTTGATTTGAAGACCAATAAATTGCTTCTTTCTTAGTTAATCTGCATTCCTACTAAAATCTACATTCCACCACAATGGCGAAGAAGGTGGGGCGCCATTGTGGTGGAATGTAGATCTGTGCAGGAAGCAACAGGACTTATGTTTTCAAGAGCAATTTTTTTAATAATCACATTCACACACTGAACAATCTCACAGGCAAAAAAATGCTGCTACGCCATTATATTGTTTCTTTAACTGATTTTTCATAAGTTTGGATATATTGGTTTAAATATCTCTTCTGTATTCTGGTGGCGAAAATTTTAAAATTTCCATTTACCACTTAGAAAAAAAATAAATCAAGTCTCGGATGCTACCTACTTTATTTCTTAAAATAAAAAAAATAAAAAAATGGAAACAGTGCAATTTAAGGAAAGCTCATATAGAAATTTTAAATTTTGAGAGAGCGTTTTACTAGTATCATAGTTAAAATGCTACTCATTTTGAAGTGAAATGTTATTTTAAGAAATTAATGAAACCTTATTTAATAAATACGAGGGGTGATCCAAAAAAGATTACAAGTCAAAGGAAAAATGCTTTATTAACAATAGACTCAGAATACGAATAATAATTAGTTGACATATGTGACGGTCACTTCTCTACATAATATCCAAACCTGTTGAGGCATTTATCACACAGTTGGACCAATTTGTTTAACCCGTCTGGGTAATAATCAGGTCCCAGGCTATTGAACCAATTCTCGGTACCGTTTTGAACATCACCGTCTATGAACCTTGTTTCGGATAAGTGTTTCTTCAATAGGTAATAGACACTGGGAAAGAAAATAGACACTGGGAGTCAAATTGGGCTTATATGGGGAGGGGAGGGGGTCCAAACCTTCCATTTAAATGCTTCCAGCAATCTCTCTTCCCGCCTCAAAAGAGCGACACCATTTCCTCACCTGTTGTCAATTCATTGTTTCGCTCCATATTCTTCAACGATTTGTCTGTGAAGGTTCGACGGAGACACATTCTTGGACATAGAAATCGTATCATGGCTTGCACTTCTGTGCGAGACCCTATTTCTAGACGTCTTGCTATTACTGTCGCTCTTTCAGGTCTCAGTATTAACACTATCTGCTCGAACGACCGCTCTAAGACAACTAGAGTCATCTGCCTCCATCCTGGGTAACAATATTTTCATCTGCAATTTCTACTTCCCAAATACTATGGCTGGTAAATTTTTTTGGATCACCCCTCGTATATGAAACTTAGGATATTAAATTAATATGATAAATGAAACATAAACAGAAATAAAATATATAATGAATTTAACAAAAATATTCTTTTATGAACCTGTTAAAATTTGGGATTTATTTTATCTTTTCTAAAGTAGAACGAAATATATTTAACATCAAATTAGTTAGTAAATGTCTATTGGAAGCTTTTTTATCACTTCTCGTTAGAGATGCTAATTCTTCATAAGTTAAGAAAGAACGGCAAAAGTAATTAATAAACATTTTGAATACAATGTGGTCTGTAATTAATAAAAATAATTTGGAAGAACATAATATTGAATATAATTAATAAGTTTCATAATATGGTCTTCGCAATCAATTGCTTTTATTATTTAGAAACAGCAACTTCTTAATATCTTAAAGTGAAAAAAAAATTTAAGCTCCTTGAAATTTTTTTGATGAAACAAAAATCTAGACGCTTCAGTTTCTTATCTCAAACCATAACGTGTTATGATTTGTTAATGAAGTATTAACTAATCTAATAAATTAGCCATATTACTTTCCTTTAATAAGCTATTTTCCTAAATCCTTTTCTTAAATCAATCTGATTCCCAACAATTTGTCCATGTGCCATTACAAGAAAAGAATGGTCAATTAAAGTTAATGTCGGCTCTTTTTAGACAGAACGCGATGGCAGATATGGTTACGAAACTGAAAGAATAGGAAACTCGTATTATTTATAGTATATTAAATTAGCTTTTACTCAATATAGTGTCTTATGAAGAAGATCTTTAATGATGTGTTTCATAGTATTAAACTGAAAATCTCTTTCCCTGTTTCTGAGGAAATAAAAATTGGTATCTCTTGTTAACTTTATGATCTCATTTATTTCAAAGGTCTCTTATTCGATATTCTGAATCCTTATAATATAAAATATATTATTAGATATTTTGTATCATTATAACGATTCATAAAATTATATAAAATACTTTGTTTCATTATAATGATACTAAGTACCTTATATAAAATACTTTGTATCATTATTATAAAAAACAAAGTATCATTTTTATAACGATACTTCGTAGGATTTAAAACTTTCCAAATAAAATGTCTATTTCTGTTACGTATTTACCGTCAATTTCAAGTTTCCTACTCTCGTTTTCTCAACATCCGGATAGATAACGAATTCAAACATTCTGAAGAAAGAAGAGATTTTGTTAAGCTGTAAAACATTAGGATGCCACATAGGTTGAAGATTGTGTTAGTTGTGCACTTAAGATGGTTTAATTGGGATTTTTTTTGGTTGGAAAGTTGATTCACATCTATGCTGCAGGAATTTAAACCACCACGAAATCATATATTCAGGTTTAACAACAGAATGAAAATCCCCACCCCTTTCTAAATGACAAAGAAAAAAAAAAATGAGGTCCAGAATTCCAATAGTTGACAATATCCTCAAAATCTCAGTCTGCTGCAACTCTCGGTAGACTGATGATAAAATTTTTATCATTAAGCAACAGCAGAGGGTCACACGTTCGAGACGCGGTTTTCCCAATTCTCGCACTATTTACAAATGCCTGGTCCGGATGGAGTGAAACGTCCTACAGTTGATGAGAGGAGTCAGTTTGGGGAGGGGTTGCTATATCGGGAACAATCCATTTAATGACGGTCCAGTCGATTTAAAGGAACATAGTGAAATAGATGTTTATTCGTAGAATTTTTAACTACGTGTACAGTAACTTTTAAGCATGATTCTTGATACGCATACTAGAATGATAACTATCGTGGCTCGTGAATATTGTATATTAAGGAATGAAGAGAATAATTCACCGAGGCACTGTATCAATATTTTAAGGATTTTCCTGTGTGTGGTATATAATATTGCATTGTTATTGCTAAAAAGTATTAAGTATTGATAATTACTGAATCTCACCTAACTTTATTTCTAGTCAAAATCTGAAATACAAATTTTTATAAAATAATTTAAACATAAATTTGATTATCCGTAATAAAATATTGGTTTTCATTGTTATAAAAAAGGAATCTCAATATTTTTTGTATTAAATTAGTAAATTTCTATTTAAATCTAAGCAATCATTTACAGATTAAAAAAGTAATTATTTACACATTTTTGATAAGCGGTATGAATGGTTTTGAACTGATAATATTAATTGAAATTAACTTCATTAATAAAAAAATCATTAATATTTTATATTACATTCATGTTATATATCATTATAAGTATTCAAGAAATATAATTATTCTATAAGTGTACAAAAAATACTAAACCTAAAATGACTTCAAAAAATTTATTTTTATATCAAAAAATAATTGCCATTACTTATTTTATTTATGTGAAAATATTTTGAGAATTGCTAAAGTCATATATATTTTTCTTTCAGTTTCAAAGTTTTCAGTTCAAAGTAACTACAATTTTTAAAATCAAGTAAATTACAAAATCTTCTATGCTAAAAAAACAATTAGGTATTTTCAAAAATCTTGCATATAATTACTCCTAACTGCTAACCTATTTAAACCACAATTAAATACTCATTTTAATACTTACTTTAATATAATTTGGCCTATTGAATATTAAATTAAAACACTAAATTTTCAGCTTCTTCTGAAAAATATAACTTTGTAACTGAAAAATAAACTTTAACTAAGATTGACAAATCTCTAGTACTCAATAAAAAGTTTTTTAGAATAAATAAATTTTTTCAAAAATGTTCCTCGTAACTTGTCAACAACTTCTGGCCTCAAAAATTTTGTCTATAAACATCATAGTTGCAATTTATGCAAAATGATAAAAAATAATTCTGGAATTTATGGTAATAATTAAACCAAAATAGTTTTTAAGCAGATCAGATATTTCAAAATCTTTTCTCTTTGTCATTATTAAGGGGTTCGTTCGCTAAACTCTTCAAAGAAAAGATTTTAATTATAAATTACATAAAGTCCTTAAAAAGGTTTCAAATGAATAGAAATAATCATAATAGTAAAGTCTGCTCAAAAGTATATTTCACGACTGTAAGTCTAGAAATTCCAAATACAGCTTATTAACAAAATATTTATAGCGTTTAAAATCGACGGGTAAATAGAAAAGAATTCACTGTATCCAAAAAAATTGGAAAAACATTTCTTTTCATGTCTTTTTAAAAACTATAACCGCAATTTATAAAGAGTATCTTTATTATAAAAATTTCGGAGACAGAAATTAAATGTGTGGTTCGATTAAATGCGGCAAAATTATTCATAATAATGAACTGTAATGTTAATGTTACACAATATTTTTAACTGATTTTAACTTTTTGGCACTTTTGCAAATAACTACAAAAGAAATGCAATCTTTTAAGGAATAAGCAATTAACCATAGTTATTGAAATCAAAATAAATATTAGAACGAGGGCAAAAACTTTTTTCACGTTCTATCTATTGCTTTTCATTTTGGAGTCATAAATTTTAGTTATAATTTCATCAGAAGCATTCAGAATTACAAACCTGTAATGAAACACTATACGATATATTTTTAAAATCAAGATTTTCAAAAAATTTCACAGATTTCGTTTCTTTAAAAATCAAAATCACATTTAAGAATTCAAATAAAAATAATTAATAATTAATTATTAAATTAGTAATTATAATAATTAGAAATCTCAATAACTTTTTTTACAATTTATAAGACGTATCTTACTTTAGATACAAAAATTTCCATTATCACTGGCACGAAAACCTTGACAATTATGAGTCCAAAAGATTAATATAAGACGGAATTCTTTAAAACCGATAATCTATGAAGGATGGCCTCTAAATGCAATGAAAGATATAAAAAAAGGCCTTCACTGCTATCAAATTTTTGTAGGTCGATAAATAACATATATTAACAAGAATTAAAAGCAATGAGGAATGAAAGGTTAATTATTAAAACTCAAGTAATGATTAGAATTAAATAACAATTAGAATAAATAATAACTAGAACAACCAATGACTTAACCACTATCAAATTATTTTTCCGGATCTACAAACATCATACAATAGAACAATACTTTAAACCAGCGTCGAATGAACGATTACTAATTAAAACCCAAATAATTATTAGAATAAATGAATAGTTTCAAAAATTTTGCTCAGAAATTGTACAAACCGTCTAATTTTAGGTGCAGAAATTTCAATTACCACTTCAGCAAAAATCATTCAGAATGATAAACTCAAAAGATTAATATAACACGGCATTCTTGAAAATCAAGATTCTATGAACGATGTCCTCTCAACGCGATGGAGGACGAAAAAAAGGGCTTCACCGCTATCTAATCCTTTTTCCAGGTCGCTAGAAAATGTGATGCTGAAATGTTGGGAGTTTTTGGCCTTTTATGATGGTGATTGATGAGACAATCCAAAAGAACTACTGAAAGATGAACTCCGTGAGATGGGAATATTACAGCGTTAGAATCGAGCTACGAACTCCTCTTTAATGATTTATTTGCTTTGGAATGGCATCACTGCAGCACCCCCCTTCAACGAATAATAATCTTTTTCTTTATCCTTTTTTATGCAAGGAGCGGAAGCTGGTAATTTTACACATTCCGTTATGTCAGTGGAAATTTTAGAATCAGAAAGAAAAAAATGATGGTGGTATGACTTGAGTATGTTAATAAACTTTCATGTTGATTATAAATAAAACATCTATGCAGAAACATCTATGCATTTTTTAAAAATCTAGTGTCTATTTTTTGAAGTCTTTTTTTTAATATATCTAAATAAAACTTTATATTTTTATTATTATTTTTCCGAATGTGAAATAGAAAAAAAAAAGTATAAAAAAGTATTTCTTAAAAATTTCGACTTCAAAATTAATAATCAAATTTACTTCTTCGCATGCAATGATTAGTCTGAAGCGCGCTTTGAATTGCTGAATTTTTGGTTTTAAATCTGAAATTAAGTTGAAGTATAATGTAATTGAAAAAACAAAAATGCCAAAAATGCTTCAATTTCCCAAACGCTCTTTATATTATTAAAGAAATTAATGTAATAAAAATATCCCATTGGATGTGTCATCTAATTAGGAAAGGTTAAGCAAATTCAAGGGTTAACTACCCCAAGTCCTAATACCCGCTTTTGAAAGTATGCCTGATTTCGAACACGAATAAACGAAACAAGCCAGATGAATAAAATTGTATGAAGTTGCTATTATATGACGAATATTTATTTACTTTGCTGTTTAAGATATTATTCAATTATTTACATTCAATGAAAGGTGTTTACAATACTGAAATAAATTATTTCTATTACTTTCTGTCCCTTTTCACACCGGAATCGCTCTCCAAATACTATGATTTTTTTTTTCAATCACAAATCTGCAACATCGCTTCATTCCATTCTTGCTGCAAAGATAGACAAACTAAAAATATTTACGACTTTATTGTAATGACATCATATAAATTAGATCATAATCAAATTTTGGACAAAGCCTGTCAGCACGTAGTTTGGATATCTTCTGTCAGTGTGTACATAACTAATTTAGTTATAGTAAAATCTCGTGCAAGCAACACTAGGGCTATTTTTGGATGGACTTCGTAATTTTAAACTGCGGTCAGATGACGAGGACAGCATCTAAGCATCCCCCTCAAACCAAGTTTCCACACCACGCGCACCAGACCCGCTTACACGACGGATCTTCGGTGGAATCGGATCTCGAATTTCAAATCCTACAGATTCGAAGCCGCGACTTTGCCATCAGATCTCCACGACCATTTTATATAACTAGAATAAATGCGAACGTTCTAAGTTAGATGGATAACATTCAACTTGTGGGTTTTATTACTAGACTTGTAAATCTACTTGAAATTTTGGGCAAAACTCGTACAATGCTTGATTATCTTTCTGCTCATCTGTTTGTGTGAATCAAATCCATAACAAGCTGGTTAAATGAAGTTTGTTAATGTATCGTAGCACTAAAATTGCAGATCTGCATACAATTTTTAATCCAAACGATAAATAGGAACGGTCAAAAAAGTATACCTGATTGTCTCCATTATATGAAAATTCTCTCTTAATAGAACTCAAGCTGCATTATAGAAATATTTGAAAATTTTCAGAGGAGAATATTCAAGACTGTTTTGCGAAGGACCAAAGAAAGTCATGAAATCTATTCACAGTTTTTTGGTTCAAATCAAATGAGCAGCATTGAATTTTTAGAGTAATTTACTGGAAGGAAAACAACGGAGATGTAGTATTTTCAATCCCTAAATCTAACGTTATGACGGTTTCCTGACTTAAATCCATCCCTAATTTGTTTCCTCAACTATCTTAAATATTTAATGCAATTTTAGAAATGTATTGACGTAGTAATTCTATTAAAAATAGATAGAATATTTGAAGTATTTAGATTGAGTACTGCCAAAATCCTTATTCGCTTTAATCTATCCAAAAAAGGGGCCGCGGTGGCCTGGGATAAGATCTCGGCTTCGGAACCGGAGGTTTGCAGGTTCGAGGTCAGATTCCCCCGAAGAACAGCCGGAAGTGGGTCTGGTGCACGTTAAATCCGTCCTCCCGCTAGTGTGGTGTGGAAGTTCGGAGAGAAGGTGCAAGCTCAGCTGTCGTCCTCTTCATCTGATTGCGGTTCAAAATAACGAGGTCCGTTCCAAAATAGCCCTATAGTTGCTTCAAAACGGGACGTTGATATAACTGAACTAAACTATCCTGGGAGGAATAATTTACGTACAAGAAAGAAGTGAAGAGATACCTCAATCTACAGCGCGATAGAAGAGTGGAAGAGAGCGGAATATTTTCCACCGGTTATTATGAGATTCAAAAAAGTGATTTCTTCTCATTTGTCTATTTAGATAAGAGTATTTAGCTTGTCAGATTTTTATCCCTTCATTCAGAGTCTGGGAACTTGCCGATTTCAGCAGTTTCGCAGAGCTCATGTAGCATTAATCAAATTTAATTTAACTAACGCAAGGTAATAAGATTTAATTAAGGTTAAATTAAAATAAAAATTAGGAAAATAATTAAGTTTAAATTAGGTTTAGAGATATCATTACACACACACACAGATATATATATATATATATATATATATATATATATATATATATAAAATTCATATCACTTAGAACTTCCATTTCACAAAGACGAGTACATATTAATGAGACTTCCGACTAATCGAAGAGATTGTTAGAAAAGATAGAGAAATAAAATTTTAAGTAAGAAATTTTTTAAAGAAAAATGGGAAATCAAGCTAGTGAAATGATTATGAATTCAAATTATAGTCTGTTTTCCAATCTGTTCATTTTCAGTCGAAAATTAAGTGTTATTCCCAAATAATTTTTTTATTTTATTCATTTATAAAACTATTTCATATTTTATTTTTATTATTTTTCCCTCTTAAGAAAAGCTTATATTATTAATATAAACACTACATCTATTTACAGAAGAAATAAATAAAATGCAACGAGACGTACGCTGTTTTAAGTTAAGTAACAAAATTAAAGTAAACACAGAGATCCATCAAAAACGATTCGTTTGCTTGTTTTTTCTTCCGATTTCAAGGAGAATCGTCAAGAAATTCAAGGTTTAGCCTTGTTAGGCAAGGCTCTTGAAATTGCTGTTGAAAACAAAAAAGAGGAACCCATTTCCTTTTTAGAAAATAATAAAATAAATATCGAAAAGTCATTAAAAAAGCGAGAACATGCACGGAAATTGTTCTAGATAGAGAAAGATAAGTATTTTTTAAGTAGTAATTGTGTAGCAGTAATTTCGTTCCTGCATTATTTCATCGTACTTGGGAATCCATCATTTTACACCCTAACGCACGAATACATACCTACAAATTTTACCGAAATATGGAAGACCAGCCCATTTTTTCTTTCTGAAGATGGGAATGAAATAATGATTTATCCCCCCCTCTTTTGTTTCTAAAGCATCCCCATCTTGTCTGATTATCCCCTCCCCCTACTTTTCTTCAATGACATGGCGTTGGCACACAATTCGAACGTTCGGGGGGAAACTGAAATACTTTTCCTTTAATACCGTCGATTTGAAGGTATGGGGCTTGACCTTGAAGAGAAAAAGCAATGAAAAAGACAGAGGAATTGTTGCCCTCCAGGAAAGGGGGGCGGCATCAATAACTTTCTGGTCACGGAGGTAGAAATAGAGGAGTGTGGATAAAAACAATATAAAAGCAGATGAAAGAAGCTACATTCATATTAGGGTTCGTCTCCAAATTAACACCAATGGATTTTCAGCTTTGTGTGTAACCCGAAATTTCAGACAACAAAAAATATTCATCTTTATCTATGAGATAAATATTTCTCTTTCATATATAGTTTTTTTTTCAAAACTTTTAATTATAATTACCATAATTTAGATCCTAATGGCCATTTTCTATGACGACACAAAAGAAATTAAATTGTCTAGCAACTAACTGTACGTCGTCTTATGCTTTTTTCTCCAGCACAGTTAGCATTGGACTGAAAATTGAAATTAATGCACCCATTTGGAATTTATGCATGTAAATCATGAATTAATTGTTTCGCAAATGTCATACATAGCAATTTGACTTGTCGCAGCATTAAAAAGGATTATAAACCCTGTTTTCAAAGGGAAAAAATCATAACTTTAGTTTTTACGAATGAGATTTCTGGTAGTGTAATCAATGAGTAAAACACCTCTGATTCTAATTAACATCAATAAGGAACTTCATATTTTCAGTAAAAATAATAAAAACAAATTCTTCATCGCATAATAAATGGTAAGTAGTTCGTATGAAAGCACCTGCCCTTTTCAATGATAGATTCTTTTTTCTCGTTTGCAAAACATTCACTTAGCATCACAAAAAGAACACAATCGACATTTTCCAGTCTGTTGCGTCTTGAAAATTAGATAAGGCATCCATTTTCAATAAAAATTCAAATGATGGAAAGAACTTGGATTTCTTGAATTTTTATTTAAGCAATATTGAAGTCAAGTGGGGATCGATATCAATGTGTCGGTTCATTTTTTTGTGTGTGAAATTTGCACTAAAATGAATGTAGAACTTTCAACGCATTTCAATCCATTTCAAAATAATTCGCAACAGTTTTATTGAGCAGTTTTTCTAGATTCATTACATGATATTTTATATTCTTAATTTAATTCGAGTTTTTAATTATTTATCATTGAGTAAATTTGAATTGAGATGCTATAAAGCTATATGATTAGATACGAATAATTTTTAAAAACATCTAATAGTGATACAACATTTTAAGAAAGATAAGGTATTAATTAATTGTTAAAATAATATCTTTCACCTTTCATAAAAATTATGCGTAATATAAAATAACAATAATAAAAATAACATTCATTAAAAAAATCTATAGTCAAAAAATAATCAGATTTAAAAACTAACACCTGTAAAAAATAACTCTCATTCATAATTAAATATTCAATGAAATTATAGGAATATAAGACGGTGCAATCCTTAAATGCAATTATCAGTTCAAAGTACACTGATAAACTAATGCCATTTGCTAGTGTAGAATCAAACATATAAAATATCACCAAACAATGATATCCGAATATAAATACAACATATACTTATCTCGAAGAAAATTTATTTTTTATCCTTTTTAACTTTTTGTACAAATTAAAAGTAGTTTTCGATTTCATAAAATTTAACATATTTTACTTTCTTGTTATTGCTGCAAATATCGTGAACAAATTTAATTAAGAAGAATATTTTTTAAGGAAAAATTGGTGATAGCTGAAATATATTTAAAATCAAAGCGGTTCATCAATTATTTAATACACTGATGGAAAAAAAAAAATCCCAACACTAGGAAGGAGCTCTGCTAGATAAACGAAATTTGGTAGGCGTGTTTATACATCTGAAAGATGACGTCGATTCAAATTTCGAACTACGCGCGTAAGTGTGGCGCTAGTAGCGACACCATGAACATGCAAATGAGGTTTGCTTTAAATAAGCGCTGTAAGGTTCGTGATCGTTATTTACAGTTGAGATTTGACGTAGTGGGTTAATGTTAGTCAAAGATGCCTCTGAGAAGACGAAGAAGCCATTATCAACAGCTCACTGAGTTTGAACGAGGTCGTGTTGTAGGGCTACGAGAAGGTGGGTTTTCTTTCCGCGATATTGCTGAAAGACTTGGCAGGAATGTATCCACTGTGCATGAGTATTGGCGGCAGTGGTCAAGGGAAGGTACTGCCTCAAGAAGACCAGATTAAGGGCGGCCACGTGGTACTACTGAGAGGGAAGAACGTCGTATTTGTCGTATAGCTGTGGCTAATCGTACTGCGTCTGCAGCTGAAATTCGAGCTGCAGTTGGCACCACAGTGACACAACGAACTGTTACAAATCGATTACTTCAAGGACAGCTCCGAGCCAGACGCCCTGTACAGTGCATTCCACTGACTCCAAACCACTGCCGTTTGCGACGTGAGTGGTGTCAAGCTAGAGCTCATTGGAGGACGGAGTGGAGATCTGTTGTGTTTTCTGATGAAAGCCGGTTCTGTCTTGGTCGCAGTGATAGCCGTTTGTTCGTTAGAAGGAGGCCAGGTGAACGCCTGCTAGTGACCTGTCTGCGGCCTAGACACACAGGGCCTACTCCTGGAGTTATGGTTTGGGGAGTAATTTCGTATGACAGCAGGAGCACTATCGTGGTTATCCCACGCACCCTGACTGCAAATTTGTACGTCAGTCTAGTGATAGAACCTGTTGTGCTTCCATTCATGAACAGCCTTCAAGGGGGTGTTTTCCAACAGGATAACGCTCGCCCTCATACCGCTGTTGTAACCCAACATGCTCTACAGAGTATAGACATGTTGCCTTGGCCTGCTAGATCACCAGATCTTTCTACAATCGAGCACGTATGGGACATCATTGGACGACAACTCCAGCGTCATCCACAACCAGCATTAACCGTCCCTGCATTGACCGCCCAAGTGCAGCAGGCATGGAACTCCATCCCACAAACTGATATCCGACACCTGTAAGACACAATGCGCGTTTGCATGCTTGCATTCAAAATTCTGGCGGTTACACTGGTTACTAATGTACCAACATTTCACATTTGAAATGGCTCTTCTCGCCAATGGCTCTACCTGTGGTCTTGAAACTTTAATCAAATATGTTACCTAGACAAATGTATTCCTAAAATTTCATTACTGTACAGTAATTTTTTCTTGGTGTTGGGATTTTTTTCCATCAGTGTATTAATGCACATCTTTGTATGATTATATGAAAATATAGACGTAAATTACTCGATTTATTTTCTGTAACTTCATAAAAACAAGCTAAATGTCTAGAAACGAAATGAGCAGACACCTCTTGGGCATGTATAATATTGTTAATGTAATTCAATCATCAATTCTTTTTTATTAATTTATTTTGTCATTGAATGTACTTTGTATAATTTCCATGAGACCCACAGCTTAGTCCAACCTACCCCTCCAATATCTCAAAATTTGAGCTATTTAATTATTTCCTTTTTTTCCTATTGTGCTATTTCCTCGAACCTTTTCTTTCCAAAAATTAGAAGAAAATAACACGTTTACAAACTAATACAATAAAAAAAAACTTGTTATGCAGTGAAATACATTTAAAAAATTTTCAAGGTCTGAATCTTGATACTTTTCCACTGGAACATAAAATGATAGTGACATATAAAGTATTCTACCTGTATGTTAAGAGAATGAATAAAGAAAATTTAAGAATATGGTTTAATTCTTCATTTTTTTAATAACTTATTGCGTGTATCTAAGTGTTTAAGCATTAAGATACAAAAGCTTGGAGAAAATCGGAAAACAATTAAAATTTTTGTAAAACCATAAATGATGGAAACAAAATGACTTTAATTAATTGCACTAGAAATCCTCAAGATATGAAGATAATAAATCTCCATGCTAAATGTTTTGATTGCATATAGGTTCCAAACTTATTCAATTTCACATTAAACATTTGCAAACGATTGAGATATAGATTAAGTAGCAATTGTGTTAAGCTGCTTTAAATCGTACAAATAATTGCAAGAAATTTTATTCATTAAAACCTTTACATAAATTCACATGTTAAAAGTATGAAAATCATATAATATTATTATTAAAGGAAATTTTCTGTTTAAATCACCATCAATGTATAGATAGCCCCATCTATCCGATTCTGAAAACTAAAATTGTGAAATAACACTTTATAAACTAATTTAACAATACGTAGAATCGAAGAAACGGCATTATTCCTAATTATTATTTTTCCATAATTTTGTAATTTGGCCAAGAATTTTCGAATATAATATTGCAATGAAGTATTTAACTAGTATTTTCTATAACATGAAATTCCTAATGGCTCATGTTTATTGATGTTTTATTACGTGATTGTAATACAAAAATGTGTTTTTTTTAATCAGCCGAAAAAGTCCATATACATGTGAAAAGTAATATTTTTTCTTAATTCATTCAGTTTAATATTGCATGTGATTCGTTTTGCTAAGATACCGAAAACGCACGTTAAAATAATTTGAAATATGAAAGAAATTAAATATAATTTCTGCAATAAGAATAATGATGATATACTAAATAATGTTTTAGTTTAATGATCACGTGCATATCTTTAACGTATCATTTAAATGTCTGATGAAATGGTGTAATACAATAAAGCTGGAAAATGCATTTTTTCATATAAATTTAATCTTGGTTATAATACCATTATTTTTACACTCTAATATAATGTTTAACATAATAAGTTTAAAAATTTGTTGTAATTCTTTTTGTTAAATCTTTTACGGGGCAGTAGATATTTTTTACCACGAAGTTTTAAATTATCAAGCTTTAAAAATAAATTTTCTCCAGCAAATCTATATAAATGAAAACGAATGTTTGTCTGTATGTCTCTTATGCCGTCCTATACCGTTCATCCGATTGAGATGGAACTTGGTCAGTTTATTGTTTACACCTATGGGAGGGTTATAGGGATAATACAATTATCTAAAAAAATTTAAAGTTTAAATCTCACTGGCATCTATTTGCCAAGGATTATTCTCCAAATAACTCGCCGAGAAGACTATACATTCTGTAGAAATGCTAAATCTGAATTAAAGGTTAATATTTTATAGCTATAGTACACAAATGTAATGCAAGTCATTCTCAGAAGTAACAACTTTATTACAAATTATGCGATCTGGGTTTTTATATTTTAATTAAATTTTAGCGTTTTTCATAGTAACCACCAAAAATATTGAAGTACAAATATTTTTTGCACCATCTTAATTTTCAAAAATTATCGTTCCAACTATGTTAACAATTTTATGGTATAAATATGTTTAAATATTTAATCTATTTTAAAAGAAAATATTATAATCATATTTTCTAAAATTACATTTCAGAATTCCGAATGAGTATTAAATGAGTCACGAGATACAATAAATAGTTTCTTTCGTAACCATTCTAAAAGAACACCAAATTTTATAATTCTAAAAGAATACACAAATCTAATGTATAAAAATGAATATTTGTTTGTTCGCATTTTATATATTGGGAGTACAAATTAATTGGGTCCATTTTTTTTCGTTAAAAAACATTTTATTTATTATCAAAATGAAAAAACATGTTATTGAAAGTATTGTCCATCGGTAGCCACAACTTTTGTCCACCTTTCTGGCAATTTTCGGATTCCATCTCTGAAAAATGAGTCCTCTCTGGATGCAAACCATAAATCGAGCCATTCTTGAATTTCTTCGAAAGAAGTGAAGTGGTGACCAGCCAAATCGTGATGCATCCGTCGGAACAACCAATAATCAGAAGGGGCAATGTCTGGCGAATACGGCGGGTGGAGTAGGACCTCCCATTTCAACGTTTCCAAGTAATTTTTAACGACAATTACCACATGGGGCAATTGTCGTTTGCCACATGTTTTTTAATGCCAATTGCCACATGTTTTTTAAGCGCACGGAAATTGCTTGCTGAGTGACTCCCAACGATGCTGCAAGCTCTTGTTGCGTTTGGCACGGATCTTGATCGAGCAATTCCTCCAATTCGGCGTCTTCGAACTTTTTCGGCTGGCCCGGGCGCTCCTTGTCTTCGACACTAAAATCATCACTTTTGAAGCGTCGAAACCACTCTCTACATGATTTATCAGATGGCGCAGATTCATCATAAACTTCCACAAGCGATCGATGCGCTTCAGCGGCACTTTTCTTCCAATTAAAAAATAAAATCAAAACTTCCCGCAAGTGTTGTTTATTTAGCACAAAACTTGACATATTGAATGCTCAGAAAACCAATGTTGTTGTATAAAACTCGAAGCTTCGTTGACTGAATATGGTTGACAAAGGTCAAACCTTTCTAACAAAGCCACAAACATCTATCATTATTCAGTAAACAAATCAGCCAGAGCCATCTATTGAAAACGGACCGAATTAATTTGTACTCCCAATACTATCGAACCGTTCATTCTATTTCGATAAAACATTGCCAAATTATTTATTGATTGCACTTAATATTATTTTTTTTCGGCGACAGCAACGCGGCCGATACCAACTAGTGCTTTATAAATTGAACCGACATGCATTTGATATAATTGGTTCAAGAAAAAAAAATCTTAAATCATTCTGAACACATTCAAATAATATATATATAGATACCTTTCTTGATTGTTTTTTTCTTTCTAGCTATAAATCTGGTCGATGCGGTCTAATTTTTTTTACACAAAACCAGCGAAAGTGGTCTCACAGAAACATTCTCGCATAATTTTTAAAAAATGTTTATTATTGATCATTTGTCATTTGCGTATAATAATCAAGAAAGAGGCATATTAGATTGCGATCCTTGACGAATAACGACATAAATGTGGTTAATATACAAGTACCAAAAATCAGAATGTGTCGATCTGGAACTTTTAGAGACTCTAAAATGTACTGGTGAATCGGGAGCTACTTAGAACTTCAATTGAGGTCACGAGATCACATATCAAATATTGTTTATTTAAGTCACTGCATTTTTGAGTTGCAGCATTTGCATGCTTGTGAAGGAAGAAGTCAATAGATGGTTAACCCTTTGATGGATTTGGTTCCAAATTTGATACGTATCTAGACTTTAGTCACTGAATGTGTCCACCAAAGTCTAATTGCCTTTGTTTTGTAGTTATCGTGTTATCTTATATTTAGACAACTAAACAGACGGACTTCTTTTAAATGAATTTCCTTCAAAATTTGATAGATATTTACATATTTGGAACAGAGATCTACGCCCATTTCCTTTTGTTCAGCTGAAAACTTTTTCGAATTAGAGGGATTACTGACAGACAAATATAAATTCAAAAATAATTTTACTCAAAGGGCTCAGAAACATGAAAAATCGGTAAAATCTCGAATTCGAATTATTTGAAGATTGCACTAGTTTCTCATAGTATACTTAGCATCCGAGAAAACAAAGCTCAGTCGTATAAAAAAATCATTAATATTAAATCAATGCTTATTCTCAGAATTCTCTCAAGAATTCTTCTTTATTGAAAACTCATTAATTTCAATGCGAAAGGACTACTTTTAGCACAATTTTGTTTAATTCGTCTTTTTTTTTCATGTTTATAGAAATAGAAATGTATCATAGATATATAACTCGCTTCATGATGTGCTAAAGTTAAAATGTAAAAATGTATAAATTTTCTTCCTTTGTGTGTTTTCGGTGACAACATACCATTGTAATATCTTACGAACTTAACTATCAGCTATTCCATTAGTCAACTTAAATAATTATTTCATATTTGTGGCACTGTTTGTAAATGAATTTAAGAAAAAATGATTTGCAAATTTCATAATATTTTTAATATTGAATTATAAATTTAAGACTAAAAAGATAAATTATTTAAAATGAATTATTCTACAAATTTACATAAAAGTAAATGTGCCTTTTTAAAAACTATTTTTATTAAATTCATAAGACTGCCTTTTTCTAATATCATGTCAGAATAATTTGAAGTTGCGCAAAAGTATTCAATCAAACACCAGAAATAATAGGGCATTATAGTTTCTCATTTTTAATTGTATTTCCTCTTTATAAATTGTATGTTCTTCAAGAGCTTGTCAATCAGTTTAGTATTAGTATGCAATTTGATTAAAATTGGATTTCGTGGCGAAAAAAAAGAAAGACAAAGTGTTTTTTTCCGCAAAATAAATAAAATATAAACAAATGACATTTCCAAATTTCAAATACAAAAGAATAGTAGTAACTATTCGTATGCTTGAAAAAGTACTTTTGCTTTTTTTTCGCCCTCTCGTATACAAAATATATCAAGAGAAACTACTGCAATAGTCAAAAAATTTGATCTCGAGATTTTTACATATTTCTGAGTTTCAGACTTGTGTATTAAACGCATCTCAAAAATCAATGTCTAAAATAATTTCCAAAGACAGTACATTTATAGGCTCGAACGTTACTATTCTTCACCACTGGCTTGTAGTTGATAATGTACATTCATTAGAGAATAAGCGAGAAAGTTTTAGTGAAACCACTTCCGCTAGTTTTTCTAAAAAATAGCATATCAAGAATGAAAAAAAAAAATATGCATGATTTATTCAGAATCTTGTTGATAAAATATATGTTCCAAAATAAGTACGTCGATGTTTTAACTTTTCCTTCTAAATATGTATTTATTTATGCTGAATTCTCTGAGTTGCGACGCTGAGTCGCATGCAATGTAGCTGATAAATATGAAATTAATATAATTAATTAAAATATGCATTTTATTTCGATTCCTTATTTACATTTCTCTCTTTTGTAATGTTTATTGCCAGTTTATTTATAAATTATTATTTGTAATTTTCTATGTAAAATTCCGATCCAAGTCAATGCAACTTACAAATGTATCATCTTGATAAATTTCAGTTCTTTTTTTCTAGTTTTGAATTTTTAGTTTTTCTCGTGTTGTTATAGTCAATTCTCATTAAAATGATTCAGATTATAACTTAACTTTTTTCGATAAATCAGTTACTTAACTTTTGCAATTTTATATAATAAATGCAGCCTTATGGTTTGAACCTCAATATGATTAACCAAACCTAGAATTGGGGCCAAATTCTTTTAAATCTGACCATAAATTAGCATAAAGGTGTTTTATTCTCTATAGTTTTAGCATGAATTTACTAAATATTCAACAGGTGTGTATCTGAATCCTTGTCAAAAATGCCTCTTTCTGACAATTGAACCTCAATTTTTATTAAATCAACATAGATTTAATACATTTTGAAATAAAAATATCTATTAATACTTATGTCTATATGATTATCAAAGCTATCACAGACACATTAAGTTATAGATCAGATTCATTTACACAATTATCTTCATTGTTGTTCGATGCATGTGATAAGTAACCAAAGCACTTGCAGTAAGATTCCTCATCGGGAGAACTTATAACCTGATCCACATTAGCCAAGATTTCCAAAGAGATTTACATATTAAGAGTATAAACGCTGTATTTCATATCTTCCAAGCGACCCCACTTTATTGCCATCTCATAGTGGAATAAATTGCAAATGAAAATGAAAGATATCGGTACTGCAGTTAAATTTTTTTTCACAATGGAGTGCGCAGAGTTAGAATTGATGCTTGAGAATTAGAGACGATATGAAAATTAGACAGTAACAATGAAAAATAGTTCCTCCTTTAACAATTAAAGGAGGAATTATCCTTATTAATAGTTTGGAGACGTTGTGGCTGGTGGGAAGGTCTCGTCTTCGAAACCGGAGGGTTTCAGTTTCGAGACCCGACTCCACTGAAGAACCGTCGTATAAGCGGTTCCGGCGCAAATTTAAGACTCTGGGCCTAAACGGTCTCAACGCTCTTCCGCTGGTGTGGTATGGAAGTTTGGAGAGAAGGGTGCCAGATCAGATGTCGTCCTCGCCATCTGACTGCGGCTCAAACATAAAAGATCAGTCCCAAAATAGCCCTAGTGTTGCTTTAAAGTGGGATGTTAATAATAACTAAGCTAAACTAAACTAAACCATATAAATTTTTAGGACTGAGTAGCAATAAATTCATTAAAATATAACCATATTCTAACAATTCGTGTCTTTATATTGGCTTACATAATAACACTCAAGACAAAATCATGAAGGAAAAAAAAATTCAACATTCATACAAGCCTTTTATTGGATACTAAATAGAAAAGTATTTAGAAATTCCCATTTCTATGTATAAATGCAAGAACTATAATAACTGGCATTATTATTTCGCATAGTTCATAGCTGCTTAGAATCTTTTTCATCGCAAGTACCATCTTTAGTAAAATATGTCAAATACCAAATGTCTGTAATTAAAGATTCTCTAGGAAACAGGAATTCGAGGAATCATATACGGGTAATTAATAAGCGGAGAAACAAATATCAGAAGGTAAAAGCTATATCAGAAATTTTAAAGTAATAATATCCTTTGAATTTTGGCTTGAGAAACGAATCTTGATTGAATTGAATCTTGAATCTACATCTGTACAAAAGCTTGTTTAATGCTTGCTGTTTAGTCATTGGAAAAGATATAGATAAAGAAGATTTCTAGTTTGTTGTCCTAGCCATCTAATCATTACTCAGAACTATAAAATTCGTCCTAAAAAAGCTTTTAAACGGGGTATTAATTTAACTAAACTGACGCCCCCCATTTAAAATGTGCTATGCTTCGAGATATCCACACACCAGCATAGATAATAGATGTCATCTCTTTTCTACTCCAGTTTCATGTCTGTATTGCATACAAACGAATAATTTTTATACATTTTTATTTAATTTGAATTGTTTCATGTCGAAAAAAATTGTAATTGATTTTTCCCTCACATCTTAATCTTCTCAAATTTTGGGCATTTTTACATCCTTGACAAAAATATAATACTTTTTTTACAGTGATATTTTTAAAACTTAATTACTATTTAATCCAATAATTTTAATTAAATTTCAATTCAACACAAGCCACTCTATTTGGTAATGTATTTAAGAAAAAATAGGTAGCCAAATATTTATAATATTAAATTATAAAAAAGACAAAAAAGTAGAAAAAAATTAAAATAAAATTTTTTTAACCTTTCTTCTATTAACATAATAACAAGAGGAATACTCTTTTTATTAACATTCTAAGATGGAGAGAGCGTAAACACTGAAAAAATACGGCAAAGTAATTAAACCACAATGAATATTACAAAAAAGAGGGTTTCTAAACGTTTATTAAAATATATTATGAATGTTATTAAATTTTCAATTAACTTAAAGTATTTACATAAGTAGTTTAAGCTTTTATATTTTAATTTTGACCTCCAAATTTTTTATAAAAAATAAGATTCACTTTTTAAAACAGTAACAAAAGAGCGTTTTTAAAATAATTTCTTTTCATTTTTATTCAAAAATAATATTCAAAATGCAGTATTTTTCACGTGAGCATAATATATTTTTTGCTTTAGGATTTCCTACATTAATAGGATGTATAACATTTTTTAACGTGATGGAATCAATCAACCTTTTACTTGAAACAAGATAAAGTTCGAATAGACTTTCAATTTTGCCAATTAAAATATAAATATTTGCTTTGAATTTTTCTTTAATCGGCATTTCCAAACAATATCCAAATTTCTGTAAGAAGTAGGAACAAATGATAGTTATTTAATGTAATGTATTCATATTTGTTGTAAATATTTCATTGGTCCAACTAATCTTAAAAGGAATCTTCCAATATAATTTGGGTTGAATAAAACAGCTTGATATTAAAATTGTGTAGATAATTTATAAATTAAAGATAAAATTAACTTTCTTGAAAAGTCTTAACTAAACTAGATTTAACTTTTTACAAAAAAATTGTATCTTAATTTTTTCCCCCTTAATACAGTATATTTTTAAACTTTAAACTTTATTTTTTTAGTTATTTCCTTCAAACATTATGACCACAGATAAAAGTTCGAAACTTTCTGATAAAAATGTTGTGCTATAATGGCTTTAAAATATCCCAAATCTTTAGGAATACTCAAATATAACTCGCGATTCTGAAACTGGCATTATAGTCTTTAAGTATATAATATAAAACCTAATTTTTTTTTTCAAGAATTCAGAATTCGAAGTCGATATTTTAAATAAAGATGGGAGACTTAACAAATTTTAAATGATCCATATGTGTAGAGTATGCTTTTAATGTGGCAAGGTAAAAGACTCAAATATGAAAATAAATTCTTTAAAAGAGTAATGCTTAAATTAAAATTCCTCTTATACTTAAAAGTGCCTGAAACACTAAGCTTCGCTAGGCAGTTTTTTTTTTTTTTTTTTTTTTTTTTTTGTAAAAATATAAACAGAGTTGCAATCGAAATCTAAATGAATTTCAAAAGCGGGATAGAATATGAGAAAAAGGCATGTAAGTTCGAAGCCCTAACCACAACTTCATCTCCGTTACGCTTATGCAGGACATGTACAGGGACATGTCAATAAATAAAATGTCATAAAAAGTTTTTTTGAGTAAAATCGCGTCTTTTTTTTTCAGGAAAGACACCTATATATAGAAAATTAAAAAGCAATCACATTATCTAAATATAAAATTTGTTCCAAATCGTTAAAGACGTTTTCGAGATGTAAATTCTCATTCGTATGATGTAAATTCACATATATGCAAGGATTGCTCGTTTAAAGTTATAAGATAACATCAGACTTGATACAAAAAAAAAAACGTTATTAACCAAGTTCTGAAAATTTTAATTTTTAAAAAAGTCACTCATATTGATTCATTGAAAAAGTTTTATTAGCAATTTTGATTTGTTAAAAAATTCCATTCGTGGTGAAGAAAAAAAATGAGACAAAGCAATCAATATGATATTTAAAAAAATTTTGTTTACTAAGATAAAATCAGGTAAAATCCAATTTTTTGAATACAAATTGCATCGATTTTATTTTTTGACAAGCAACGCCAAAATTCGAATTTAATAATTTTGTATCAAAACAAGAAGAGAAAATAGCCACAAATGTATACAATCGAGTTTAATAGAATACGATTCAAAACGTTAGTATATTGAAGTAATAAGATAATATATGACCTGAAATAATCGAAAAATGTTACTAACCAAATTTTGCAAAGTTTATAAAAATATGTCACTCATATTGATTTATTAAGCAAGTTTTATTACCAGTTCTTGTTTGTTAAATAAAATCCATTTGGGATGAAGAAAAAAATGATACAAGACAATCATTATGAGATTTTAAAAATATAGTTTATAAATGAAGCATTGGGTAAAACCCACTTTTTTTAATAAAAATTGCATTGATCTCATTTTTGTTAATAGTGATAAAATTCGTATTTAACAATAAGTATTAACTAGGGAAGATTCCACAGATGCTTACAAAAGTATGCAATCTAGTAAAATAATAGAATACTTTTTTTAAAAAACACTATAGTTAAGTGCTAATGAATACAATTTATGAAACTGCTTTAAAAAAAGGAAAATATTTTCTTAAACATTTCTGACAATAATATTAAAATTTGACAAGAAAATGTTTCAACGACATAAATATTCCCATTTTTTGGATCTGCGTAAACTCGAAGAGGATGTTTTGTGCACGTTCCCTAAATGAATGGACTCGCTGGGTTGGGTTGGAGCGGGGAATGTGAAAGATTGAGTAAAAATAGTAATAACAGCAAAGGTAAAAACTTTCTAACCCGGATCTTACTCAGGATATGAAATTACGCTATGAGGTTCAAGGCGAACGCTATTCTTTTTTTCGGATGAGGTAATTTTTGGATATTGTTACACTTGATAACCTGTAGCTATTTAATATGCGGTTACATTTCGAACAATTTTCAAATTTTACTTTTTCCAGACCGGAGGGGATAGCTTTCACATTTGCTTTCATCCGCAAACCACAACCCATAACCAAAGCTTTTCGAAAAATATTAAAATCTTCTTTCGTTTTATGGAATTGCTTGTCGTCATACCTTCTCTATATCTATCAGTTGAGCTCACATTTTATTTCGTTTGAAAATTGTTTCTTGATGAAATTCTTGTTCCAAACTTTACTTTCATAAGATGCCATTTACAATTATAGAAATGTTTTAGATCCCTGAATTTAAAATGACAATCTTCAAACATTATTGCTTTTTGTTATTTTTGCAAATTTAGGTTATAAATCTATTTTATGCTCATAAAATTATCATGCTAAGAATACATAGAACAAACAACATTTCACATACTGGTGTCTTTCTTTGTCTGCTGTGTCGAATCCAGGCTAAACAAAATTAACACTTTTAACTTGTGTGTGATAGAAAAATTTATGCAATGTGCATATACTTAAGTCTGTTAAATTTTATAATTAGAAAACCAATTGTCAATAAAAGTCCATGCTAATTTCTGCGCCATACAGAAGTCATGTTTGAATACTGTATTGTAAGAGAGTGGAGTGAGTTAAATTTCAATTAGAAATATATTTCAACAATTATACAGTTTATCATTGTTTAATTTTTTGTATTAGATTTCCATTTTGAGGCTATGCAAGAAATATTAGAAGTAAAGATTTCTTAATTTTTTTCTTCTTTATTTACAAGGATTATTAGATTCGACATTTTTTAGCTTTACTATTTCTTTGGAACTACTTTCCAATTTCAAATTGAACCAGAATCTTTAGTAGTTAAAACCAAATAGATATACACTATTTTCTTACTCAGGTTATTGGGACGAGTCTCGCACATATCTTTTACCTTTAACCGCAAATAACTTTTCAATATTTGATTTCAGAAAATATTCTATTTTTTCTTCTATTTTTGAGCTGTACTAATGTTTTGAAGGGATGGACTCTTTAATTTTTATAAAACCTCATCCGAGCCTGTTCTCGCTCTTTAAGTCTCTATATTAAGGGAATTTGGAGCAATACGAAGACCTCTCATTGATATAAAGTTCAACTAGCTGAAACATATGAAGATCCTCGAAAGAATAAGACTTGATTCCAAGAGCAGACAATTGGTTTTTTCGGCCGAGACTATTCCAAAGGCACCCATGAAAACTTTAATTTAAAAAAATAAAATCAGGAATTAGCTTATTTTTAAGGTATCGTGTTCTTATTCATTCTGTGGTAAATTTTATTTTATTTTCAAGATGAATCACATATCTTTGTTTCACGTATAACATTTTTTTCGTTAATCAGATTAGTGCCTACGCATATCGTTGAAAAAATGTAATGTAATAACCGAGATTTATAGAAACAGATTGGGCAAAATGGAAGAGCTAAGCTCTTAACCTCAAGCAGAAAAAAACCAATTAAAAATGGAAGAGGCTTTTAATAGATGTTTTAATCTAAATGACTCTTAATAATATGAAGATATGAAAAATTAAAGTTTTAAACCAATAGCTTTCTTAACTACTTTTCCTCGGCCTCAATTCGGGTATATAAATACAAGACAACCCTATATAATTTAGGTTTTAGAATTAAAAAAGTAGGATTATCATGCACTAACTCATGATAAATATAAAAATATTTAGCTCAAATAAAACTCTGAAATGCTTATTTATATTTAGTAATATAATAAACAATCTAATTCATGATATATTTGTAAATTATTCTTCCTTGTTTGCTTGAATGGGATTACTTGCTATCTGAGGAACAGCAAATACTTTGCTTACACCAAACGGATTGGAAAAACTTTGTTCAAAGGAGAACTTCAAATGCTACTCTTTAATTTTACGTTGTATTCGATGCCCTTAGAAGACAAGAAAAAAAATAGATTTTCTAAATAAATAAAATTTCTGAAAAAATATTCCGAAGTAATTTGTTCCACTTAGATTAAAAATTCTGTTATAAGTAATGCTTATCTTCCATGTTGTGACAGTAAGTTCTGAAAAGTTATAAAATCGTTCCCTTATTAAAAGATATTTCTGGTTCAAATGATAAATAAGTAGATTATTTTTAAAGAAAAGTATCGGCAAAAAATAAAATATATATTATAATTGAACAGATTATTTCGACGGATTCAATGAAAATTATTCTTTGTTCTTAACCTGATTCATAGGATATATATGAAAATTACCTACTTAGAGAAATGAAATCATTATGGAAAAGTACTTTATTTCATCTATATTTCAGTATATCAATATCGAAATATGTATTCGTCATCTAAATGAATATTCGATATCTAAATTTCAATATTCCATCAGGAATTTTAGAAATGTTAAATTCTGTGAATTCCGTTTCTCTGAAGTCAAAAATTAGAATTAATTTCCGTAATGCGATAATTTCTAAAATTCTGATGTGCTTGATAGTTTTGAAACCACTGTTGTATATTAAAAATAATAATTTTTACTAAGAAGAGAACTTTGAGAAAATGTCTAAAAAATTTATTTCAATCTCACAAAACAAATTAGGAAATAATATAAATAATTTAATGAATATCGAGTAGGAATCGATTTCGAAAGATAATTGTGTTCTTAAATTATGGATAATATTTCAAAGTCTTTTTCGAATAAAATATGGACTATATTTATTTCAAAGTCTTTTTCGAATAAAATGCCGATGTATAGAAGTTTTTAACATGAAAAAAAAATCGACATGTTAGTCATATTGTAAACAAGATTTTAAGAAAATAAATGTCAGCAAAAGAAGAAAAAGAACAGAAGGTGTTTTTTAACAACTTGTTTGATAAGCTGTTTTTGCTGACCACTTCCGATATTTAAATTTTTTTAAAGTTCAAATAAAAGTACTGCTCCTTCTTTTCATTTTGTAATGAAAAGGTGTATCGTCAAGCAATGGGGGAAATAAAGAATAATAGGTTACTTCCAAAAATATGTGTATTGATTAAAATATAACGGATCAATTTAATTTTAATATAAATAAAAACCTGTGTGCCTTAATAGAAAAATGCAGAAAGAGAAAGATATTCAATAATCTGTAAAATTTTCTTTAATGTCGACGAATGAATTCATATTTATTGGATTATTTATGTTTTTGCAATGCTAAATGCTGTAAGCTTGTTTTCACAACTTTTAAATGCAACTGGTTTGTCTTTTTCCTAATAGATGGTGCACATATTTTAAGGCAGATCCTCCACCCTCGACATACATGCTACTACATCCACTGTAGCATCAAGAATTAGAATTTAATCCCCTTGCGTTGCTTAACTGGCGCTTCTAATCAGCTTGTAAATTGTTTTAAGTTCCTTCTGTTGCCTCATTCCATTTGTAGTGAATCGATTCATTACAAAAGAAAGAAGACTAGAATATATGCCGTAGCAAAGGGGATTGAAAATCTTGTTTCATGATTATAAAACAGGAAATTCGAATTAATGTGAGATAGTGCGCAGGGGGATATCTTAAGCATTTAACTGTCAAAAGGTAAAAAGTTGTACTAAAAGAAATTGGTGGATATATGTAATATATTTATGTGGTCATAATTTTTAATCAACTAATTAATTATTAGAAATTTATTTCTAAGTAGTAATTACAAATCTGTGCCTGAAGGAATACTTACAATACCCATATAAAGCTTTCGGATTTGTAGATAAACACCAAAGAAAACATGGCATCTGAGCAAATGTGTCAATTAAAGGATTAATCATACTTGATCATTACAGATTAACTTTCTTTAATATAGCTCGTGTTTGTTTTTTATTCGGTCAAAAATTCCAATTTACATAATAATAATCTATACTTATAATAAAGCTCAATGTGTGTGTGTGTGTGTTGGCGCTCTACAGACCAGACCGTTGGACCTACAGCTACCAAATTTGGTACATGTATACCTTGGAGGTCCGAAATGTGCACCTCGGAGCCCTTTTTTCGAATGTTTAATTTGAGTTAATTAAAATTTAAGCGAAATTTCGACGTTTTTCCGCTATAACTTCCGAAAATACGATCGCATAAGCATGATTTTTACATCAATTTAAAGATTAAAAAATTAGCCTTCTAATGGTATCAGTGTTTTTAATTTATAACGTAAGATTCTATTTTTAACAAATTTTTAAAAAAATATTTTGACCATGTTTCTTTGAGCACGTGACTGGATAAAATAAAAGAATGCTAGAAGTTCGAATGAAAAAAACTATCATCGCAAAATAAATCTAAAGATATGCAACTTTTAGCACGTGACCGGATAAAATAAAAGAAATATAAAATGTGATATTTTCTGAAAAAATAAATGCAAAGCAAAGGTTTCTATTATCGTTTGCAATATCTATATCATTGACTCAATAAATCTTCTTTATTTACGGTAAACCTGATTGAATGTAGACATGATATGCATTGAAATCCCGACTTAATGGCATATTTATGTAATCGTTTGCAATATCTGTATCATTAATTTAATACCTTTTTTCCCATTCTCGCTTTCTTTAAAAAAACATATTTAATATTTTGGCAACATCATCGAAATTTTTTTTAATATTTTGGAAGCATAACCGATGGTTAAAACTGACTGATTTATAAAATTAAAGAATATTATTAGGAAAAGTACTTTTAGAACTTTCCGTCCATCATCTTAAAGAAAATATTAATTTCAGGTCAATCAATGCCCGGAATTACTTCAAGGCTAATGAATATGTGATTTAATTGAAAATTTTAGAACGCTTTACTCATGGCGAAGCAGCTGGTCGCCAAAGGCGGCTGGTTGTTAATAAAATAACAGAAAAACCTTTATTAGAGTACATTCTCTCCGATTGAAAATCAGCGAATAAACGCCAAATGTAGTCTTGACAAGATCGCACTCCAGGTCTGTGAATTTTTCTCACGTTTCCAATGAGATGAAAGCGATAACAGATTTAACGGGGGATGACCGATCGTCGACGTAAACAGAAAACTTTGACAGTTTCGAATATAAGTTAAATGATTAGAAGTTGAACTAAGTCCTTTGCTACTCTTTCGTTCAAGTATGGAGCTTTTATTTATTTATTTTTTTTGTTTTTTTTGTTTTTGACCTGAAAGCTCATTTTCATGATTACATCTTTTAACAGATTTTCTTATTACAAACTTAACATTAAACCACGAAAATGCGAGGAAATAACCTAGGGTTTTTAGATAATGTTTCTATTCATTGTTTATGAAAATATTTAATGCATTTTAGAAGCTCTAAGTTTGCAAGATAGCGATAAGCATTCTCGTATTTAAAACTACTTGTAAGCAATATGCTGATGTTCCTGTATGATCGAGTATGTTAATTAAATATCTAAGAGCATTCCCGTATTTAAAGCTACTTGTGAGCAATATGCTGATTTTCCTGTGTGAGCAAGTATGTTAATTAAATATCTGAAAGCATATGAAAGTTTAAATATGACATGTTTAAAGCTATTTGCAAGCAATGTGCAGATGTATCTGTGTGAGCGACTGTAGTATTTAAATATCTGAAAGAACATTTCAAATTGCAACTCCGCAACCGCAAATGCTAAATGGAGTCAATTCATGGTCACATAATACACGTCAAGCACGACGTGTCGATTTAATTATTGAAAATTTGTACGCCTTACAAAAGAAAATGATGTCAGGGGAAAAGAAAATGACGTCATAGCTCAAATTTAGAAAAGCGCAGAAGATACTAAATTACATGAGCAGCTATGTTTTTTTTAAATCCAAATGCCACTCTAATAGCTCTGCGACAGAAAAATAAAATTTTTGAACTCAGCGAATACTTTCCTTGATTTCTTCATCAGCGATTCAGATGAGATTTAGTTAACTTATCATGTTGACGGCTCTTTCAATAAAAAATACAGAATCTGTAATGCTATATTTTAGGCTAATTGAAAATGTTTTTAGAACTACACCTAACAGAAATAATTTATAACTCACTCACATAAATATCAAATAAAAATTTTTATACAAGTAGAATCGAGAATTCTAATCTGTACCGGCTTCATTTCCGCTTTTTAAGTCTTAGAACTGTCCGTGCATCAGTTATATTGATAAATAACTGTAATTAAAATCATCCCATTTCAACAGACAATGGATAAGCAAAAATTGTTTTGACTAAGTTGTTATTATTAAAACCAAAATAGCACTTTTTATTAATGAGAAGGATTATGCTCTAACTTGAAAAATGTGTTCATTCTTATTGTATCCAAAACAATACAAAAAGAAAGACCATGTTAAGTAAGACATAATTAAAAATTTTAACTTCGGCGTCTGCATATTCATCTATAGCTAAAAGCATGGAAAAAAAATGATAAATTTATTTAAGTGAAAAATACCTGTGCTGGAGTATCAAAGAAATACTGAAAAAAAAATTCAATAACGAGAAGTTCTTCAGAATGACAAATTCGTAGAAACAGCTATATAATTCATCCTAAAAATGTACCAAATAATGCCAAAAGATAGCAGATATTTTTTGAGATTAGTTTGGCCGTTTGGGAGTCAACGCGAGGGCTAATTTGGAACGGACATCGTAAGTTTGAATTTTGGTGAAATGGCGTGGATGACACACGAGGTGGCTTACGCACTCCATCAGTACACCAATGAAAGGGCATTTGGCATGAACTAGAGCTGCATAGATGGCATACCAGAGAAGTCACGTCACAAACTATGGCACCCAATATCTTACCACTAATTGTCATTATTTCGAATAACTCGAATATGAAATTACAAACAAAAAGTAGAATTGGAAAATGCACTAAAAAGTGATGAAAGTAGAGACGAAACATAACCGAACAGGAATGCCAAATAAAAGTTTTCAAGATCAAGAGCTTTTAACAAATGCAAGTTCCTTAAAGTTGACCCTGAAGAGCCTTGATTAGTACTTAATTCCTTGAACATTGAATCCCTTTTGGGAATCAGTAACTTCACAAGTTACACATATTGATAAATTTTCCTTTCACTTGACAAGGGTATCAGATGCAGATCCTGGATTCCTATCTTCTTGCTTACTAAAGCTCCTTGTTAATAGTTTTATTATAGTAAATTCATTCAACCGTGAAAGTAGAATTTTTTAAATATTACAGAAGTTTAATCTGAGTCATTTTTAAAACACGTTTTTTATATAACAATTTGTTTTTCATGCGGCACGAATTCATTTGTTATAGTGTCTGGCATTTTTATCTCATCTTTTGAAAAAGAAAAAGATATATATCCTCATATTGGTTCAAAAAACAACAGACATTTTAGTAATCATGGACATCTATGAAACTTATCTATGTATGCTTCACATGAAAAACAGAAAATTCCATTCGTTTCTGCATAATTAGGATGATGTCTTCGCAATATTTTCTTTATAGTAATGCATATTTCGGCTTTGTATAACCACTACATTAAAAAGAAACTTTTTGAAAATATTTATCTAATACCATTTAAATTTAAAATTTGACCTTCCAAACTGCTAAAAAACATCTCTCTTTCATAGCATGTCCAAAATCACAAGAAATAGAGAAAGTAAAAAAAAAAAATGAAAATAATAAATGAATAAAAGGTATCCGAAATTGGAAGTGTATATACATATATATATATATAAAAAATTTAACGAGCTGACAGTTTAAAAGCTTCAAAGAAAATTCCGTCTGCAATTTTATTAATAAATGTTGCTGAAAAAGAAAGAATAATAAAAAAGAGGGGGGGGGGATTGGGAAGCTTTCTTTATTTCTCAAACCTACTGCAAAAGAAAACAGGTTCTACTTCAAGAGATACTCAGTTATGGAGACCACACCTTTCATTTCTTTGACTCCCTCCTTAAACCATTCTTTCATAAGTAAGTACCTACCCATTTCGAATTCATAGAGAAAAAATAAAGAAAAAGTAAACTGTTCATCAAAGGGAAAGACACCTTTTCTTGTATTCCCACTGCATATTTCCTTAACTTTCGAACACTATATCAAAGTCGATTAATGTGGAAGTTACCTTTCCCCCTTTTTTTTGTTGTGACCCGCGGCGACTGTTCCAAAATAATGAGAGGGAGGGAAACAAAATGAAATGCATCTGTGCAACATTATTGCATACATTTTCATAAATAGTTCTTTAGCTTCATCTCACTTTATTGACCAGTGAAAATGCTAGTTTATTGTTGTTTGCCATACTTTCCACACTTGCCAAAAGTACAATTGCTCTTATTAGAGTTGCAAATAAGGTATTCATAAAGTGACCAGACAAGCGTATGCTTTTAAAATGGTGATGGTTTCCTCCTTCACAGATAAACATGTGGTCATGGTTGTTTAAAATGGCCATCGATCGATTTCGAAGAAAGAAAAGTATTGGTCAATTTTTATTTCAAAGTTCTGTCTTGATCTAAAAGGGAACTATATTTCAGAATCTAAATTAGGACTAAAGAATTCCCATTTGCTCTTTTAAGCTAAAAATATTTTGATATGTGAGACGATTGCATCAATAAAAAACAAAAGTCAAAATGAAAAATTAATAAATGGTTGATAAAAAAAATTTCAACAATTTTAGATAGCTGTACTAAAATAGTGAAGAAAAAAAAATATTTGGATTTATCAGATGATTGTATCAATAAAAAACAAAAGTTTGAAGTGAAATTTATTAATAGTGTATAAAAAGAAGTTTTCAATTATTTTAGATAACTGCACTAAAATAGTCAAAGAAAAAATATTATTTTGATATATTAGACGATTATATTAGCAAAATACAAAAGCCTAAATGAGAAATTAATTAATAGAGCGTAAAAAGAAGTTTTTACCAATTTTAGATAGCTGTACTACAATGGTGTAAGGAAGAAAAATAAAATGCTCATATTCAGAATTATTGCAAATATTTTAATAAATTTTTATTTATTTCCCTTTCATAGTTCAATGAAATTAGCTATTTCTTCTTCCCTAATTTTTGCGCATTTTCCAAAAGTATGGTTACTTTTATAAAGACTTGTATAGAATATATTCAGTAAGTGGTTAGGCAAAAGATTGCTTATTAAAACGTTGAGAGTTTTCTTTTTTATTTGTAAAAGCAAAGTTAACTTTAACCTGTTAATTGGGGAATGAACTTTTATTCTACTCACTTCATAATGGGAACAATGGAACGTCCAAAATATTAAGGTAAATGTCCATGACGAAAAGTGTTGTCATGGCTATTGTAGTAGTAGCTAGTATATGACCAAATATTTCGTCATACCCAGTTAACAAGTTAAAAATAAACATCAACGGTTTAAAAAAAATCACAATATTTATCTGAGGACTAAGTTTAAATTTTAAAAAAGCTTTTAGATAACGGAGAAAAGTTAGCAATAATATTTTTTGTTGCAAACTTTTTAAATCATTATTATATCAATGATTCAATTTCTTAATAGAAAAATAATACATACATACTGCATGTATAGGTCTGTAATAACTGAATATGACGAATGTAAAATAGAATTAATAATTTCATAAATATAGATAAATACTTCATACCACGAAAAGGCATTTTAAACCATTTTTAATTAATGTTGAATATTTCTATAGTGATTTATACTAAGTATTTTTACCAGAAATTTGATTTTTTTATTTTATTTTAAATGCTGGTATTTGTAACTCAGTCTATTTTTAAGAATTCCAATATTTTTAATTTAATGAATTAAACTTTTGTAAATCCTTTACTGCCCTGAGCCACCAGAGTTTACGGCCGTAATTTTTAGAATATTTGTTAGAAACTGATGATGAAACCGTGTTAACTTTTTCTTTGGCGTGTTTTAAAGTTTTAGGGTATTCAGTGTTTTAAAGTGATTGATTGGGATATTGAAAATTTTTAGGTATTTAGAGCATTTATTTATGCATTTTGTAAAGTATTGGAGGTTTTTAATTACTTCTTGCTTTTTTTTGCTACAAATCCAAAGACAAATTTAACTTACTAATTTGCAAAATGTTAATTGATGATTTTCGCCTTTTTAGATAAATACTGAAGGTAACTTAAAATGGTTCAATGATAAGCATCAGAATCTCAAAATACTCATTTATCAGAATTGTTTTTACATCGGTACTACAATAAATATCAATGAATCAAAAACGCAATAATCCAAATGGATGAAATTAAGTATGTTTTCTCATCATTAAAATTGTACAAGTGCATTAAATTTTTGGTCAAATCCATTCAAATACTGTCTATTTGTGGTCTCCCTAGTTGAGAATATATAAATGCGATAGTCAGAGATTCAAAAAACTACATAAATTAAATTTTGATTATAATATTGAATTTGTAAATGTGCGCCAAATTTTGAAGGCTATTAATTAAAAGAAAAATGTATTAAATCCCTCCCCCATTTTCTACAATATGTTAATAAATAAAATGCAAGTACACCATGATGAAATAGAAGTAGAATATTTCCAAATGAAAATATATTGAAAATAAACAGTATTATGTAATAATTTAGGATACAGTATTTACAACTATTAAGCCTCCATGCCAAGCTTTATACCTCTGACGTTGGCTTGTGGGAGAGAAAAAAAAAGGAAGAAAAGTCTTTTAACCTAGCTCAGTCCATAGATTTGCATTTGCCCATTACCTTTGTCATATTTTTTCCACCTAATTTTGAACTTATTTAGAACCGATTAATGGAATTACTTACTCACTAAATCGAAATTTGAAGATTAGCATTTTTAATACAGAAATTTTAATTATGCAAATCGAATTTTGATTCTTTTTAAGTATAACATTGCATACTTTTTTGGCAAATTTTACAATGTTTCTTTAAGTTTAAAGAAGTATTGTAAAACACAGAATAGTTTATTTATATGACTATCTCACAAGATTTCAATCGTCATCTCGTGTATAATGTTACAAACCTGTAATTTTGCTTTCCCACACGATTTATGTCATAATAAGAAAGACTCATAATAAGATTTATAGTAATCTGTATTGAATGGTACCTGGGTGTCGCATCAGACATCCCTGAGTTTGGCGACAAACATGACGATTATTTTTTAGCTTGGCGGCGAATTTGGGGACAAAATAGATGATACTCGAAACTTCGAGAATTTTCGCCAAGCTTTGGGATCTCTGATACGATACCCGGGCACCATCCAATACAGATGACTGTAAATCAGTCTTCCTTATGATGACATAAATCGCTCGGGAAAGCAAAATTATAGGTTCGTAACAATACTTTAACTGCATATTTGTGACATCAAGTCTTTTTGCCTTCTGTAATATGGTAATTCCTGTATTAATTCACTCAATGTTTTTACTATTCGATGATAATAAAAGACTTTATTGTCTAAGCCATGTTCGTATGTGTTACAGGATCATGATTCAACCCTATTTTATGGTTACGCTACATCTCTACTTAAGGTTCTTCACAATTTCGTTGCCAAAGTTTACGTCTACTAATTTGGATCATTTACTTAACTAGAGAACCATTTCTTTGCTATATTTTCCCTGTTTTAGAGGAGGGTATTAATTAAACAGTAGGTATGACCTAATTGGATGGGATGTATGAATCACAGGCGAGTCATAAGGCATCTAATATGTAAACAATTTTAGTATTATTTTGCTTCTTCTAGAAAGATAAAAATTGATTAGATGGTCATTTGGAAATTACTCAGAGTGTAAAAACAGATATCATGCATTTTTTTTTTCAGCTTAATTCAAGAATATGAAGAATCAATCTTGTCATGAGAATACTATTGATGATTTTCTATGCGTAGAAAATTTCTCATGCCAATGATTACCCATTTAACAGAGGAGCAATTTTTTTAAAAAAAATTTAAAAAGCACATAGTCATCATGTAAAATATAAGGTATTTCAGAAACAATATTAATGAAATATTAGTGAATTGTCTTGTTTTAACAAATGATTTTTTATATTAAGATATTTCTATAAAAATAGCAAATTTATATATAAATTGTGTTTGACATTATGTTTTTATACAATTTACAGAAATAATTATTAAAAATTAATGTAATATTTATTTTTTAATATAGCAGGCATTTTCAAACAAACATGCTCTCAATTTTTGCACTTTTTTAAAATTTGATTTGATATGTTTCATGTTTGTAATGATTCAGTTTTATTATCATTTTTATCTTATCCCCTAATGAGCTAAAGTTTTGAAATTTTGTGCAATTGTGTATTCTTGTGAATTCTTAATAGTTCTTGATTATGAAAATTTAGTTAACAATTAGTCAATTAATTCAATGAATTTTGAAAACTATATTAGAAGCACAACGCATATTACATTATATACGTTGTTATGATGGCTATATTATTTATTTAATAATTTGAATGTGTAATAATAATTGCATATTACAATGATTTTGTAGTTATACAAACGGGTCCATATACTATCATTTCACTATAATAACTGATGCAAGTTAGCTAAAAACATTTTCTATAAATAAAAAATGCATGCACCCTTTTAGATCTACACATTAGTTTCCAGTTTAATGTTTAATTCTCACTTTCTTCGTTTACTATAGTAATGTTGTGCGGACGAGTTACTTCAACTTCCATGACAAGACGTATCACCTACCAGAGGAATTGTACCGGGACTACGTATAGCCATTAGAATTCAATTTCAGCTCCTCCTCCATTCTGTCCCCAAAACAGTCATCCAACTACTAACAAGCTTAGGCAAGGCGTGAGGGTGGGGTGGGGAACTCCACTGTAGTTTATGTTTTGATCGTGCTGGTGACAATGGAAGCAATTCATATGACGTTACAGTAGATACTTATAATTGTCTTCTAGTGTCCAGCTAAACCTTGAGTTACTTTCTAAGGTGATGTCAAGCCCTTTTTCCTCTAGCAAGAAACGCAAAAGATTTCATAATTAAAGTGATTTTGCGCATTATATTTATTAGAATCAACATGATTATAATTTTTTTATTTATAGCTCTTCATACACAGAATAATATTTTGATCGCGCTTTCTTAGGTAAAAATATAAGTAAACTAAGGTCCCTAAGTAAAATTATGATTTTATCGTTTAAACGTTTCCATTGAAGTTCAAGAGCTTCTTCAAAATAATGCACCAGATTATTTTTATCTGTTGAATTCCAAAGTAAGGGCATTGTAAAAAGTTTTAAAAAGTTGTGTCACAAGCTTACTTTTTTCTAAGATTTGCAGTTTACGAGTGATATGTACAGCGTCATGTTCGGTATTTTCAAAATAACAATGACCAAAATTGTATCTAGAAATTTAATAGAATGCTTTCTAATCGTTAGAAACAAATCAAAGCTATAATAAAGATTGCTGCAGTAATTAGTATTTTTAAGAAATATTTAAATCGTAGGCTCACCAAATTAATTAATACCAATGCTTACCAATGCCTAATTAATTATTAATTTATCTAACCCTCTCTGAAGGGCACCAGATTACGCAAACTACGTCACTGCATAAGTAATCAGGAACTTGATTCACCGGTAAGTACAGCAATAATAGTACGATCAAATTAATAACAGTGCAGCGACAGTAATATAGCAATGATAGTAGTTGATCAAATTCCAATGATAATTCATACTTCCAACGAAGAATTTAAGCAGGAGAGGCTGATGGATAGTTTGCAATCAGCCTCATTATCTTAGTTACTGTTGATTTTGGCCGATAAATAAAATGCGCCGAACAATGCAGAGCAAGATCGGAAGGATTCTTTCCTGTTTTTATTTTCAAAAAATCACACACACTTGGAAAATTAAAATTATCATTTAAGTTATTATTAACATTTTGTATGAGAATAATTGCTTTATTTTTTTAAAAATGTCAAAGTCACCTTCATAAGATGTAAATAGTAATTTGTTTAGAAACCAAATAATATAGAAGCCAAAATATAAACAAAAAGGTTTTCAAAGTTCAATTTTGTTTAGTTCTCCTTTAAAGAAATATAAATTCTACATACGTTCCCACGTGATTTCTGCCTTCCTGTTCCATAAGTGTTGTTCCTGGTCATAAACTGAACAATGAATTTTTAAACAATTCTAAATATAAAGCATTTTCCTTAACATCATAATTACAATAAAAGTGTTATTTGAAGAAGTAATCACCTGCTTCCTTCAATGAAAATGTATTTCATGTACAGGATGATGCCGGACTGAAAGGGTTAAATCAGTTTTCTTATATCAATCCCTTATACATTATTTCTCGATTTACTCTTTATTATTTATTTTATTTTAAAAATATATGCATCTACCAAATTCTTATTAATGAGTTTCTAAATCTATAGATTATTTTTAAAAAACCTTGTATGCTCAGTTTAAATGTGGGAGACACCATTTCCGTAAACACTTCCTCCGAACGAAATAACCGATAGCTAGGGGAAATCTTAAACAAAGCTATGAATCATTACTTACAAAATCCCCGTAGTTCTGTTTACTTAAGGGGAAAGAAAAAATAAAGAATGATTGCAGTTTTTCTTTAGCGTTAAATATATCGGTTTTGTCGTAAAAACGAGTGGGGAAAACCTGAGAAAATTATTGTTAGGATTTCGACGCTTAGTTACAATCGACCCGAAATCACTTCCAATAATGTTTTACATGGAACACAAAGGAATAAAGAATGATTCTGCTCCGTACTGTTTCTATCACACAAATATTTTCTTTTGCATTTCATCAAAACTGTTACTTGTACTAACGATTTCCGATTCTGTAAAAGTTTTTTTTTATTCCTTTATTTTGCAATTTTTATTCTAGATGGTAGGTTGTATTTAACTGCATTATTTCCAATTTTGAAACGGTAACAAGTTAGCAAATACAGCCCAATTACGGGCTTCATGATAGTAAAAAAAAAAAAATTACTTTTTCAATGTAATATTTAGTGGAAAATTTTTTGAACGGATTTGTCTTTAAAGTAATGTTCGTGTTGCGTTACTGACTATAAATAATAAATTACAATGTATCGAATTCAGCCTAAAAATTTAGAGAAAAAAGTTATTTGAAGAATTTCGTAAATATTTCAAATTGAGAATTATTTATAGAATTGTTAAATATTCCGAGAAAGCAATATCTCGATAATGATGCAATGCTTAGTAATTTTGGCTTAACAATCCACAGATCCTGAATTTGATTCTTGATTATGTTGAAGTGTATATTATGTGTATATGTACGCATTAAACGTCCTTTTGCGGACATAATTTCAAAGTTTGGATAGGGAAGATCAAACGCTGGTATATCTTGGATATCTCGTTATTACTCAAACAGTGATATAAATCTCAATTATTATCGGCCGTAGTTGCCTGGTGGTAAGGTTTCATCTTCAGAACTGGACAGCTTCAGTTTCTCTAACCGATTCCGTCGAACAACTGTTTGTGTTCTGGTGCTCGCTAAATCCGTCCTGGTCGAACTTCCTCCTGCTGGTGGGCCGCGGTGGCCTAGTGGTAAGGTCTTGGCTTCGGAACCGGAGGGTTTGAGGATGGAGACTCAATTCCACCGAAGAACCGTCGTGTGAGGGGGTCTCTTGCACGTTAAATCTGTCAGGCCAAACGTCCTCCCACTGGTGTGGCGTGGTGTGGAGAGGGGGGGTGCCAATTCAGGTGTCGTCCTTGTCATCTGACCTCGGTTCAAAATTACAAGGTCCGTCCCAAAATAGCCCTCGTGTTGCATTAAAATGGGACGTTAACATAACATAACTAAACTAAACTAAAACTAAAAACTACTCCTGCTGGTGTGGTTTGGAGAGTAGGGCGTCCTCCTCTCGTCCTCATCATCTCGTCCTTATTTTTATTTTTTCATTACGTGATTTATATTATTGTGGGATACATAAATAAAATTATTCGACAATTTAGAACGTAAAAAGAAGCCTCATTTCAAAAAAAGTGAAATGAATTTTAAATACACAAGAAAAGATTTTAGAGACAACAAAGTTGAAAAGTAAATAAAAGATGGATATATTAATTAATGAAACCTGAAAGAAAACTGAATTATTAATTAATATTATTTATTGATTAAAAGGTTTAAATAAAGCTAATCAAGATAATTTTTACATTTTGTTTGCTTATACATTGAAAAATATTTTTCTTTAAATGAGACGATAGTGACATTTTCTCGTCCTCTTTAATAGTGCGTGACTCGCATTTTAAAAGGATCTACTTTAAAATATTTTCGAGGAACTCTTTTGTGACGTAAAGTGCAAACGAAAATAAACGATAGAAATGAAATGAAGAACTATTTCTTAGAAGGTTAGTGAGTCATGAGTATTTACTAGAAATGTGTTAGTTTTCACATAGAATAGTGAGTCATTTTTCGGTTTGCGAAACTTACATCTTGTCTTTCCGTTATAGGATAGTAAAGCCAATATATATCAAAGAAAGAGTATTCAACTAACATTTTTACTTATTACTCACTTGTTACTTATTACTTTCTTGTTTAAATATAATAAATAAAATCTAAAAATTTTTAATAGTATTGTCACGTAAAAAGAACTCAAGAAGTCACAGGAAGTAGAGTTAAATCAATTTATTAGCTCAACTCTGAACACTGTAACTGAGAGAAGTCCAGAGCACTTATCTGGTAAAGAAAGGTCCAGAATCTTCTAGAACACGAATAGAGGGAAAACAAATCAAGGAAAAATACTTAAACAAATTTTAAGTCTATTGAGATTCGAACTCATGATCTCCTGGCTAGGAGTCCAGGGTCATAACCATTCAGCTATGTGGACTTAGTAATGTTTAGTTTCTATGCGGCATTGCTCCCTCTTCAGGAGAACAGCGTCTCGATGTTATGACATTTAATTTTGTGGCTCTTGTTTTTGATTGAGTCAGAGGTAAAGTATAAGTTGTGGCCTGTTCACGGGGAGTAATCTCTTGAGAAATGTCTCTTTCTCGGAATCTCCATACTTTCATCAGAATGTTGGTCGTCTTGTTTTTCTGGATCATGGTATGGCTTTATGCTTAAGACGTGGATAACTTCCTACCGGTTCTTCCTTCTAGAACTAGGGTCGAAATCAGCTACTTCATAGGTGATGTCGGATAACTTTCTCAAAACCTGATAGGAGCTGAAGTACCTCTTGAGGAGCTTCTCGAAAAGTTCCACTTTACGAACTGGAATAAAAATCCACACCAAATCTCTTGGTTCGTGGTTCTCATCCGATGTTTGGAGTCATAATGCCGGTGATCTTACAGCTCAGCCTCGAGAGTTCGTAGACAAGCTAATTGCCTCGACTCTTCTGCCTTATTGATCAGATGAGTAACGTAATCGTCTTCTTGGCCGAACTCTTAGGGACAGAGGGGAACAACGTATCCAAAGGTGTTTCAGCTTCTCGTCCATGCAGTAGGTAGAAGAGCGTAAAACCTGTCGTGTCTTGTTCTTGATGAAGGCAAATGTGATATAGGGCAGTATCTGGTCCCAGTTCTTCTGCTCAACATCAACATATAACTTGAAAATACATAAGTTACATAATAAGAAAATACATAAGAAACTAAATTTCATTTAGTAAGCTCCATAGGATCGAAGTGGGCAAGCAGTAAGTTTTATTTTGTTTTTATTCATTCCCATTTCGGATGCAACATTAATGCTATTTTAGGTCGAACCTCGTAATTTTGAATTGCGATCAGATTACATAAACGGCCCCAAAGTGGATACTTCTTCTTATCCAAACTTCCGAACTACATCCATGGGAAGACGTTTAACACACGACGTCAGATTAACGTGTTCTAGGTACGAATACATGATACATTTTTAGTGGAAACGGGTTGGAACCTGAAGTCCTTCAACTTCGAAGTCGATACATTATTACTAGACCACCGCTACCTTGCCAAGTGGCAAGCCTCGGTTTTAGTCTGAAGGTCCCGTGTTCGAAATCAGATTCCATCGAATAACTCTCCTGTAAATGGTAATGGTGCATGTTAAGTTTGTCGGCACCAAATGTCTCCCAGGGACGTTACAGAAGCTCAAAGAAAGGATTGCCAACTTCCGCGTGATTGTCATCTATCGTGGTTACACTGTTCTGCATGTCGAGAGTAATACCAGTGCGGGTATTGGTTCAGAGGTGATCGTTCTCTGATCCAGGAAATGATTAAATTACGATCTGTGGATTAGCGAATGAAAAGTATTAATGAAGTTCATCCCGTATAAAGGGTTGTAACACATGAGTAACTAAGTCGTACTCTTGACCCTAGATGGCTCTACTTAAAGTAAACAAGAAACGTCCAATTCGGATTAAATCGCAATGGCTCGCTAGTCAGTGGGTTTGCCAATGATAAGTGCCATTAGAAATAACAACAACAAAAAGGATTGCCATCTTAAAGGTTATCCTTTCCATCCAATCGCCGGTCAAAAACACGAGGTTCTTCCAAAATAGCCTTCATCCTCTTTCGAAAGAGGGTATCAAATTAATCATGAGGTTCTTTCAAAATAGTCTACATCCTCCTTCAAAATAGAATGTCAAATTTACAGTAAGCCTAAATAACTAAACCAATTAACTGTATAAAACTAAAAATAAGCTTAAACTGTCGTGCCCACATGCCGAAGGATGAATAAATAGATTTCTCTAATATGGAGCTCAACCACAGTTGATTTAAATCTGCATATCTGATCTTTAGATAACATACCAAATTACATTCTTCTATCAGTTTACATACTTTGGATACCACGTTCACAGAAGGATAACAAATTACAAACCGAACTCAAGGATATCTAAAATAGAGAGATTCATCAAGTATTCACGATTATTTGACGTTTACACTTCGTCTCTTTTATTTAAAGTCAGAAATAGAAAAGTAAAAATAACATTAAAGAAAAAGAACAGCAAAGATCATAACGCTCAGATAATTGCGGAGGAGTGGACTTTAATGATCGCACAACTAAACGCATATAAATAAAAAGCCCTGGACAGCTATAAAAAAAGAAATTTATATGCATATTATCTATTTACTTATGCAAAGAGTTTGTGGACGATTAATATTAAGTCATTCCCAAACCACCTAAAATACCTAGATGACCAATAGTTGTTATTTGTTGCACCCTGTACTGCCTTACCTTCTCCAAAATATACAACGCTATCACACACTATTAAAAACTGTATTGAAACGTATAATTTTGATGTCGCCCCGTCTTTCATAGCCGTCATTTATTTCATTTCTTCCATTCTCCAGCACCGATGCACCTCCCACAATGCTAAAGCGTAATTAGAGGCAAGCACCGCTTGTCAGGCACCCAGAGACAATAGGATCAGGGCATGGTGCACAGTTTCAGTGTGTGGAGCGTCCCATACAGTTGTAACAGTAATGATGGGAAAAAATGGGCGTCTCCTTGACATTGAGTTCGAGTGAGGTGGCAATGACTGCTATTTATACGAATAGGGGAAACATACTGCATGCAAAGAAGGAAACCCGATCAAAGAAACCCGAAAATAAAACCCAATTCTTTTGATATATTTTACTTGCCCTGCAATACACGTGATTGGAGTTGGAAGATGCTTGGAAATGCTATCCCTTCGCCCAGGGGGTTTTCATGTCATTGTTTGACCCGAGGTCACTCGAATTCAGACTTGGGTGTGGTTTCTCCTGCAACCGTCACGGGAGGAAGGGGAGAGGGCATGGGCTGCGAAATTACAGACGGGGAAACAGTGGGCAGCAGATATTTGATGAGCAATTGGAGAAGAAAACCCTCCAAAAATGAGGGGAGAAACAAGTAAACAGGCTTTCACTCGATTAATTTTTTTCAATATGTCGTTGTTCCAATCGTTCTTTTTGGTGGCCTCAGGCGACTTTTCTCAAACCGCGAGAACCTTCGAATGTTTTCGTGTAGGGACGGTCGAAATCGAAGATAGTTCATCAACTTTCCCCGCACGTACGCGCAGAAATATGAGATTTGAAAAGAAGGCATGAAATAGCCTTTTTTTTAAGTTCACTATTTTTTTCTCTCCTCCTTTTGACGTCCTATATCAGCCATGGGCATCACTATTTAGAGCTGTCTAATAGAAAATCTGCATTTTTCTCGATTTATGATCTGGATATTATTTTCGCATGCCAATTTACAAGCCAAGTAGAGTTTATAAACTTTTTTTTTCATTCTTGTACACCTTTTTAGATATAAAAAAGTTTCGCGATACCAAAGTTGAATGTCAATAATAATAAAAAAAAAATGAAGAATCAAGGAAACAGGAGTTAAATTCTATTAAGAGTAATCATTTAGACAATTTCAAAATATTCCCTAGACCAGGACAGTTTCCTAATCTAATGTTGCTTAGAAATTTGAAGAGTGTAAAAGAGACAGAAGAGAAGAGAAGACGAAGGCACTGTTAGATTTTTTAAAACCCAATATTTTTTTTTAACTATCTAATATGGGCAATTTAAGAAATTTATCGAAACAGATTCATGGGAAATTCTAAGAGAAAGAGAAACCCACTATAAAATCAATTCAAAATTTTTTTTACATAACCGCTTTAGTAATGATTTAAAATTATATTTCCTTTATACGTATTCGGGTGCAACAATAAACTAGTTTCAGTATGAACGACATTTTTCAAAAGCTCAAAATAAAGAAGATAGTGAAAGTATAAGGTAGTGTATAAGAAAGGCATACTAAACCAGTGGAAATGATGAGCTCGCAATTTTTTTTTTCTAACAAAATTACCTCCCACCATCCCTTTTCTCGCATAAATCGAATACGCATTTTAAATGCCCTTTATTTAACTGACTGAAATTAAAATTTAATAAATACCTATAATTTTAATAACAAGATCATGTTTTAATATAAAAATCATGAATTTCATTTATCTAAATCTATACTTATAATAAAGCTCAATGTGTGTGTGTGTGTGTTGGCGCTCTACATGCCAGACCGTTGGACCTACAGCTACCAAATTTGGTACATGCATACCTTGGAGGTTCGGAATGTGCACCTCGGAGCCCTTTTTTCGAATTTTTAATTAGAATTTGAATTAATTAAAATTTAAGTGAAATTTCGACGTTTTTCCGTTATAACTTCCGAAAATATTATTGCACAAACATGATTTTTACATCAATTTAAAGATAAAAAAATTAGCTTTCTAACGGTATCAGTTTTTTTAATTTATAACGTACGCTTCTATTTTTAACGAATTTTTAAAGAAATATTTTAACCATGTTTTTATCACGTGACTGGATAAAATAAAAGAATGTAGGAAGTTCAAATTTAAAAAAATTATCATCGCAAAATAAATCTACAGAAATGCAACTGTCAGCACGTGACAGGATAAAATAAAAGAAATATAAAATGTGATATTTTCTTTAAAAAATAAATGCAAATGATTCTATGATCGTTTGCAATATCTGTATCATTAATTCCATAAATTATCTTTATTTACAGTAAACCTGATTGAATTTAGACAGGATATGCATTGAAATCCGGACTTAATGGCATATTTATGTAATCGTTTGCAATATCTGTATCATTAATTCAATACTTTTTTCCCTTTCTCGCTTTCTTTGAAAGAAAACATATTTCATATTTTGGCAACATCATCGATAAAAACATTTTTTATATTTTGGAAGCATAACCGATAGTTAAAACTGATTGATTTATAAAATTAAAGAACATTATTAGGAAAAGGTGTTCTTTTAGAACTTTTCATCCATCATCTTAAAGAAAATATTGCTTTCAGGCCAATCAATTCCCGGAATTACTTCTAGGCTAATGAATATGTGATTTAATTGAAAATTTTAGAACGCATTACTCATGGCGAACCAGCTGGTCGCCAAAGGCGGCTAGTATGTAATAATTTTAAGTTACCGCGTTTACATGTATGCGAATGTACAGACCGAAAGACGGCCAAATCTCAGAAGGATTTGATTTTCCAACTTTGATACAGATCTACACTTTAGATGCTAAAGCTTTTAAAGAAATTTTATTTATTTATCTTCACACAATGAATGGCGTAGAATGGTCTGTCGTGGCCCTTGTGGCATAAAAAAATAACTCACTCACTCACGATTTTTTAAAACTCTTTACGCTTTGTAGCTACTGTATTTACTTGCACGCAGAGAGACAAATTTCCTGTTAATGGATTTCGTTCAAAGCCTGATTGAAATCTACAAAATTCTACTAAAAGCACATACTGAATCTCATCTGTCCATCTCGAAACGCATCGTGTTCACAGATATATTTAACTCTTTCAGGCACATAATTTGGTTTTTTGGACTCGAGCATGACTAGTGTTTTTTTTTTTTTTTTTTTTTTTTTTTTTGCATATTTTCGAAATCTAATTTTGAGGATTACAGCATTTTCTATTTGTATACTAAGAAATAATAGAAAATAAACATTTAAAATATTAATTAGTTATCTTGAATTTTTATCATTTACGAAAAAGTATTAATAAGCATTCTTCAGAGGTCTCTAAACATCAAATTATTCATTTTTCTTTTTAAAAAAATCACTGCACGAATTGTGTAATACCATACAGTGAACTGTTCTTTATCTGTGTGACACTATAATAGTACAGTGGAAGCTGGTCAATACGAACGTGGTTAATGTTATTCCCATTATATTACCAAAAATCTTGGTCCCAAACAAATACATACAAAAATATTCATTTCATGTGATCACTACACCGTTAGGAATTTTGAAATAGACAATCCTTCCTTTTCACCAATGTGAATGATTGACATTTGTAGAATTTTTTTTTGCTTGAAAGGAAACATTTGAAAGCTCTTTTTACCAAGTGGTGAATTTTACATTTTTTTTTTTTATAATTTTTGTGTGGATTAGAACGATATGTCTTGATTTAAACCAGCTACTAGAAAGCTAGATCTGATTTGAAATCTGTTGAACAGCCGTCAACCGGTCATTTCCTGCAATTGAGTTACGAAAACAAAATGAATAATAAAAAAGAAATGATTTGAGTGTTAAAGATGAACTTCTTAACAAGTGTGAAAGTTTATTTAAAATTAGTGAATACGACGCTACAACCACAACTGAAAATTTCCCAACTTCTTTGTAAAAACTTGAAAGACCATGAGTTTCTTTTTCTTTCTTTCTTTTTTTTTGGGGGGGGGGACCAAACACTGAACGTTTATCATTTTCACAAGATTGAGCAAGTTGAATAAAAAAATATACAAAAAAAAACTCTCCCATTTAACGGCGAATTGAGTCCATCACTAAATATTTTTAAAAATCAGCATCATCTTAAGGAAATTTTTTTTAAATCAAGAACGAACAAATGAAGCGTTAAGAAATAATTGTCAATAGGCAACAATTAAGAAATTTTCTAATTAGTATTTTTGAAAAAAAAAGTAAATAAAACTCAAGTGCTTTTTCTTCTTTCTTTCCCCCGTGATATGATTAAAAAATATAGTTGATTTTAACCAATTCTATTTCTGTTATCAATCGGTTAAAGTTAACAAAATTCCAAGTTCCAAATTGATAACTTTAAGTATGATACTAGTAAATAAGCACGATAATGATGGTGAAATGATAACATCCACAATATAATTCAGTTAAACACTATAGCAATAAGAATTACACCATCTTGGGGAAATTGTGAAATGCAATAAAATAATTGGGTAACATCCAACTCCTATAAAGTACGGGATACGCGGTTGTCTGTTAATCTGGATGTAATTTTATTGATGAATGAATAATTAATTTATCTGCTTCAACGGACATTTACATCCTAATGATTTAATTTTGTAATTCTAAATTCATGTAAATCATATTTAAAATTCCCCTCTCTAACATATTTTTAACGAGGCTTACATTGACTACTCAACCAGACTAAGTTATGTAAAAATGAAAATTCGTAATGTTCATTTCGAAGGTGAATCTTGGATCACCCATAACTGTTCTTGCTAAGTTACTTTTTCTAACTGGTTATGTAAATTTATGTTTTTATGCAATTTATAAATTTTATAACTTTTTGTCCGACAATTCGTCCTGAAAAAAAATAATGGAGTGCAATACACGAAATAATCAATCAGTCGTAGTGGAAAGAAACCAACCTCAACTACAGCCTTTGCTTATTAATTTAAACACGTTACGCCTCCCAAATTCACATTTTTGATTAATGCAGCGACATAAATCAGTCTGAAATTTTATTTTACTTTTGAGGCTTGCTCACATTATATCAAAACTAAAGCTAGAAAAAAAATTAATTTTTATAAATAACAGAAGCTAAGAAACCCCTGCTGTTTCCCCGAGGAAACTGCGCATTCCTCCAAACTGCACGAGAGAAAATTATATCAACTATCATATGTTGTATCATTTTTAGCAATTCATTTTTCTGAAGAAAAAGTTTTAGAATCCAGTTATGTTAATGAACTAGTTTCATTACCAGATGTTCCTCTCTTAACATTTTCTTAAACGAAGCTTACTCATAATTTTCTTACGGTAACTGCTCTGTAGGTGGTCTAAAACTTTAAGAAACCAACTGGTGCATGTGACCAATATTCAAGACCAGTTTGGAGTTTATAGCAATGATTTATTAAAAGTAATAATAGAGGTTATTTTATAAAAATGTAAGAAGATTAAAATTAGTGAAATTTGCAATAATCGCCTATTCACATGCGAGATTTTGAGATGCTTCACTTTTTTTATTTCAACTCATATTTGGATTACCATATGTCTAGATTTGGCCTTGGCAGTATTAATATCAAGTTCACATCTGCATTAGTATCTGGTGCTTGATATATTCAGATTTCTTCCACCCAAAGTGCTTTTTTGTGTGGGATGAGGGGCAAGAAGAATTATTTTCTTTACAAGCGTTTTTTAAATTGTAGAAATTTTCTTGTCTTCCATAAGGAAAATTCCTTCCAATCAGCTGCGATTGAATATGGGTAGACTGTCTGAATGTTGCAAAAAAAAATTTAAATAAACTGCTGAATGTCAAAGAGAATTTTGTTTTATCTGAATCAGAATTATACCTAAATTACAAAAAAAAAAAATACCTTCCTAAATAAAATTATCACATCTTAAAAATACGTAAATCCAAAAAGTATTCCGAAAATAGGAGATGAGAAAGTGAATATATCTCCTTGCCTTGGACCGGGCTCAAACTGAATACTAAAATATAAATTTTATTCTACTTTTCATTAACGTATTTTTAATTTATGAAATATTAATAAAAATTGTACTCTTTTTTATTTCTGACATCACAGTTGTTTTTTTTTGTTGTTGTTTCCTGAAACTGTGCTAATATTATGAAAGACAAACTTGGATAGTCTGTTATCAAAAGTTTTATTATCTTTTGACTCCTCAAGATCTTCCAACTTCTTTCGGCGTTTTCAAATTTAAACTAAAAATAATGGTAACACTATTTTAAATAGCCATTTCATTTTAATACCTGGAATGATCATGTACGGGCGAATTATTTGAATCTGCACGATGAAGGCGAATGAGAATGTGATCTAACACGAGTTGTCTTAGAATGATATGCACTATGTCATATCATTTCATATCTTGTATTCGTAGTTCATTTCATGTATATTACATGATGAATTGACTCCTTTAAAATTTATCGTCTTAGCAAGCTTGGGCACATTAAGAGATACTCCAAACTAGGTCTGTTAATATTCAATTACTCTGTCGAGGCCAATTGTCATCCCACCTTGTATCCTGCGTTTGAAGTTTAAAGAGCAGTGCCAACTCAGAAATCGTTTTGGTCCCCTGACTGCAGCTCAAAATTACGAGGTCCATCTCAAAATACCTACAGCGTTCATTCAAAAAGATGCATTAAACTACATTGCTTGACAATTGATAAGAAACAAGAGATTTATGCAAAATTACGTCTCAGACAGCTGATCAATAAAAGTAAATTTAAGTTGAGAGGGCGGGGTAGATCAGGACTCGTTATCTGTATAAAAGATATTGCAAACAAGCTCATTTTTATACGAAAATTCAGGTTGTTTGATGTTTGACCCAAAACAGTGCAGGATACTTTGAAAATTTTCCTCTGAAATTCTCTTTGGTTCTTGCAATAATTAAGAGCAAAATGTCAGCAAGTCATCATTTGAGTACCTACGATCGTGAAGGAGCAGTTGGGAGACTGGAAGCAGGTCAAAGTATCAACACTGTATCTGCTGCTATGGGTATAACAAAGAATGTCATCTCGGCATCAAAGAAGGCCACTGAAGCTGTAAATGCTTTTTAAAAGCATGCTGGGGGTCGTGGTAGGAACACGACATCTTTAGAAGATCGTTATGTAGCTTTCGTGATTAAAAGGGACAGAAATTTTCTTCGTCAGATAGCTTGCAACTACTACCAGTACGTATGTTTCTGCAAGAACCATCTCACGGCAACTAAATCAAGTTGTTTGTATACACGGAAGCATATTCGTTGTATCCCGCTCAATCTCGCCATCGTCGTGAGAGATTACGCTGGTCAAAGGAACATGTCGGTTGGGATATCCAAAATTGGTCTAGAGGATGTTCTCAGACGAATCTCGTTTCAGTTGGACAGGTGACTCTAGAGAGAGTGTGGAACACTCTATGCACAACAGTTAGTCATGGTACGTAATCGGTACGGCCCAGGCGTGATGGTGTGGGCAAGCATCATGCACAACGGCAGAACACCATTTTACATCTTTGAGCGAGGAAGCGTTACGTCGCAACAGTATTGCAGACAGGTTATTCTGGATCATGTTCTTTTTAGAGGTGCTGTAGGCCTAGAATTTTTGTTTATGGACGATAATACGTTGCTACATAGAAGCATTGAGGTAGTGGACACATTGCAAAGTGAAAATACTGTCCGTATGCAATGGCTTGTTTACTCTTGACTTATATCCCGTTCAAAAGGTCTGGGATTCTCTTGCCAGAAGTGTTTCATAAAAAACCATTTCTCTCCTAAAAGTGAAAGAGCTCAAAAAGGCCTTAAGAGAGGAACAGAGCAATATCTGCCCAGAACTCATAGATAGTTTAGTAGAGAGCGCAGAGAATAAATACATTAGTGTCCATGGTCATCACACATTTTACTAAGGTACTCATGTCAGCATCATTCAGCCCTGAAGCTTAATTTTTGTTGGGCTGTTTAAAAATCGTCCAAGGTGGATCTTTTTATTTTCAAGTTTTTAATTCTTCGATGTTTTGATATCTGCACTATTTTGCACTATAATAAATGTAAATTATCCCTACTAAATATGCACATTAGTGTCTATACTTAATTATTCCGAAAAACTAACTGTTCTTTAGCAATTTTCAAGCAGGGTAAATTGATATATTTTTGATGGTTGATAGGACTCTGAAAAGTATTTATTGTGACAGTGTTGACTGACGGTTCCAATCAATGTGTTCCGACTTTGACAATATCATCTTGAAAATTTTTAAAAAGAATTCTCAAAGGGAAAAAACCCTATGTTTTCTATTTTATATTTAACAACTGGATACGCTTAGTATGTTTCTTAGCAGCGAAATTTCCTGTTATAAAACGTAGCAACGAGTGACTGGGCTTCTACAAACATTTTTACACCTCGGAAACTTTTGTTAACCTAAATTGCTAATTAACTCTACTTTATTCAAAGATAATTAAAAAGATCATCTTTATTTCAAGTGCTTGGCTAAAATCTAAAAGTAAATGCCTTAAATTGAATTCAAAATTAATTTCAGTCCTTATTGGATTTTTATTAAATTTTTACATTTAAAAAAGTGAATGACAATATATCAAAACTAGGATTGGTTAATAATTTCTTTGTCCTAAAACGAAAAAGGTTTCAGAGGCTTATAGTCCAGTTTTAACTGTATGAATAAAAACAGCTGGCTTCCTGGCATAGGGGTTGCACGTCTTCCCCGATATCTGGGTTCGAGTCCTGGTTCGGGCATGGTTGCTCTTCCTGTGAGATGTGAGAACGTGCTTTCCTGTAAAAAAGGGTTGTACAAAAAAATGAGTGACGCATGAAATGCAAAGTCATACTCTTGACCTAAATTGGCACTACTGAAATAAGAGAAGCTCCTTTCCAGCTTAAAACACAGTGTTCATAACAGCGGGCTGGTCTATGGCAAGGACCATAAGAAACAACAACAAAAACTAATCGTGATTTCTGATTCTTCACCACAGATAGAAACAAATGGAATTACTTAAAAAATGTATTTTGCTCATAGCAATATTTAATACAGTAATTGCCATTTTTAATGAAAGTGAATAAGATTTCACCATTTTAAAAATTTGTTAGATTAAGTTTTTTGCATCAAACATAAGATGAATCATGTCAATAATTACACAGGGGATCAATGGCTATGTTACTGATCGATTCCATTGAATCTTTTGTACCATTTTATTTTTCAGTTACTTATATTTACTTGGTGTTGGATCTTCTCTTTCTTCTCAATTCAATTTAAATAGTTAAAGATTGGGGAACTCAAAATTTTAACGATAATTATTGCAACAAATTTGTTACAAAATTTTTATCTGGTATTTAACTGTTCCCTCTAGGTTCTCTACCGTCGTCAATTTTTATTTCTTTTAGTTAACTCCACGGTTGCGAGGGGTGTCTTTGAAAATCTCTCCTACATCAAATCGGGAAAATATCTTCGAAAAATAAAAACAGAATTTCAAAACTATTAGCAGTTATTTGTTCAATAACTGAGCAATATGAAAAACCCTAACAAAATAAGAAAATAAAATTCTTCCATTATGCTTTTTTTAGGGTTTTTATATTTTGTGAGAACACGCAAGTTTAAAATAAGTGCGGTATTGGTAGAAAATACGATGTGCATTGATATACACATGTGAGGGCTGAATCGATATCGGCTGTAAATCGATATTCAGATTATGGGGAAAGAGATGGGGGAAGAATGAAAAGACAAAAACATGTGGGAAAACTTCCGAAACAATTCATTTTTCTACTTGTTTCGAATGAAACAGTTATCGATCTTTAGACAATAATGTTTCTCTCTCTCTCTGTCTCTCCGTCTGAGTACATTTTTTATTCTCCAAAATCTTTAAAAACTTTTTATAAGTATATTAAGCAACAATTGCATTTTAAATGGGTAAACAGTGATGATTTATAATGGGTTTATTATTGGGTTCCATACGCTTAATCTCAAATACAACTCTGTCTGTGTAAAAGTGATTTAGAGGAGATTATAGTTTTTGTATTAAGTAAAACTTTAAAATCGGATGCATCTACTGGATAAGCGTATCGGAAAAACACGCTGCTGAATTCGCTGATTTATTTAAAGAAACATGATTAATCCCAAGAGAAAAATTTGAATAAATAAAATAATTTTCCTTTGGTATTGAGAAACGAACAAGAATTTTAAAATGTGATTTATGATTAGTTGCTGCAGTAATTTCAGATAAGATTTTGAATTGCTCAAACTTAGTTTTAGTTGAAATTAATGTAATGTATCGAGTATTTATAATTATATGCTATAAAAAACGTGTTATTTCTCCTTTTTCCTGTGTGAAATTTGGGAGCCAAGAGTACACTTATTTTTATTTTCAGAGTCTCATATTTTGTGTTTCGATATAGTAAAGAAAAGCAAATAAGCATTTTGTATTATTCTATGATTGAAATCAAAATTTTTCATGGAGTATTAAATTTAGTAACAAAGTCACATGGTAGGATCACACATCCTTTATTATCATTGCGTTATCAATTATTGAGTTAAAATACATGATCAAGTACAACCGTCAAGCATTCAACTTTCCACAGATTTCGTTTGAAATATGACACCTACCTACTCTTTCAACCCCAGGGGGGCACCTTGTAATTGAGGATGAGATGCTACCGGCATGGTGGTTGGATCTCGCTAACCCGTTGGGTACACTAAAGGTGGGGAATCTGGCTGCTCCCATCGATGACGGGACGTATTTCCTATGGGGAGAGCTGTATCATGGAAAGTGATGGCCCTTAAGACTCAACCACACAATTCCCTCCAGTGTTGCTTTAATGGTGGTCCGGTCATTCAGTATTTCTTTCCGAGTGCCTTCGGGCGGGATGGAGAGTCAGTAATATGGCTACCTACTCTTCAAATTAGGGCACCAAGTTTTATACGTTTTGCTTTTTAAGTTTTGCAAATATCTTGTTCACTTGTATTCGAACAGCTAGTATTAGGTGTAAATCTACAGATCAAATTTTATGCCCCTAGCTCAAGAAGTTTCCGAGTTACCATGTTTACAAACAGATATGCATATTTTTTTTAATGATACATTTTGATTCCAGTTTTATTCCTATTTATTAATACACAATAGTCATAGTTGGAGTTAAAACTTGAAGATTCATCAAAATCTCGATTTCAGATGCTTTGAAGATAAAAATATTTAATTTACTTGAGCGAGAAAATAAATATTATACGAATGCAAAATCTTGGTGCATAAGCTTTAAAAATTCAGGAACAACTGAAGTAACAAAAGGGAGCATACTTCCGTCGACTTTTTCATCCACAATATGGCGCGTTTAGTATTTAAATTCCTCATTTAGTACAAAAAATGAAATTCTTCCTCTAAGCAACTGAGACAAAATTTTGATTCAGATTTTTAACCCTTTGTACTCGAATCTTCTGAAGCACCATTCGAGACTTTTCATCATTCTAGAGTTTTATTCATTTATTTTTAATTTTGTTGATTAAAAATGCATAAATGGTATTAGAAGAGTAGATTAACTTTTAATTAATATATGGACTTACAGCATCTGTGAATATTAAAACAGCTATATATCTCGAAGCAACAAACAAGTCCTAATATTAGGCGAATAATTATTCATCGAATTGCTTTTATGAGTGAAAAATGTTAATTATTTAACCACATACCTCAATTTACCAGAACCACAATTTTTTAGCCAATAACCTCATACCAAATTTCTTATTTTGCTTTGAAATTATCGCATCATGTACTTATCATCGGAGCCAGCTTTCTCTATTCGTTTCTCTATTCCCAGGCGAAAGAAACCATTTTGGGGCTCTACATTTTTAGCAAAGTAAAAAAAAGCAACAACTGAACTTTTGCATATGTATTTAATGTATCATGATTTTGTTTTTGCTATTAACACATTAAAGGTGGGAGTCGTAGTACTACGATTTGATCTGCGTAACCTAGCATACTTCCGTCAAGATCTCCCGCCTTTAAAGTGTTAATTACTCCAGGAAAATCACAATTTTTCCAATTTCTTTTTTGATAGTACAGCAAAAGCGTTTAAGCATTATACCCATATGCTTGATCGACGATAATCCCTCGTTTAATTTTAACTTGCTGAAAGAGGGTTCAGCATTTATTATATTTAGTAACTGGCAATGTAAAGAATTGAAAAAAATATTACATTAGATATAGACAAAAGTAGATAGCTGATGATTTGCAAGTCCATTTAAATCCAGCTTCAACCTCGACTTCTGAGCGCCAGGCACGCCGCTCTGTCTTAACATGTCTGAAGGGGATTTCCTTATTCATCAATGAACATTTCCCGCCTTTTTATAGATATCACTGCGATCTTTGCCAAATAAAGGCGTCAGTCGATGCTCAACCACCTACACGGAAACAAGCTTGCAGACTTTTAGTATGTGTAATGTAATGAATGCTCAGAACACTGTTTTAATTCTTAATCATGGTGAGGGCCTCCCTCAGTCGTGGACCCGGGTGCATAGCACCCGCTGCACCCCCCAGACTACTGGCCCTGCTCATCATTAATTAGAACGACAGGTTATCAATAAACTGAAAGATTTGCTTATAATTAGAAGAAAACTCTATATTGTAAAGATTCATTTGCTTTATCTAAAATCCATATATTTATTGCCTTCTACTTTTTTTGTGTTATAAGCTTTCATATATGAAAGGATATAAAACTAAAAGACATTAGTCGGATTATGGATTTTTTTTTCAAAATTTGAAACTTGTGAACAATTTTACGAATAAAATCACCTAGAGTTGTTGCAATTTATACTATTGCGTTTCCAGGTTATCTTGTTCTCATGCTCAAGAAACAAAGAGATAGACAAACGACGTATAAATGAATTTCATTCAAAGGTTTATAGAAATCTACAATTTTGTCTTAAAAATCACATTTTAAATTTCTAACTTAATTGAGCGATTAGCTAAAAGGACGAGTTATAATTATAAAAATAGATTTTTAGGGAGAATGCGAGGCCTAAAAATTAAAATAGTTGAAATTTCGTCATTAATACTTTTGACGATCAAAATGTTTTTTTAAATTTTATTCACGAGATATTCTTATAAGAGGAAAAAAAAAGTTCAAAAATGAAACGACATTGAAAGATATGGAAAAATTTTTAGTATAAACACAATTCAATCGTCGATGTACGATAAATAATTCAGTCACAGTCATGTTTATCTCTAAGTGTAAGTGTTAATGGAGTAGAATAGATATCAAAAGCTGTCATAAGTGACTAAATGTCAGTTAATTGATGCATAAAATACAAAGAAATCTAAAACAAAGCGTTCTTTTTACTAGATTTTTGTTTTCATTTTTTTCATTGTGTGGGCATGTGCTCCATGCTCTAAAAAGTATTTCACCGGAATTTGATATTTTCGTAAATTCTGATATTTTCACTATTTTTATTCTGAACAGGCATACTTTAATTCTAACCTTCAAGTTCTAATTGCTTATTTACAATGAAGAAGTTCATTATATGACTTACTTAGAAGATTATACTAATGTCTTTCTTTATATAAACCTTAAAGACTAATTTTGATAAACACCACTTCACAACAAAATTCGAAAAAGAATTAATGAGTTTTTCTGTAAAGTTATATGGTTAATTAAATTAATCAACTTCGAATAATTATACACAAAATTATACGAAGAAAATTCAGGATATTTGTTTGAAATAAATTCTTTTATAACATTTGTTTGGTGCATGAAATCAGCTTTATGAGTGACACTTTAGAAGTTTGATGAATCTCAACGAAAATTCATCGTTTATAAGGAACTGATGCATGTTGAATTTCCCACATAGGCGAGGCAATGCCTGCTTGGCATATGTTTATTCATAAAAAAACTAATTTCAGAACAAGATGTTTATTGAAATTAAATATACCAAATTTAAAAGTGATTATGCGCCTGTTTATTTCCCCAATGAGTCAATGGTCACATCACCTGGATCCCCATTTTTATATTATATAATAAATAAATAATTAATTATAAATGTAATAATTGACATAGAATAAACTCATCATAACTCAAATGTGTTTTCTCCATGAAGAGTATTCTCGTTAAAATCAGTTAACTGATTAATAAGGATTTCGAAAAGAAAAACTCAACAATTGCTGATTTATAGGAAAATAAAAAATGTATAAAAAATTTCAGAGTACATTTCAAATATCTTTTTCTAGAGGTTTTGAAAATTTCAATCGTTACTTTTATGTAAAAAAATATTTGTTTACACATGTATAAAGAAAAATATTTAAAAACTGAAATTTAGCATTAATTCTATGAAGTTTATGAAAAAAAAAACTTGAAAATATTTATAAACTTGAATTTAATATTTTCACATGCATGACATTATATCACTTGAGCTTGAACAAACTATTTTTTTCCACATGAATTGAGCTTGAACAAACTATTTTTTTCCACATGAATTGAGCTTGAACAAACTATTTTTTCATGAGATATCTATTCAAGAACTTTCAAAGGAATAGACTTCAGAAATGCATTCATCATTTTTTTAATAAAAAACATTGGTTTAATCAGCAGAGTTTATTCCTTTCTTGTGACCGGAAATCTCGAATGAGTCACTAGGTAAAATATTCTTACAAAATAGAATAAAAGGAGAGAGAAAGAGAAAAAAGAAAGTCCATATCTGACTCACGTAAAACGTGGCTCAAGAAAGCGAAAGAAAAGGAAATATAAGTCCCATTGTCTCTTTTCCCCGACTCCACTAAGTATGAATGGCATGGCGGCTCTAAAGGAAGTTGTAATTCCGTAAAGGAAAGCGAAAAACAAAAAGGAAAGCGACCATTCATAACAAAAATGCGCGTTTACTTGCAAGCAAAATAATTTCATTTGAATGTAGCGTTTCGAGGGCTTTCGCACTTCAAATTGTTGTGAATGGTGGTAAACAATTTAATCTACAAGAAACTATTTTTGAGGAAAGAAAAGCTTTATTTCTTCTTTCGCCTCAGTAGATAGAGATAAAAAAAGGGGAGTTACGTAAGAATTACGAAAACATTTTGTAACATTCTGTGATTTTTGTTTTTTAAATTTTGTTTTGAATGTTTTTGTTTGTTTTCACAGAATTTACTAACATTTTTCGCTATCATTTTGCGATTTTTCGTAAGATGTTGCTGAAAGATGTTTCAGTTTCTTTTCGAACTTGTTTTTCTTCTTTGTGCTAGGAATTTCTTGCTGCACATCATATGCAAAACAGGTAGATTTTTCTCTCCTCGCTTCCTTTTTGGTAAGTGTTTTTCTCTATAAAATATAACTGCTTTTCACTATATATATTTTTAGCAGACGCGAGGCGGAGAAGAAGAAACTTTAAAAATTTTGACATCAATTTATTTTTTTCGAGAGGCATATGTTCAAGAACTGATGATGAAAATGACATTCGTTTACAATAAACGTTTGCAATAAAAGAGAGGAGGAATTTAAAAAAACGAAATTTTTACTTTTGATGAGATTCCGTAAAGAGTAAGAGATAATACTCTATATGTCTGTATAGAGTTTTATCTATACATTCACATGAGATTTTATTTGAATAAGTATGAGATTTTAATAAGGATTTCTTTGACGCTTTTAGTCTCAGGAAAGGAAAATTTAAGTATATTTAAAAGAATGTGGTAAACATTAAGGATTTTTATCAATTCATTCGGGGCTTAAGAAAATACTGAACTGACAAGTTTTGTAGAGCGCGTGGGTGGTCAATTAAATACAAATTGTTAACTATATCAGGAGAAAAAGAGAGTACTTTAGAATGAAGTTAATATGAGCTAAATTAAGATAAAAATTAATCAATTTTTAAATTATAGTTAAAAATACCATTGCATATATATGATTCTTACAAGAAATTGTAATTTTTATTAAAAAAATTTTAAACCTTATTTTATTGCTATTAAATAATATCATAAGTAACATTAAATAAACCACATATTACTATTGAATAATACCATAAATTATAACTGATAATAAATCCGAAATAAATAAATGCTTTCTATTAAACATTAATTATAGTTTAGTTATATTATTGCTCTATTTGCTTACTGCATTAAGGCTATTTTGGTAGAAACCTCATACTTATGAACTGCTGTCAAATAAAGGGGATAATACCTGAGCTAGTACTCCTAACGTTAAACCTGCTCCACACAAGATATGACAGTTGGACATTTCCTTTGAAAATTGAATAAAAACACAATAAAAAATTAAATTAAATTAAACAATTAATTCAAGTGTACTACATCAATTTCATGTTGGAATCTATAGAAACGTTTCAAATGGAAATAGGATGCGACTTAAAAATACATCGTTAAACAATGGCTAAGAAAAGATGTAATTTTTTCCATCTATCTGTATAAATATGGTAGCTGAGGATATTACACACTTTCTTCAACTTTTATCTGAACTTGATGAAAAAATTACACATCCCTTAAAAACCAAACTGTTGTAGTATTACCCCAGCAGTTTGCAAATATAAGAAAAATGGGATTAATGTAAAACAATTATTATTTAAGTAATTTTAAAAGTTTTTCTAATTTATGTCTAGTCGAAACATTTGACTTTTCATTCAAATCTAAAATAACAGGGCAAGCTTGATCTTAAAACTTATAATTTGTTACATGATTTTGGCATGCCAACCAAAAAGATATTACCAAATTAAAATTATTAGGTGCCTATTTTATTTTTAATATTTGTTAAAAATGAAAATCAGAAATGGGAAAAATAGCATCTTGTTTCTTTATAATAAGTTTAATTTGTAACGATTTTTCATTGAAATTAATTTAAAATTTCCTATAATACCCGCAAATAGAAGACTAATGACGAAACATAATTTCATTTATTATTCCATTTTTATTTTAAAATTAAAAAAAATAGTAATATAAGGAAAATGACAAAAATATTATCTATATTATTACAGCCTACGCACTTTCATTTATGAAGAAATATTTTCAATAATCAGCCTTTTCTCGAAAAAGAATCTTTCGCACGCTAATAGGAGACAGAATCATGTAGTCTAATAAATTAAACCTTTACAATGAAGTTGTGACGAGTTAATTTGAGTAAAAACAAAACTGCGATGACCCAAGAAATCTAAAAATCAAATACACAATATCTACATGCTAATCGTAGCGCAATTGCTAATTTCGAAACTATTAAAATTATGCATGCACTTCCAGTTTGAAAAAAGGTTCCAAATGAAGTAAAATATTATATATTTTATATTTTTTGAATCAATAAATGTCTAAATTGAAGTAAATCTCAATTTTTATATAGTCATACAGTCTTATTACTCATATTCAGTAAATTATTTAGGAAACACTTGCATTCTGAATTTAAAAAGTTCAACTTCTCTACTATAATAACTGGCTGAGTTTTAAAAATCTGAACACCACTAATTTAGAATATTTTTAGATCATTTATTTTTAATTTAGATTATTTATTTAGACCATTTCAATAGGCGCCAACTTGTAAGAAAATCAGCAACGCTAAGGCTAATTGGCTTAAAGAAATGATACTCGACACTTCAAGATCTGGTCAATTTTGACCAAAAAAAGTGAAACTTTCCTTGCTTAAAATATCAGTGTCACAAAAATATTTTACTACCTTAAGTATTAGAACCAAGGAACTGCATTTGAATGTAACCGGTGCGATTTTTTTCTATAATGACAACGTTTCTACTGAAATGTTTGTAGTACATCAACGTAATATATCAGTAACTATGCTTCTATTATAATATCATAATATATCATTGTCTTCGTCATTGAGAGTATTAAAAGCGAATGTGCTGAGCTCTAACAATTTAGAAATTAGCTTTTAGACCACGATTACACTTGGAACACAATACTTATCACGCATGCGAATTTTCATATTATAATCAACAATAATTTATATTTACCTTTAAATAATCCTCCAATCATGTTTTGGATATATAATTTATATACAAAATATGTTTACAATGTATATATTTATTAATTTTAAGGATTGAAGTATTCCACTCTAAAGGAAAGAACTATGTTCTGTTTCAAGAAAAAAATTATGAATAAATGATGAATTCAATTAGAATCGAATTTCAGAATTACATACATTAGTTTGGGACAACCAGCGTAATTGTGAGCAGTGATCAGACGTCGGGAACGAAATGTGAGCAGATTATCTCCCCTTTTCAACAGCAGGAACTTTGACCGCGCAAGGATTTATTGTGCATTAGACATACGAAAATAGCAGAATTTTAGTTTAGTTATAATAAAATACCGTTATAAAGGAACACTAGGGTTATTTTGGGATGGACCTCGTAAATTTGAACAGTGGCTAGATGACGAGGACGACATATGAGCTCACACTACCTCTCTATACCACACCAGCGGAAGGACGATTTGGCCCTGACGGATTTAATGAGCAACAGACCCCCTTACACAACGGATCTTCGGAGGAATCAGTTCTCGAACCTGAAATCCTACGGCTGGTGAGCCGAGACATTACCACCAGGACACCTCGGCCAATTGCAGAGTTCTAAAATAATCTAGAATCAATAATGCAACGCTTGTCGTATCGAACGGCGAATCTATTATAGAACTACTGTGTTCAGGTTACAGAACAAAAATATAAAATAAATAGTTTTTATATTATAACTTGCTGAAAAAAAGAGCGAAAGTAAAGCAAGTGAAATAATATGCAAATGAAATTTAATATATGGTGCCATTGTAAGTTTTCCAGCAGTATATAATTAATTATGGCCAACTCAAAATAATCTGAAATTTTTTTAAATAAGCGTATTGTATCCCTTTCATATACATTTTTCCTTTCCAGACGGAATCGACATCGAGAAAAAAAAAACATTTTAAAAATAATAGGAAAATTTCACTTATAAAAGAACCTATTATTACTGAAATTACATTTATCACTTTAATATGAACTAAACATATACGTTTTAGCTAAAAGTCAAGGTCATTCATCGTGTAACTGAAACAAATTCTTTTGCTTTCATCCAGTACATTATTATTCATGCATCGAAAAATGGATCAATGAAATGCTGGCATATGAATATAAATATTAAATCAACAACAAAATATAACTCACTACAAAGAAATGAAATACTTCCACAAAAATTTGTTAGGCTAACTGGTAACCATGGCAATTCCAGTGTTTTTCGCTCTGTTGACTTTTTTTAGAAAAACTCTAAATAAACGCTATGGACTTTTTCACACGCACTAAAGGGTTTCAAGGAAATAAAATTCAAACATCTGAAATTCATAAACAATGTATAGGTCATTTTGAATTATCTTAAATTGCTCAAATAAATCAAGAGTTTTAAACATAAAAACATTTTCAAAAAGGATTTCGTGTTTTGCTGAAGCACTGAGATTGATTTACTTAAATATCACCACAGATTGGAGTTTCTGAAAAGAATCACAAATTAAATTATTTTCGGTCGGTTTTTTAATGCAATATATTTAAATTAATGTAAATTTTCTCTTGAATTCTCCTCAATTTCTTTGCATTTCATAATATGTCACATCAACTTTTGTAAATAAAAAATATTCCTACTTTTATTTACTAAAAGTATTCCAACTTTTATTTACTAAAAATATTCCTACTGCTTTTATGAATTATTAACTTTATTTACGGCAATATATAGCAATTTATATTTTATTTTAATAGAAAAACTTCATTCAAGGTTACAATTGAGCAAGAAATTTTAAATGCTCTATTCATGATTATAAAAAATGTAGTTAAGGATAAATAGGCCTATAATAGGAAAATATTTGTATAATAGCTTACATATTTTTAATTATTTTTATGTGATACATAATTTCATAAGTTTGAGAATAATCTTCAACATTTTGGTACATGAAGAATACAAGAAAATATGTTCTCATGTTGAAAAAAAATGAAATCCTAGTTTTGACGCATCACAACGCTCCAGACCTACCAGAGTCCGAAAAATACGTTTTTGTAAAATTCCTACTATAAACAAGATAACTGAAAAACGTTTGAACTAGACAGGTGACAGTCTAAATTTTGAATTTATTTATTAACTATAATTAATAAGCTAAAAACATTAATTGTTCGTTTAAATTATGCTATCGAATTTTTTTTTTCTTACTAAAAAGGAAATAATTAACGTTGGCCATTAATTATTGAATCATTTAAAACTAATAGAAAAAAGTCAAAAAATGAAATTGACCATGCAATATTCATTTAATATTCGTAAAGTATGATTGTGATATCAACCTTAACAATAAAAAAAGTTGAATTTTTGAAATGGCCAGAAATAAAATCGGTTCCACAATAGTATGGAAAATATTTTTTAAATATAAATAGCAGTGTATATAGGTATAGCAATTTTAGTGTATATACGCTTTGCGCAACTTAAATATGCACCTGAGTTAAACGTCTTTAAGTCGGTTTGATGTGGAATTCTTCGGAATAGGATCTGAGTCTACTAATTATAGATCGCTATTACGATGTTTCATAAGTATTGGAATGAACAGTGGTATAAATAATTCCTTTAATTTATAGATCGATTTCCAAAGACAAAGTAAGTGGATTTCAGTCATATTGCAGAGGTGTGTTATACAAAAAATTCCACCAAGAGTTTCCTTTCTAAAAGGAATTGATTAGTATTGAATTAATAGGATCAAGCATCCTTCCGCTGTGTAATCATATGTATGGCGCAGTATGGACGTTTTTGGATCTTGTGCCATTAAAAAATCCAATCCAATCAGGTATTGAGAAAATTTTAAGAAGGAATGCAACTCAAGTAATTTAGTTGACTATAGTTGAAAATTACGAGATTCATCTTAAATAACTTCAGAGTATTTTCAAAAGGATGCATTAACCTGATTTTACTCACAACAACAAAATAATCCAAATATATTGCCTTGTTTAAATGATGATTCAAAATATGAATCTTACAGTTAAATATTTTCACCCCCACAAAAAAATGTATAGAATATTTTACAATTTACTTATTAACGACACATTCTAATTAACTTTTGAAACGGACTTCATCATAAGGTGACGAAGAGAATAGCTTCCTCTCCAATTTTACGTACCACATCATCTAAACCTAGTTGTTAGATTTAACTCAGTTGTCAACGTTTAATCCTAGCTTCCAGACTTGAACACAGTCCATGTACATGGGCACACAGTCTACATATACATTGAATTTTTGATTAAACCAGATTTCAAATCTGACTGATGATGAGAGTTTATCATCAGGCGACACCGATTCTATAAATATTTTACACATGCTATCTCAAGAAAAGTGTTACGGCTAGCAAGCTTCTGGAAAGTCAACAGGTGTTTCAGAGAAACTGCAGTGGCCTATTAGTACGATCTCGGTTTCTGAGGTTTCCAGATTCGAACCAGATTCATCTCAAGGAAAAATTATCGTGTGAGTCTAGAGTGTACGGAATCAATCAGGACCAAATATCCTGCCACAGGTGTGACGCAGAAGATTAAGGAGTCAGGTCAGGTGCCAAGTCAGGTGTTTTCTTTGATATTTGAACGCAAACTCACGACATCCATCACAAAATTACACCAATCATTTTTAAAAAGGACGTTAATATAAATAATCTGAAATAATTTACGGTTCATTAATAATGTCTATGTGACGTCCAACTCATTAGCTAATAAAATAGTAAATACTGAGATAATCCAAATTTAAAAAAAGAGAATATAAATGATTTAACTAGAGCAAATGACAAGGCAAGAATATTAAATTTTAGCTTATCGAATAATTATTATTCGAAAATAATTTTACTACAAACTTCGTTTCCAATGTTAGTAAAATTAAACCTAACACCGAGCTGAAGAATTTGTGAAGATCGTATTTATTAAATAAGATTAAATTATATATTATATATTAGTATATCAGATGTGCAAGCCTTTTCTTTGGTGAAGGGTCTAATTTTCGACACACAAACCGCTACTTTTTATACTTTAGGAATAGAAATTTAATATATGAATATTTACCCAAGATTATTATTGTAAACTTATTCTTAAAGTAAATCGAGATACATGATTTTTTTTCTATTTTTAGATCGGTTTTATTCAACTTGAAATCTTCCCGTTTGTAAAAATGGGGGGTTGTGTGTGTGTGTGTGTGTGATTGTGTGTGTGTGTGTGTGTGTGTGTGTGTGTGTGTGTGTGTGTGTGT
>JAPMOQ010045994.1:3691082-3743839 GCA_026543055.1 Argiope trifasciata
GTGTGTGTGTGTGTGTGTGTGTGTGTGTGTGTGTGTGTGTGTGTGTGAAAATTCTGAAATTTTGCAGGCAGTCGTATGCATTAAATGCAATAGTGCATTTAGATATTTTTAAAAGTTATCATAATTTTTCAGCATAAGGAGCTTCATTTTTAAAAAAAATCTGGAATATGAAGGAAAGCATGATATTTCAGTGGGTTTGTATTGTTTATAAGAAATAATTATTCAGTTCAAACTAAAATTACCGAAACCCAACAATAACTAAAAAATTTGTAATATTGTGAAAATTGAATAGTATAACGACATAGGTAATAACGTGTATCCTGCCGAGGATGATGCAACTTATTTGCGATGAGTTTAACTCTGATAATTTAATGATTTCTATAATGAATAAACAATATTTTTTATATACCTTAAACAAAAAATGTATATTTGATGAAAATTTTCTTTCTAATTTTAAGCCGCAAAAAATCAAGGATTCCTTCATACACATTAAAATACAATAGTTGTTATTTAATTGATTAATTTTAATTAAACTTTAATTGAGCACGAGTAGCACTAGTTGGTGAATATTTTAAATGATAACTATATTCTGCTTTATTTATAAAAAATGCATTATATATTAATGACCAGAAAGTAGAAAATAAAAAAAAACACTCGTTTTAATTAAACTAAATTTAAAAGTAGAAAATAACATTTTTCATCAATCTTTGCACATCAAAACAAAAATTCTAGATCATTAAACAGTGAAAAAAATCAAAAATATTCATTTAAAATATATGGCATAAATGTGATTAAAATTGCTTCTGCTTAAACTATTTAATAATCAGCTTAACTATTAACTGTGTAATGTACTTAAAATATTTATATCAGAGCCTTGTATATTTTTTACTTTGTTTTGATCATCATAGGTTTGATTATAATATTTTTTACATTTTATAAAAATAATTTTTTTAATTTTTAATATTGCAACAAAATTGAGTTTTAAAAATTTACTTTTAATGATTCAAACTACACATCTTTACTTAGCTTCCTTCATAGCCCCCCTCTGGCTTTAATTTATCAGTTTAAATACATAACAACATTGTTATATACTCATCAAATAGCTCATGCAACGTAAACAACAACTGTTTAAAGATTCTGTGTGAAATATGATAGCTGCTTTATTCCGATCTATTTATAAATGCGTTCTTCTTTGAAATCTAAATCTTTGCACATTCAATGAGGGCCGCGGTGGCCTGGTGGTAAAGTCTCGGCTTCGGAACCGGAGGGTTTCAGGTTCGAGACTCGATTCCACCGAAGATCTGTCGTGTGAGGGGGTCTCTTGCACGTGAAATCTGTCAGGCCAAACGTCCTCCCGTTGGTGTGGTGTGGAGAGGGGGGTGCCACCTCAAGTGTCGTCCTCGTCATCTGACCGTGGTTCAAAATTACGAGTCCGTCCCAAAATAGCCCTCGTGTTGCTTTAAACGGGATGTTAATATAACTAAACATTACACATTCAATATTAATTCCAAATAGATGTTAGTCCAGATAAAATTCCAAATATATGTTAGTAATGAATGTGAGTTATTTCCATCAAATCTAGAACCGGCATTTATCTGTCATTTAAAATCCAGTTATCAATTATATAAAATAGATCCTGTTTCTAGAAATTTATTTACATTAATCTTATTGAATGGGATTTGTACTCGAAAAGTGAAATGTTTGAATAAATGACGCATTATGCGGAAGAAAAAATTGTAAGAATGTTTAAAGGTTTTTGTTCAAAAATAAATATGATGTGAAATGATATATACTGGCTTTATATATAAATTTATTTATATTAACATCCCGTTGTAAAGCAACACGTGGGCTATTTTGGGACAGACCTCGTAATTTTGAACCACTGTCAGATGATAAAGACGGCACCTGAGCTGGCACCCCCCTCTTCACAGAATACCACACCATACCAGTAGGAGGAAGTTTGGCCTGACAGATTTAATGTTCAAGAGATCCCCCCCCCCTTACGTGACTGCTCTTCGGTGGAATCGAATCTCGAACGCGAAACCCTCCTGTCCCGAGGCCAAGACCTTACCACCAGGCCACCATGGCCCCTACCTTTAAACAACCAAACGGACAAAAACACGCAAAAATAAAGAGCATACCAAATATATAGACCTCGGAGGCCAGGTGGTAAAGTTTCGGCTTCGGAATCGAATGGCTTCAGATTCAAGAACGAATTCCACTGAAGAACCGTCGAGTAAGCGGATGTGGTGCGCGTTAAGCCTGTCGGGGTCCCGTTGGTGTGGTATGGAAGCTTGGATATGGGTGCCAGCTCAAGTGTCATCCTTGTCATCTGACCACGGTTCAGAATTACAGGGTCCGTTGATACATATCTTTTAGTTTTGCTCAGTTTATGCGCAGTAATTACTTCCTTGAATTAATTCTATCCTAAAAATAATCATATCATGCAATGTAAAACAAAATTTAGCTCCACATACTTAATTACATTGACGTTTTTATAAAAAATGAATGTTCAAAGTTAAATATTGACGATATACATAGCAAAACTTAAAAAAAATTCTGAATGCTTTTCATAAATCTCAACTATTATGTTATTAATCTCAACTATTATGTTATTAATCTCAACTATTATATTATTAATCTCAACTCTCATAATATTGCGACAAGTAAATATGCAAGAAATTTAAAAAAAGAATAGGAATTTAATATTTTAGATTGACGCTTGGTTTCTACGTTTGGCTTTTCTTGGTTTCTTGGACGCTATAAAATTCCTTTTGAGGGTTGATTCCTTAAAATTAAATTATGTTCTTATGACGACGACGGCGACAAATTAACCCATTCTGCAACCTTCGAAATTATTGCCATGCCAAGATGGAATGTTCTTGAAAAAATACGACTTACGCTAGGCCCTCTTAAACGTGATCATTTTTCATTTTTAATTCGAGTTTCAATTTCAGTGTTCAAACATAAAAGCAGAAAAAAAAACTAGGAACTTCCGGTAATTCCCATGTCTAACAGCAATCTGGATTAAGGATCCAGGTTATTAAGAGAAGTCTATAATCCGCATTGATATATGAGATGAAAAACTATCATAAAATAAATCATTCCGCATAGATAGAACAGGTTTTAATAATTCCAAATAAATTAATGGTTCGAATTAATTACAGTTTAAAGACATTAACCAAAAATCAGCGATATCAAAACCTGCTGCTTCAAGCATTGGCATGACGCAAAATTTACCTAAAAAGAAGATGTGTATTGAATAATTAAGTCGATTTCAACCAGAGACTTTTTTTACCCTTAGCACTACGATGTCTCCTCTCAGACACCATTCAAGACAGTGCATCATTTTGTTTGTTTTATTTAATTATTTTCTTAAATTTTAACTAATAAAAATACTTAAGGAAGTGAATTCATATAGATTAATTTTCCGGGAAAATTCAACTTAAAAAATTCATATATATTAATTTTTTGGAGCAATAAGCAAGATCCCACTCCAAATATTTATGCATCGAATTACTTTTCGGAGTGCAAAAGGTTAAAAAGTATGATTTTATGTTTACTTTATCTACATTATTATACACGTAAAAAATGGAGATCGGAAAGGATTCTGGAGTAAATACACATCTAATTATAAGATTAAAAAGTTCATACAAAAAATAGTAATAAATAATACCTTATATGATAAACATTTTTTTTTCTTTTTGTAGATTTAGATTAAAAAACAATTAATTTTAAATACAATACAATACAGGTCGAAAGATTGAAACTTCTGAAAAGAATATTCAAAATAAAAAATAAAAAAAAGCACAAAGGGTTTGTTTTTAGATTTTGAACTAAGCAGTAACCAGATGATGTGTTTGAAAAGCACCTAAACGAAAAAATGAAAAAAATAAATCACCTAACAATAATGTAACCGCCGAAACAATAGCTAAACGAACTAACACGTGCGCACGCAACTAACGGATACTTCATTGTTTCGTTAATCACCCCCCATCTTTTCTTCTTCAATGATTCTTTATTTTTCCTAATCTTACTGAACAGGGACTAAGTTGGGGCACATTTTGTGTGCCATACTGCATGTTCCGGACAATGGACCTAACAGTGTGCCATGCGTTGACCATTTGGAGTTCAACCCTACAGATTGTTTGGTCAGGATGTCTACTAACGATACAAAGAATTAAAAATGGATCCAACTCTTCTAATACTTGGATCACCTGCAAAACATTGGAACAATCGAGGTTATCGCAATAGAAGCTAGACTTCATTGTTTAATCCTTTGTCCGGTTCATGACGTTTAGTTCTTTAAAAACAATTTTGATGCCAAATACAATTTTTTTCCTCTTAGAGGAGGCTAAAGTTCAAAAACGAAATAAGCTCCTCAGGAATTCTTCTACGATTCGGATGAACTATTCAAAGAAATCAACCATTTATGTCAATTGTTCGGCAAACCACAATCGTTAAAATGGTATTTAGAGCAGGCTCTTTTGGCGTTTCCTCTACGAATAAGATAGAATAGCAAATTAAATGCAATAGAAATGTATGTTTAGGGTTTGCTGTTTCATTGTTTGGGGGTTCTTTGTTCAAAACACAATACTTCTTTGAAATGACTTAAATGACTTTAAATTTTGGCGATTAGATAGAAGTCATGAATTAAACGTTCAGATTGACACACGTCGGAATAATTTCTTCTGACACAAATAATAATGAGTTTATCAGTACAGTTGCTTTTGTGTGTTGTCGTTTGCTACGATTTCAATACATGATTAAAACAAAGCTGTTTTTTAATCACCATCTCTAAATCTATTTAATATAAATAAAAAATGGTGTTTTTTAAACACGCAGAAACTTTTAATGAAAAATTTCCGCAGATTCACAATCACGCTTTTTTTCTTCCAATAGTAAAGGAATCAGGATGAAATATTTCAATTAAAAAAATCAGGATGGGGAATTTCTCAATAAAAAAAGTCAGGATAAAAGATTTCTTATAAAAAAAGGAATCAGGATAAAGGATTTCACAATAAAAAAGGAATCAGGATGAAGGATTTCACAATAAGAAAGGAATCGGGTTTAAAGTAAAATCACTATAATTAAGAATATTAAGAAAAAAATAAATCTAACTGAGTAAAATACTAAAAAACTAGGAAATTCTTTTATATCAAGATTGAGGAATTTTAAAAATATACATGAAATATTTCTTTTATGCATAATCTTAGATATTAAATTAACTTAAAAAGGTAAGAAATAGAAATCTATTTAAGAAACGTTTAATATTTTATCAGAAACATTTAACTTTATTATTTGTCAGATATTAATGAAAGACTCGTTACTGAAAAATTGCTATGTTTGTAAAGCATACTTTAACATTTTTTTAATATTTTCATCTTTTTATCTATACATAACAAATACTTTTGTCAACTTACAGAAACGGAAATCGTTATTGAATTAAAAATTCATAAAAATTTAATCATTGGGTTGCGTATTGTACAAAATCACCCACAATAAATCGCCAAGAATGAAATTCACCTACATATATCACCCAAAATTAAAATTTAACGAAACACTCCATTTCAAATAAAAATATCTCTTTAAAGATAAATGAAAAAAAAGAAATATTAGTGTTACTTAAATATTCAATATTCTTATAAAAATGTAAGAAGATGTGTTTCCAATTGTATATCTCTCCTCGTGTGGTGATATAAATGGCAAAAGCTGGGATATCGCGTAGAAAAAAAAACGACCTGTATTACATGTAAATTTTTTTTCTTTATATACAAAAATTAAACTCCTTTTCTGTTATTAAAACCAATTTGAAACATTTAAAAAAATATCTGACATTAGATCTATTTCCTTGCGTACCTAATTTTTTTTCTATGATTCAATTATTGTGGAACATACACAAAAAAGGTTCTTCAGATTCCTTGCAATTTTTTCGAAACCATTATTCCTTTAGATGTTATTAATTATCAATAAAATTATTGGCGACATACATCATTGTTTTCTTTTGCTGAAAAATCGGTAATTATAAAATTAATTTTCTAAACAGAATTTCCAAAAATAGATAAATTAAGATTTCTAATCTATTTTACAGATTTTTTTTCATGTATTTAAAACTCTAATATATATAAAGCACATAAAGTATATTTCAAAAGGATATAAATCAATATCTCATATTATATATTTATAACTTAAAGCATAACTATTTTGAATTGTGTAATAATTATACAGACAATTCTCATTTAACAAATAGCAATTTAAAATTTATAGCTTACGGTTAAAACTTGATTTAATAAAAGTTTTTCAAATTCCTTCAATAATTGTACAAAAAGTGCGTACTTTCTTAACATACAAATAAAAAATCCGATTTCAGATTTTTACAGCTAATTTTTCTTTAATAATTACAAAAAACATGTACAGTAAAAGAGCACTGCTGTGATGAATAAGAGTGTCTTTTTAAACAAGACATTTTCTTTGTCATAACAACAACAAAAAAAAGAAATAAAAATATTCCACCGCCTCATTAGAAAAAAAGGCAAAAAGAAAAAAATAATAATGGGACACAAGCAATTCTATTGGATTTTGAGGGAAAATAAAATTCAATTTAATCTATCGAAGTAAAAGAAACGGTCTGAAAAACGGAGAATACCAATCCATTTTTGTTCAGAGCTCGTCATTCGTTGCAAATATAAATCCGTTAATAGTTTTATCGTTTATCGATATATCGATTGTACTAGGAATTCGTTTATTCAAGAATTCTGTCGATACAAGGTAAATTCCTCTTAATTTTTGTTTAATTAAAAATTGATTATACTCCCTGCTATTGTCAGGATTATGAAAATATATTAAATATTTTTTTCTCGAAAGTATTTATCTTCTGTTTTTTGTGTGATATTCTTTACCATGCCATGAACTAAAATAAAAGACGGGAAGTTTTTGTTCCTTCCTAAAGAACGTATCCGTTGTGTGATTCGTTGATCAAAACATAAATATTTTCCCACTTCAAAGCCAGAAAATAATTTCCACATTTAGTATTCAAAATTGAGTATTGTTCATTTTCTTCATTTTTTTCTGAAATTTGTCACGAACTCCAAATGCACTCTTTAATGGCTTGCGATTAAAATGAAATCTGCCGAAACTTCGTCATTAAAATGCAAGAGGCAAAAGGTTTTAAAATAATGCTTAATGACTGTAATGATTGTTTCTTTTCATTTTTTTTGTTCCAACATGGTTAAGGCGAGACAAAAAAATTAGGAGCTGCAGATGAATTATTGAACCCTTTTGAATTAAAAAATGTGCGAAGCGTTTAAAGGACTAAGAACTGGCCATCACATGTATTTAAATTTTATAAAGTTTTAACTGGTTATAATTTTCAGAATTAAGAAAATAACGCTTGTATACTATGATAAAAATTATTTAAAAAATCGTGGAATTGCTATTAATACGCAGGATTGTTAAAAATGTAGAAAAAATGATACATTTATTAAGATTTATTTATCTTTTCTCTTTTTAATTTCCTACTATTAGTCCTCACTCTCCAGATATATATATTCAAATTTTCAATCATTCATTAATAAAATACTTTTTATTCATCCACACAAATTCAAATACATTTTTTAAACTTGTAGGGGATGACACTTGATGTTAATACACTTTGTCAAATATTAATTTATCAATTAAATTTAATTTTTAATACTTTAAATAGAGTTTTAGCAGTTTGTAAGGAAAATTGAAATTAATAGGCAGTAGCTGATTCGGTAAAATACAAGGATTTCAATATTTTTCACATGAAGGTGAAGATTTCGAGTTCAATTCTTGCAAAAATCTGTAATTTTTTGTTCTATTTTTTTATAACTATTTTATAAGAAGTACCTGCAATAAAATTTTGCTTTGTTGACCTAAGTAGGAATTAAATGATTTATTTTAAATATTCTTTGCTTATAAGACCTTCTCCTTTAACGTTCGCATATATCAAAAGACAGCATTGTAATTGTCAAGAAATTCGAAATTGAGTTTTTGGCGAATATTTAAGAGTAGGATCTTCATCTTATTATGCCAAACTTCATAAAGCTTGGATAATACAGGTCAATTGCTTTTATTTTTACTGTTCGTGGTCAATTGCCGGATTCCAAAGAGTGTCTGGACTTCTAAGCTAATGTTTTCCGAAAACAAAATTCCTTATATTTCATTATCATTAATGAAAATAAATTCATTTTCACTAATTTCTTTGAAAGTTCTTATTAATTTTGCCGTATATCATTCTTTAATACATTTTAAGTGTATATATATATATATATATATATATATATATATATATATGATTCATTTGCTTTCACGACAAAAATGAAGAAAATCAGTTCATGCCAGTTAAGCAGATTTCAAGCCAAACCTGATAGTATAGATAAAAAACCATAGCTGTATATTTAAATCTATCTATCCAGATAGCTCTATTCCAGACAAAAGAGAGTAAATTTCTTTCCATGGGGAAAACGACTTCCTAGTGTTACTTTACAAATGGAGCAAGAAACGCTATTAATGTAATCATTAACGATGATTAAAAAAGAAATAATCGCAACTTTATTCATCAAATCTTATGTTATAAGATATATTGACCACATTAAAAGAAATATTTTGAACACGGCGGTTCAGTACAAGAGAATTTCGGAAATAAAAAGCGAATGATAATATTAATGGTGATCACTTTAAGAAAATTCCTTTATACACCAGTTTCATGGCTCGTTCACAAATTGTATATTATTAATTTTCTTTAAAGGATTCCACTGAAAATTTTCGAACTTGATTTTTTGGTTAAAATATTACTTAATAAACATTCAACGATTGTATATGAGTGTATTGAACACTCACATACAATCAGCAAGTCTGTCAGACAATGAGCAAGATTTTTTAAAATTAAACGCTAACCTACCAGCACATAATCCTATAAAATAATAATTATGTAAATAGTATAAAATATATGTGAATATATGTTTTTCATTACTATGAAAAATGTTTACTTTTAATTTTTTGGTATTAAGCTGCAATATACTACTTTCTTTTTTTTTTTTTTTAAAAACTATACAATTCTTACTTTTAAATGAATTTTCATTAATGCGATTAAGTGTGTAATGATAAAAGTTATTTATTAAGATTGGAATTAAATATCTTTTTTATTTATACGTTGTTTTATACCAATCCAGTGAAAACCGTATAAACAGTATATTTACAATATATCAATTAAAAATTTGCGCATCATAATACGGTTCATATTTTTCCGAAATATTCTTTTCATATTAATCGAATAAAATGAGCTAACAGAAATGAATTGCTAATGGACTCTAAAGAAGTTAGCAAAAAATGGAATGCTAATATAGAGTATTTTAAATTTCAAAAATTCTTACTTTTTTAAAAAATTAACTAATTTAGAAGTCCCGAAAAACAATCATCACGTGAAAAAAAAGCTCTTCAAAAGTATGAAGTTTTTATTTTTTTATTTTATTGAACTGCCTAATTGCTTTTTCAAGGCCGTCAGGTTAACTTTTCACTTCTAAAGAACTATTTAAAAACAAAAACTTGAAATAAATATGGAAAGGAAAAGTTTCCCCTTTTAATTGCTAGCTATCCATTCCAGTATGGAAGTGGTCATGTAATAAGAATCCAAAATCTGCGAATGTAGTGCTTTTCTTTTTCATCTCTCTCCGATTTCCATATTAGCGTCTGGAACAACTGGAATTCCTAATATTTTGTCTGGGATTCCTAATAAATTAAAATGAGCTTTAAAAGTATTTTAAAGTTTATTATTTAATTTTTAAATTTCATTTTTTCAAGCTTCGTGTTATATAAGATAACGGTCTCAATTTTTTTAACTTTATTATTTTTAAATAAATTTTAATATCATCAATTTAAAATTTACAAAGTTGTTCATAAAGATTTCTACTACACACCTTTCCATTTATACGGAATTTTATGCCTGTCCCCAAAAAGACGCATAAACAGCATATTTTCTAAATATTAATTAAATGTTTCTGTAATATTTTGAAATCAAAATTTTTTCCAAGCTATTTTTCATCATTAAAAAATAAAATAAACTAACGGAAGTTCATTCATAATAGACTTAAAATGGGCAAATAGAAATGAAATGCCTTAATAAAGAATTCTAAATTCTAAAAGAAAGAAATCTAAAGAAAAAATAATCTTGGAAAAACTATCATAATACGAATAACAACATTTTCAAATTACAAGGAGAATTGAATTATCTAATTTCACCTTCAAGGTCGTCAAGTTGACTTTTCACTTCCAAAAACATCATTTCAAAAGCACAAAAGAGGGAATAAAAACAGGAAAGAAAAAAAATCCTTCCCTTTTAATCGATAGCCAAGGAAGGCTGGTCTTGTAATAAGAATGCAAAATCCGCGAAAGTGGTGCTTCTCTTTTTCTTCTCGCTCCGATTTCCATATTTGTGTCTAGAGCCTCTGGGAATCCTTAGATTTTGCAAGTCGAGAGTCGTAAACAGACTAAAGTGCGCTTTAAAGGCCTCTGAAGGAAAAGCCGCAACGTGTCGTAAAAAGTTTTGTCTATGAAAAGACGAAACAGGAAGCTCTAATTAAGGTCGAAACCTAGCGTGAGAATGGAGATAGAAATGATCTTCCACAAACAGTAGGGAGTGCAAAGGAATTGGCAAGCATTCCACTTAACCCCGCCGTTTCCTTTTTCCTTTTGGACCAGCAAGCTTATGGTCAGACGCTCAGAAAATTCCATCTGAGAGAAATGCAAATTTCTTCCGTTGTGGCCTCCACTTGAATTGTTTGCTATGTTGGAAAACGCCCTGATTGAATAAAAAGATAGTATTTTAATTGTTGTGAATTATGTGGTGGCTTTTGAAGGAAATTGCCTCCGATTCACAAAGGATGTTATTCCGCAATAATAAATTGCCAGCATTGTTAAATGAATAGTGTGAAACTGACCACATTAAAGCGAAATAATATATTAAAATCAAAACCAAATATTTTTAGAATGTTTTCAGAGTACAGGTACTTATTGCTATTGATAGAATTGCTTTTAATAGATTCTATGCTGAGAATCAAAGAATTTATCTGTTTTACAACATTAAATTTTGTAAAGATTTGTTAAGATTTTAGGAAAAAAAATCTCATAAAATTTAGTTTCGTTTCGTTAACTTAACATCAAACGGTACCGAGGCCACATGAAGCTGTTTTCGAAAGACGTAGGCAAATGCAATAGCAGCTCATTCTTCTAACTTTCCCACCATATCAAGAGGGCCTCGGTGGGCTGGTGGAGAGCTTTCGACTTAAGAATCGGAGGATCTCAAATTCTAGACATAATTCAATCGAAGAAACGTCGTGTTATTGGGTCAGGTGCAAGTTAAATCCTCCTGGGCAAAACATCCTCCCGTTGATGTGGTGTGGAAGTTTGGAGAGGAGAGTGGAAAATCAGGTGTCGTCAGCATCATCTGACAGCGGTTAAAAATTACGAGGTTCATGTTCTAAAATAGTGTACTAAACCAAACCCACCATATCAAGATCATGTCTTTTGAACCTAGACGAAAACTTTATCTTACAATATAGTCACATATATGACTGATCCTTTGTAGATTCGAGTCTTGAACTGACGAGCTCTAATCCTCATGTTGTGATTTAATCACCAAGTCACAGTGGCCTCCTCATTAAAATCAACTATATATATAAATATATATATATATATATATATATATAATTATTCATTCCTCCTATTGGAAATTGCTTTGAAATTCGTAAGAAATATTTACTTACACTATTAAATAATAAATACTAACACACAAGTAATAAGACTTAATTTTTTTGAAACTTTATAAAATGTTTTATGTAAATGTCCTTTTATTAGTACAATCGTCCTCAAATATGATTTATTAAATTATTCATTATTAAAAAAGACTGAAAATTATATAAATATTCTTTATATAATAACCAAACGTAATGGTACAGTTTACAGAATCACAAACAATATTTTTCTACTTGACCATTATAGAGAGTTTATAAGAGTTTATTGGACCTTGAATTTTGCTTTAGTGCTCTTTTTATGATTTATTTTATGTTTAATCATATATATTAGAAAATATTAATGTCATCTTGCAAGAGAGTAGTCTACAATAAATCTAAAGAAGGCATATAAACTTTTCGAAACTGAATTATTAAGCAACAAATTCTTATTAGCTTTGAATGTGATAAATATGAACCAATATTGAATTAAAAATATACAAGAAATAAAAATATTCTAGTTTTTTTTATAAATATATTAGTTACTGATAGGAGGTTTTCCAACGGAAGATTATTCCAAGATGAGCTTTTCGGATTCACAGAATTAACCAAATTACATATCACTAAAAAAAAAACATTTTTTTTTTTTACTTTTTTTAAAAAGTATAGTGCACTCGTATTTTCGAATCTTTTCAAGTAATCAAACATCTGACGGATAACTTTTGATTTCTGTAAGTAAGACCATAAAATATCTGTGTTTTTTTTTCAGGTGAATAGAGATAAGGTATTTAATGAATAGAAAATGTTTCATGTGGCTTCAGGAATCTTATTTTCAATTACATCAAGCAAAATATGAAGTGATAATTTGACGAAATGAACTAACATAAAAACGAATTTCTGAAGGCTTCACTATAATTTTTCTCATTAATGTTAATAGCATAATGATAGTAGAGGCTATTCTAAAGCTCTTTGCTTTCATTTGCATTTATAAAGGCTCATTTCTTTATTGACACTTAAATTTTAGCGATGAACAACTGTTCTCTTTCGTTATTAACGCTTATTCTTTACCAAACCCTAATACATTGGGCATTACAGCTCATATTGCCCATAAAAAAAGTGATAGAGGACCCAAAGTCTAATCAGAATTATTACCCCCCCCCCTCCGCGGGGGAGACTTTAAATTCGGGAACGAGAAGCGACTGGAATTATTATGCTGGTGTTTCCCCTGGAGTTGCAATCATGGTGATGAAATTCAATACCCTCAGTAAATGAAGAGAACCTTAAGAATTATGAAGATAGCTTGAAAAAACTGCATTTTGAGTTCGAACGCAGATTTCAAGATTTCAGAGCCATTTAAGCAGAATTGGATATTTTTACCATGCCATTCAACGTAAATTGTGAAGCAGTGAGGTCAGATTTGCAGCTTGAATTAATTGAGTTGCAATCTAACAATCATCTCAAGCAATTGTTTCTAAATATGCCAAAGTTAGAGTTTTACAAATCATTATCGAAAGTAAGTTTCCCAAATTTAATATCTCATGCCCAGAAAATCAGTGCTATGTTTGCTTCATCTTATATGTGTGAACAAGTGTTTTCAACTATGAACCTTAGAAAGAATTATTTCAGAAGTAGACTGACTGATGAGCATTTAGCCTCGTTCCTTAGAATCGGTACATCTCACTTCGAACCTCAATATAAGGAACTTAATATAAGGAATATAATCCTACTATATAACCCTAATAAAAGGAACTTAAAAATGAAATCGCAATTTCATTTATCTCATTAATATATTAAATTGTAATACTTGTATATTGTTTTTAAAATTTTAGAAAAATTCATCTTGGCCGGCCAAACTTTATTTTTTCGATTTTTGGCCCGCGATCGAAAAGGTTTGCCCATCCCTGCACTAATACATTGTGCATTACAGCTCATATTGCCCATAAAAAAGTGATAGAGAACCCAAAGTCTAATTAGAATTATTACCAACCCCCCCTCTATTGGGGAGACTTTGCATTAGGGAATGAGAAGCAACTGAAATTATAATGCTGGTGTTCCCCCTGGAGTTGCAATCATGGTGATGAAAATCATTGCTCATGATGAGATGCACGTCTTCAGAGGTTTAGTATATAAGCCATTGCTTGTCATTTTATAACTTATCACACATTAGTTGTGTTGTTGCTCTTAGATATGATCTATTCGTATTGGTATACCTGAAGGCCTAGGCTAGACATCAGTGATCATTTGCAAATAAGAAAGATTAGCTGTCTTGTAAGATTCAAATGTAACGAACTGGGTATTTCTTAAAAGAAGTCTGAATATACTAATAGAAAAACTGGCGCACACGTAACGTAGATTATGAGCGAGTGAAATTTCCAAACACCAACTTAAAATGGAGAATTTTCAGGTGAACAGATTTTTTTCTTTCATTTTTGTTAAATTAAAAGATAAAATCTGCTGTCTCTTTAGACTTTCGTAGGATTGACTTTTTATTTATTTATTTAGTAACCTAGCCATGTGGAAATGTGGAGAATAAAAATTACTGGAAGTTAATTGGAAGACAGAATAGTTCCGAGTGGAAAGCAAGTTCCAAATAGTTCTCAGCATAAGAATCAGCCTGTACGAAAACAGAAATGCCCTTTTAGTTCAAAATTAATACCGCCCCAAAGGAAAATGCTAGGAACCAAATGAAATCACCTATGTGGAAAACGTTACTCATCTAATCCAAAATGAGTACAGATTCGTTAAGCTTTCTGTAATAATCTCTTGTAGTGTAGAGTAAGCATAATATTTTTAATATTAAAAAAGAAAATGTTTGGCAAAGAGGAGAGGTATATGAGAGTACTGAAGATATACTTATTATATAATGACCACCGATGTGTATATCATAGCGAATTTTGTTGATCCACACGTTGTGTATGTATATTTCAATCCAGGTGGAATAGTATAATTTTGAAAAGCAAAATAAATAAATAGTATATTTTATTTACAAATTATCTTACAACGTTTTATCTTAATTACAAAACAAAGATACAAAAATTTAGTGACAATTCATGAAATCAAATCCAATTATAGATGAATCTCATGGGATAAAAATACTCTAAAGTTGGAAACATAATCTTTTTTTAGATGAAATAGCTAGTCCTTAAAATATAATTTCTTTTTGCTAATTTACTATAAAAGAACACGGTTTTTATTTAATTTTTAAGTTTTTCAAAGAGTCGGCATTTAAATGTACCGTTGACTTTATTTTATTAATTAAGATGTTAGTTTGTCACTTTCATTATATAAGATTTTCAATCATGTTTTCTCTTTTAAATATAACTTTCAATTAATAGCTGATTAATTTCCATATCAATTTTTTGCATTTGAGCAGTAACATATCTTTTTATTTCATTCTAAATATTAATAATTACAGTAAATTTTCTCTTAAGCAGACCTCAAATTTACATATTTCATATTTTATGAAAAAGACTTTTGTTAAACATTCAATAGCACTTCAAGTGTTTTTTCATTTCTCTGATACTAGGATTTTATTTTTTTAAATCATAAAAACATTAAAGATTTTATATTTACATATATATATATATATATATATATATATATATATATATATATTTGCACATATCCAACTAAATTATTCAGTTACATCGAACGTTTAGAATACATTTATATTCATTAAAAGAATGTGAAAAAGCGAAATAATAATAATAGCAGTAATAATTTTCTTTTCTTCAATTTTTGCTTAATGGTAATTTTGAAAATTTGATTATTTTACAAAATGTTTCCTTAAGAAATGCTACTCTCATAAATTCTATGCGACAAAAAGTTGAGCAATTTCATTATAACTTTTCATCAGTTTTTGAGACGAAAAAATATTCCAATTATGCAAAGTTGTAAGCTTTTTATTCTCTGTAGAGCGTTGCTTAAGAATTCATATACTAGATGACGCCACCACCCTAAAGATTATTTGATCACCTTGCTGCGCCCTTGATCATTCCCTTGCACCTCTTCTTCCTTCAGCGATTATACGTTAATTCGTTCGATAAGCTTCCAGTGTACAATATTCGGAAGCGATATGGCGTTAGGAAGATAAGCAGCATCCGCAATGTAATATTACCCCCTAGACTGAATTGAATATGGTAGGGGAAAAATATACATATATTTAATAATTTCTAATTAATCTATTACTGTAGATTAATTAGAAATTATTATATAAATACATAAAATAATTTTCCCATCAATCGAACTCCAACTTCTCTATAATTTTAACTTATGTTACACGGGGTGTGTTTCATATGAAGTCAAAATGTTTTGTAAATTCCTTTCAAAAAATATTTAATTTCTGAACACGATATGTTCCATCCTGCTTTCATATACGGCACACTATTCTGTTCTATCAACGACTTCGGCAAAGAAATTTTAACAAGAGATGTAAATTGGACTATTTTCTTGAAATTATGAATAATAAAAAAGCGTGAAAGAATTCTTTGACTGCTTCTTCAAATCATGTTTTATACGTTATTTACCATATAACATATATAAATATGGGAATAAATACTATATAGTATTCCTTTTGAAACCACGGAGACGTTTCAAGAATTCGCACTTTTAAAGAAATTTGAAGATTATATAAAAATAATAATTCATTGTCTCCCTCATTTTTATCAGACGTTAAGAGTAGTTTAAACGTAACAGTCGAACTTCTTACAATTCTGCATAAGATAACCAGAATAAACACTTCTTGAATTTTTTTTTTACTCGCATCCGTATTTCTGCAGTAATTTCAAAGCTGCAAAATAGATTAAAAAAGTTAAGCACTAGTTTTGGTAATTAAAATACAGTTATTTAGCATATATTTTTAAAATTTCAATAAATAAGGAGATTTTCTTCAATTTTTGTTTATAAATATTGAAGAATTCTATAGGAAAGGGTCATGTGAAAATTTTCATAAGCTCCTTAGGGGTTGTGATTTACAGTTTAAAAATCCTAACATCAATTTTCGTGTTGGCCGAATGAAATTATGTCATATTTGTGCAATATTTTCCACAAATAGCTCAAAATGAATTTACATTTGATTTAAAAACTTTAAAGTGATTTTAATAAATATTTTAAAAAGAAATTTATAATTAAAATTTTTATTCCAAATTTTTTAAAAGTTATATTATATATATACAATTTTTACAATTATTTTTTTAAAGTTATGTTATGTTTATACAGTTATTTTTTAAAGTTATGTTGTATATATGCAAATATTTTTTAAAGTTATGTTATGTATGTGCAATTATTTTTTAAAGCTATGTTATATATATATACAATTATTTTTTTTAAATTATGTTATGTCTACAATTATTTTTTAATGCTGTTAATTATAATTATAAATTGTTCAAACTATTTTCAATAGATGGCAGCACCATAATGTTGTACAAAATATCTTGAGGAGTGAAATCACGCCGGGAACTGCATGAAAAGGAGATGGAAAGAAAGAAATGTCAAAATAATAATTTTTTTTTACTTTTATTTTTTTTCTCTGAAGTTTTCTCTACATGTTTTAAATGAAATATTTTGAAAATAAAATATACGCAGAAGAATTGCATTATCAAATTCAGACCAGGATATTCACAGAGTACACTTGATTAATGTCAATTAAAAAATTAGAAACCTATGTAAATTTTTTATCTCTAAAAAAATTTTAAACGCAAATATGGTCAAAATGTTTGGTATAATAAAGTATATTAAATTTTTTTAAATTAAAATAAATTCCCATTTCAAATTAAAATTTATACTGTGTTTGGATTATATTTCGAATTACTTTTTAATGACAAAATTGAAATGGGAAGAAAAAGTAAGAAAATTATTAGAATTCATCAGGAGTGTATTTTTACAAGTGTTTATGTTGAAAAAACTGTTATATTTGAAATAATTGGGGATATTGGATCACATAACCCTCGCTTTGCCTCAATCACTGCTCCTATTTTGTCAATTTTTATTTTATGAAAGTTCATGTTCCTAGATATGTCATCAATGGTTGACTACCCTCCATCGTCCTTAGCTGTATACAGATTTATCAAAATAAAATTTACAAAACCTGCAGCCTCTTAGCTGAACCAATTTGACTTACTTTATTCCTGAAAAAATTTTACTACTTTTCAAAGATAGATAATAAATTATAATACTCCATATTTTCAAAATATATTATTTATTTATTTATTTTATTATTAGAAATTTATTTATTTGCTGTGGAATATGTAATTCATCAAAAGTTAATGTGATTAAATTAATTCTATTAATATGATAAGCATACAAGTGATCGCCATAGATGGCTTGTGATCAGTAATTCCATTATTATGAAATTACAACCCATTGTATACGAACAACTTCTATCGAGCATTCTTTTCGAAAAACTATAAATCTTAGAACAAGCAAACCTTCACATTTAAAAATTATTAAGTTATAGATTTATAATCATGATGTAATGCGGTTTGAGGAAAAAATTCCCCTCTACAATAAAATATTAATATTAAACTCAAAGATACTTCACTGATACATTGAAACTGTTGCCAGAGAACGGTCATTTGACCAACTGTGGTCAGGTTTAGTATTAGTGTAAATGAATTCTCTTTTTTTCTTATTCTAAATTTTAAAGCGAATTACTGATTCGTATATTTTCGGTTTATTTCTCTTTTGAAAATATTATTAGGTTATTTTAATACTACTTCAATACTTTTGAACACCAATTTTATTTTCGAAATCAAAATTTTCAAATAAACATTTGCAACACAATTTCATATTTTTAAAACCTAGAACACGATTCTGTTCTTCAGCCTTTATTAACCTTCACATTGCGTGTTATTACATTTGTCAAAAATATGTTTCATAAGTCAGAAAAATTAAGCATTTTAATTCTTTTTGATTATTATATATTTTCTTATACCTAGTAAATACTTATTTTCAGAAAACATCTCAAATTTTTCCTGGCTTCCTAGTTTTTAAATAATTATTTATAAAATTTAGAGCTTGAATGCTTAAGTAAGGAATCGCCAAATTATATGAATTATATACTTCTGAAACCAAAATCAATCTTAGATTAATTTTCTTTCTTAAAAAGATGTATTTAAAAAATTTCACTGAATAAAACATTGTAAATGAGTACTAACCGGAATATCTTAGTTGAAAAATATCCCTATAATCGTTACTTAAGAGAATTGAATTCTTCTTATCAAGCTATTGGGTTGTTCGGAAAGTCATTTCGTTTTTTTTTTTTTTTGTCAAAATGAAAAGAAATTTTCGTTTAATGAATAAATTATTTATTAAATTATAAAATTGCCATTCTGGTCTAATACCTTTTGCCATATTTTTGGTAGTAACATGATTACACGCTCATAAAAGTTTTGGTCTTTGCTGTAAAAAAAACTGATCGAGGTGGTTTTTGGCCTCCTCATTTGAAGGAAAAATTTTGCAAATCAGTTCTGGTACTGATGTACTGTTAACACATCTTCTCCACACATATTGGCTAATTTATTTCTGGCTTGACAGCATTTTTACCTTTTATATAGCAAAAAAGAAAAAAATGACGAAAATGCTGTTTATTGCTCTCCATATTTAAAAGGGCACCATCCAAAAACTACTGCGAAGAATCAGCTGCACTTTTTCACACTCAAGCCTTGCTATATCAGCTCTTAAAACACAAAATGATTTTGCGGTTTAAGTATGAAATTGGGTGCGAAAAATACAATTAAATCCTCTGTCGGGAAAAAACGAAATTACTTTCCGAACAACCTAATATAATAATTTGGTCTACAAAGGAGAGTACCTGCAATAGCATTCTACTTCCATAATTGGTTTAAGTGTCCTTTGTCATTGCTTTAAGCGTATTTGATTATTCATTTAGGTGTATTTGATCTAGTGAATTCTATCAGAAATACTATCTATTTGTGTTTTCATGTGTTTGGGGAGAATGATATCATGAATGAAATTTTGCTTTTACTTAAAGATGAAATTTTATTTTAGAAGTCATTCTTTTGCATTTTTGTATTATCATTATTAATATCGAAATACAACAGAAAAAGGTGAAATAATAATAAAAAGTGAAAAAGCTATTAAGAATTTTGCATAAAAAGCATATTTCACAAGACGCAGCGGATTTGTTTCGTATCAAATGTGTGACCGATTCTAATAGCATGTTTGGAAACGCCAATAAAATCGAATGCGATATCGATATCGTTTAGCTAGTTTTATCGAAATGAAGAACGAAAAGATGATGAGCAGAAGACATTTCACGGGCAAACTCTAGATATGTGTTTTGTTATCCTTTCTTTCGAGGCAGCGGAAACCAGAGTTGATGTTTCTTTGGGAGATAAGAAGCTATCGGCCTACTGCAATCCTTAGCTTAAGATCTGCGGAACCGTCGTCAACAGACGGAAACACGGAGGCCGGAAGAGGACGTAAAGCGCTTCCTCTGCTGACCCCTGCCTTCTCAACGAATTTAACATCGTAGACTACTAAGTTACAACGAAGACAGGACACTTTGTGTCCTTTTTTGCAAACTATTATCACTCAAGTATCCCGGCTCAGGAAGTTTCTGTCCAAGGTTATACCCCACTTAAAGTTCCTTTCGTTGGGCGCATCTGCATATTGTAATCCATGACGCTCGTCATTTTTTGGTTTTCTTTTCCGAAATCGTTTACTATTATTTATATTATTAATATAGAATAAAATGATTTCAAGATTATGTTAGCAGATGGTTTGCGAAGTGTGACCTTGAGGATTGATCCATGAGAAGTAATTTTACAATCAAATGGTAGGAGATATGCAAATTCATCTAAATTTTGTTTCCCGGAATTCTTGTTCAAGGATATGAATCCTTATTCCAAAAAGGTTTGTAACGATTGCGGGAAAATGATTATTGCAGGCAATGAGTTGCCTGTTATTCAAGAGAATCATTTCCAACCTTTTGTTCAGGATGGAGACCTAATTCTTGAAGTGGAGTGCGGTTCGAATATTGGTTGGATGTACCTGTCAAGGTTGTGCCAAGGATCGAAAGGAGCTTCCATCTTATTTCAAAATGTTTGGCTAACGCCTAATGAATTTCAGTTCATTAGTGGAAGGGAGACGGCGAAGGATTGGAAAAGAAGCATTCGACATAAAGGAAGAAGTCTCAAACTTCTCATGGCAAAAGGATATTTTGACTTCCATCCCTCTATTTGTGTATGTAAAGGTCTCTTGACAAAAATCGTAAGTAAAACTTTTGACTATTGTAATAAATCTAAGCGGAAAATACTTTTATTAAAAATTTCAACGTAAACACTTTTTCCTTCCATACCGAGGCTGTATTTAATGACCTCTTCTTAACAAGATAGTGAAGATTAGATTAATAGTGCGATTCATAAAGTAACTCTGAAATTCTGCAGCGTCTACAGGTAAATTATAAATAAATGATTGATGTTAATTGCTTTGCGAATTTCTTTAATCTCTTAATTGTCTTTTATCTACATTTATAATAAAGCTCAATGTGTGTGTGTGTTGGCGCTCTACAAGTCATACCGTTGGACCTACAGCTACCAAATTTGATACATGTATACCTTGGAGGTTGGGAATGTGCACCTCGGAGCCCTTTTGGGAATTTTTAATTAGAATTTGAATTAATTAAAATTTAAGCGAAATTTCGATGTTTTTCCGCTATAACTTCCGAAAATATTATTGCACAAACATAATTTTTACATCAATTTAAAGATAAAATATTAGCTTTCTAATGGTATCAATGTTTTAGTGTATAACTCAAGACTCTATTTTTAACGAATTTTTAAAGAAATATTTTAACCATGTTTTTTTGAGCACGTGACTGGATAAAATAAAAGAAAACAATGACGGAAGTTCAAATAAAAAAACAACTATTATCGTAAATCAAGTCTAAAGAAATGCAATTTTTAGCACGTGACTGGATAAAATAAAAGAAACATAAAATGTGATATTTTCTAAAAAAATAAATGAAAAGCAAAGGTTTCTATAATCGTTTGCAATATCTAAATAATTAATTCAACAAATCTTCTTTATTTATGGTAAACCTGATTGAATTTAGACAGGATACGCATTGAAATCCCGACTTAATGGCATATTTCTATAATCGTTTGCAATATCTGTATCATTAATTCAATAATTTTTTCCATTATAAAATGTGATAGTTTTTAAAAAATAAATGCAAAGCCAAGGTTTCTATAATCGTTTGCAACATCTAAATCATTTATTGAATAATTTTTTTCCCTTTTTCGCTTTCTTTAAAAAACATATTTAATCTTTTGGCAACATCACGGAAAAAAAACATTTTTAATTTCAGGCTAATCAATGCCCGGAATTACTTCAAGGCTAATGAATATGTGACTTAATTGAAAATTTTAGAACCCATTACTCATGGCTAGCCAGCTGGTCGCCAAAGGCGGCTAGTTATCTAAATAAATTACCCTAATCATTTCGGGAACCTGCCGTCTTATTGAATTTATTAAGGACCAAAAGAGTACGTGAGACCTATGTAGATTATATCGAATCTACTGATCGTTGTATCGAAATATAGTGTCTATAAATAAGTTTAATTTCATATTTGACTGGAGATAATTCGATGTTTGTATGATGCTCGGGCATGACGATTAATGGGTTAAAGCTTTAATATTCTCTTTATCTCTTCATTTTTCCCTAAAAAAGAGGTATAATGTGTTTTAATTAAAATTCGATATTCTTCAATGATATTTTTATTATATTAATATTTTTTAACTTAAAATAACCTCTGTAAATTGGGAGCATACCAAGGCAAATACAGCTAATCTAATTGTGTATGGGAGGAGTTTTACCTGGATTATTTTCAATATGAGGGGTTATTGCTCCAGTTCCTTAATACTTTGAAATCAAATGTTTGAAAACATTTTTTTCTGCAATCAAATTTTCCAAGATTTGATTCATCTAATTTGTTATACATTATATAATCAGATACTTCTGAAAATTTTTCATCTGTACCATTTTTGTAATCTTTTTTCGTTTTAAAGTCTAAAAGAATTATTTCAATATCTGGATTCAAACATCAGTATAAATAGCAAAATAAATAAAAAAAAAATAAAACCATGATTCCAAGAAGCTAAAATAATAATATCCTTGAAAATGAATATCTGGTTGCGAAAAAGAGTATATTTTATTTGTAAATTAGAACTAAGCACTGATAAAAATAACGCTGCACATAATTTTAAACCTACTTTTTTTTCTAAAGCATTTTGCAATATACTATTCAAAAATGCGAATGTGAAATTAATTATAATTTAACCCCTTGAAGGCGATTTTACTTGATCTCCTAATTAGATGACACATCCTATTTGGAACATGTATTGTTATTTCAATCCCGATAAGGATATAAAAGTGACTTGACATTATTAAAGCGTTTCCAAGCGATTTTTGCATTTCACATTACTTAATACTTTCACTTAATTGCAGATTTAAATAATAAAAATTCAAATTCAATGCACGTCTCAGACACGCCATTGTAAACGAAGAAGTTAAAACTGCTTTTTTTGTGTATGATTCAAAGAAAATATGAACCCACAAATTGCTATGACAATCTGCCGATTGATATCCCTCATATGGTCAAAAATGAAAATAAAGAAAATAACAAATATCTCAAATGATATAATTATCTTTAAAATATTGAATTTTTCAAAGGTATTTATAATTAAAATATAAAAGATGCATTCCATAATTAATGAAATTGAATACCATTCATATATAAAACACTTGGAAAGAGGGTATTCAATTTGGTCTATTAAAATGGCAAGATAAAGTTCAAGTAAAACGGAAATTTGATGGCATAATCTTTAATTTACGGTATCCGACTACGTTCGAAGAGAATATTTTGAAAAATTACACTCTTTTGAAATTATTGATGGTTTTCAGATGTATTGACAATAATAAACTTTATAAATACAAAAACAATTATTTGAAAATATAATATATTTTGAGAAATGGGAAAATGTTATGCGCATTTAAATGAAATTCAACCAAAACGGTTAACACTCTACACAAAATTGTAATGCAGCAATCCTATTTTTCTTTGAACGCAGGTAATAGAATATAATGATGAATGAAATGAACCAAAATCTAAAAAACATTTTGAGATGCAAAGAAGTTAAGGGTAAAAAAATACGTATATATGCATTTTTTCCATAAATTCGCAACTTAATTTTTCTAAAAAAACCTTTAACAAAAAAAGTATTTCACCAACAATAAAACTTTTGGTTCATTTCATTGCCTACATTATGTAAAACACGCTGACATTTTTATGTAAATACCTCTGTTAGTTTTTGGGATATCCTGTTAAAGGTGGTGAATTTTATGAAAGCTAATGTTCTAAGAAAATTGAAGTGAAAGACAAATTTTAGCTGAAAAAATATATAAAAAAATATGAAAAACATGATAGGTGAGGCCTTCCCTTTCCTAGAAGAGATAAACTGCTTTGCAAAGAGTAAAGTGTTTACTACAAGGAATAATAATAATTTTTTAAAAATTGGTCCTGTGGTCGATAACCTGTGTTTTTAACGTAGTCGGATACCTTAAGAGAGTCATCAAATCTGAAAAAAAAATACTGATTATAATCATATTTTTAAAATTTTTAAAGCGAAGCATTACTATAAAATTTATGCTGTACATATTTAATATCATTTTCCTGAATCACGTATCATTTTCGTAAAGGTTACATATAAGACAAAAACGCCGTTTTAGTTAATTTCTTAATTATATTGTTAATTGTATGTTAATATTGTTACAAATACATTAAAATTTATTGTTCTTGTTTAAAATAGATTTAATATTATTCAAAACCTTATGACTGGAAATCAAAACTATTCTCGTACCAATTTTCTTGCATAAATGCATAAAAAAAGAAACTTTAGTTCATGAAGATGATTTCCACATAAATTGTTTGGGGGTTCAATTTCTTATTACCATGACAACTTCATCAAACATTTGCATTTGTCTCTATTTCCTCTTGCATTTGCTTCTAGCTTCCCATCGATGGAACATACAAATAAAGAAATTAAAAAAATGAACTTAAAATTCATTAATTATTTATTCTATAGTTTGTTCTAAGATATAACACTCTTTGCTTTAAAAAATTCCACATTTTTATTTATGAAATAAATTTTTAAATTCTTTTTAACTTTGCAAAATTGTGACTAATGTCATATCAATAATGTTCAAATGAAAAAAAAATGTATAAAGGGAAAAATAATTCACATTTTAAGATGATTGTTTAGTAAAAATTGTTAATGGGTGTAGTTGTTTTTTCGCGATAAATTTAATTTCGAACCAAAACTTCCCATTAGTTTTAAGATTTAATTATCCTGCTGAATATAAGTTTAAAAATTGGAATGACACCTTACAATATTACAGGACCACGGTGGCCTGGTGGTAAGGTCTCGGCTTCGGAACCGGAGGTTTTCAGGTTCGAGACTCGATTCCACAGAAGGACCTTCATGTAAGGGTTTCTCGTATGTTTAAATTTGTAAGGCCAAACGTCCTCCAACTGGTGTAGTGTAGTGTGGAGTTGAGAGTGGGGATGCCAGTTCAGATGTTGTCTTCATAATTACAAATCTAAGTAAATTTTGGTTTCAATTGATCGAAAAAAACGCGTCGAAAATGCACATTCGGTTTTTTGACACTTGTGTATTAACAAACATAAACAGATCACACGCTGATAAGTTCTTCCGTATTTAATTCTCACCAATGATATGCAGGTAATAATAGGCAATTACAATTATATTTCCACCCAGGGCCGGCCATCTGGGAGCTGCGGTGGATGCTGTGCACCCGGGCCACGCGATCGAGAGGGGCACCACCGTGATTAAGAATTAAAACAGTGTTCTGAACAATAATAATGTTTCACATACTAAAAGTCTACAAGCTTATTTCCATGTGACTGGCAGAGCATCGACTGACACTTTTATTAGGCAAAGATCGCAGTAATATCTATAAGAAGATGGGAATTATTCATTTATGAATAACGAAATCCCCACCAAACATGTTTCAATCCTTTGCAAAGCCAGTTACTAAATATAATAAATGCTGAACCCTCTTTCAGTAAATTAAAATTAAATAAAGGATTATCTTCGGTCAAGCATATGAGTATAATGCTTAGACGCTTTTGCTATACTATCGAAAAAGAAACTGGACAAATTGTAATTTTTCTGTAGCGATTAATAGCAAAAACAAAATCACGTACATTAAATATATATACAATTGCTCGTTTTATTTGATTTTGCTAAAAATTTAGGGCCCCAAATGGATTTTTGCACTCAGGAGCCCCTTCACAGAGAAGGCCGGCTCTCCCACCCCGTCTTAAGAAAAATGTACCGAAGGTTCAGAATTTCCTGTATTAGTGCAGGGGATGGAATACATCTTTATGAGAGAGTACAGTAAAAGTTCCTTATTCGCGCTTCCTTCATTCGCGTTTTCACTATTCGCGGATTTAAAAAATGCGACCCAATTACTATATTCGCGGATCTAATAAGTACATACATAATAATAAAAGGATTCCAATAGGAATCCAACCCAATATCTTTCGTAAATGCCGTCAAATGGACTAATAAAAAAGTAAAATAGATTTTATTACAATTTTGTCTAAAGTATGTTGTTAAATGCAAACTGCAAATATAGCCGAAATCGCGAATGGAATAGGTCGAGATGGGTTCGAACAGATAGAATCAAGTGACATTCAGGAATTGCTTGAATAGCAAGATGAAGATCTGACTGAAACCGACTTGGAGGAAATGTTAAATTCACAGACCATTGAAAAAGAGGCTTCAACAAGCACTGGAAACGTGACGTTTAATTTAAAAAATCTTTGTGAAGGTTTAAGAATGGCATATAAACTTTGCGATTTCTTTATGAACATTGATCCGTCTATGTAACGAAGTCTTATTTGTAAGAGGCAAATTGCTAATGCAACTGCTGCGTATCAGTCTGAATTGAAGGAGCTTTTAAAAACTGCCAAGCAAGAGAAAATTACAAAATTCTTCAAACCATTGCCTAAGCCTTAAGATAATTAATCAAAATGTTCAAAAATTTCAATTAAATTGATTTTTATACATATATATATTTTTATTTTTATTTTGTCACCTAGGAACGTATCCCCTATAATCCTGTATAAATGACCATTCCGTATTCACGGTTTCTGCATTCGCGGCATATTTATGGAACATATACCGCGCGAATAAAGAGCTTTTACTGTATGAGAAAAGCTTAAGAGATATTATTCCAAAAAGAAATGCAAACAATAAAATAATTAGAAACGTGTAATAAAGAGTTCAATACTTAGCGTTATAAATTTTGAGTTAGAAATTAAAGAATTGTTTAATTTGTAACTGACCCGTTGATGTATCTTTCAAAAATCTTTATTGCAATATTCATAGATCGTTTATATTTTTAATAGATAAAAAAATCATAAAATGTTTTTTTTTTCCTATTTTATTTTAAAGCTATATTAAATTGATTTAAGTTCATGGACCCATTTCAGACACTCCCAAAAGTCAGTCAATGCAGAAAAAATTTGATTCATTTATGTGTAAAAACAAACAAAATGATTTCAAAATTCTTTATTTCAACAACCATTTAATTCTTGAAAGAAAAAAAGGCAAATATTAAAATAATTTGCGACGTGGAATATTTAATAGCTTAAAGAAAACGATTATGTAATTGCAAGTATTTAATTCTTTTAAATGTCTTTTCTTTCGAAAATAGGGCTCGTATTTTTAATTTGAAAAAAAAAAACTATCATTAAGTAGGGTTGTTTTAGTTTACAATTTTTTTCCTTCGTCTTAAGGCATATTAAATCAAGCTTAGATCATCAATTAATTTTAATTTTCATCATTACAGCCCTCCCAGGAAATCTGAATTAGATGGAACAGAACTATTTAAATATTCGAATAAAAAAAAAGCTTCTTGTTAGGTAAATTGGTTATTGAATGCACACAGGGATGCATTTTGTGCGCAGGCACTATGAAACCTAAACTGAAACACCTGCCGAAAACATTTATCCAGTTATCTCGTCCAGACTAGCTATTTTCAGTCACTCTATTAAAGAAAAATGAACTCTCACATTGTTTATAAGAGCTCATTACAATCCATGGGCTTGGCTCAATCCTTTTCTTAAAAGGTTTCTGCACAGACAGAATTTCGCTGCTACTTTTTTGGCAATTTATTAGCAAAGAATGCTGAGTGCTCAATTATTTTTTGTAATATATTGTCGAAAGTACATCTTTTTTTTTCACCATTTCGGATTTCAGAGCAAGAGATTTTCTTTCATTTATAATGAGGTTCAAGATGATAAAAACGCCTTAACGATTTTGATGAACGAATATTCTTATCTTGTGAAATTTTTCTGCTCAAATTTTCCCATGCTGCGACTACAGTTTTCTTTAATATGTTCGACTTAATTGTAATTAGCAAGTAGTGTTCTTTCTGGTTTTCAAGTATATGATTTAATCTTTCTTTTAGCAAAATTCGGATTGTTGTAACAAACTTGTGAAATTTTCATATTTATACTCCTTCTCTTTAAATCTATGGATTACTATATGGTGTTATTTTTTCGTAGTTCTATTTCAAGAAGGTTGCTTTATTATTATGATACTTAAATTTATCATTGTGTCTGAGGCATAAATTGCTTCTTAATAGCTATTCAATGCGTTTTGAATTATTAAGTTTATGCTTCTTGTTACACATAGTTTATATTTGAAAAATTCCAAAAAGTTTATCAATAATATTTTATTATTTGATTGAAAATTTGATTTAATAGCCTTATATTTTCATTATTTTAATAAAAAATCTGAAATCAAGTTATTTTGCTTAAATAATACATTTAGCCTTAAACTATGTATAGAGTCTTATTTACATCACTGCAATTGCTGTCTATTAATTAATTTATTTTTGATGAAACAACTGATATTTTTATTTAATTCAAATTTTAAGAAATTACTCTTTACTTTTGTAAATCAATTAGAAAAATTGCATTGTATTTAAAAAATTAACTAATTTTGGTTTTTAAAATTAAAAATAGAGTATTGCATGGCTAGCTTCATCAGGACATTTTTGAAATATACTTTAAATGCCAGTCTTCCTTTTCTTTTCAAAAAATACTAAGCTATTTTTATAGATACGCACGTCAAGGAACAAAGAGTGAAAGCTAGCACATCTTTTATCATTTCACCAAGCCAGATTAAACAACTGCTGCATTTAAATGAGGGATTAGAAGTTTTAAGTCATTTATCTGAAGCCAGCTGTTTTGGACCATTTTTCATTGCTTGCAAATTGTCTGGGAAGCTGAATAAAAATTAAGTAAGATGAATTTTGCTTCTTGAACGCTAATATCACTTCGTTATTGTTAAAAACTTAAGGACCGTAAAGCGAAAATATGAAAAATTTGTTGTTTTGAAAGAATTTTAGAGATACCAAAGTTTTGAAGGCCTTCAAACCTTACAAATTCTTAAATAAACATAATTTATTTTCAAGTATGTCATTGAAAATTATGTTAAAACTTTAACCCTCTTCCTACAGGAAAGATTTTATTTACTATAAAGTATTTAGATTCTTACTCTCTTTGCAGAACTAATCTGTCAGTCCATAAACCATCATAGATGGCTTTGCATGTTGCTTTATCATCTGACGTCATCTATAGTCTGACATCTGTTGCTTTATCATCTGTCAGTATAATTTACAGTTAAAGCGAGAAAGCAATAACAAAAATAACAATAATTCTGCAAGTAGTTAAAAATATCTATCAGATACTTTCTTAAATTTAACTCAACTTTCTGCTTTCAGACCAATATCACTATTTCAAAAGTACAGTTGGAGTATTTTTCTCATTGGCATCTAAATGTTGACATGAAACTGCCGAGCAATAACGTTAATTCTTTTTTACTTATTACTACGGTGTGCTTTATTTGTTTGCATTCCCCCTTTGTATACGTATGTTTACTGAGAATCGCAGAAAATATAATAAAATGATCGCAAAAATATTTTAAATCGATGTAATGACAATCCTGTGCGAGATCATTTTAAAATACCTTAATTTAAAAACATAATTTATTGATCTATCCGATGAATGTCCCCTTTCATAATTATTCTATAACAATTGGGATCGATTTAATAATTCTGTATTTTAGCCAGTAGACAGCGAAAGTTTCAAATCTACAATCTGAAATCTCTCTTTAAACCAAATTCTGGATATCTGATTTAATATGACAAAATAAAAATACATCAAACCTTATTGTATGGAAAACTTTTATTGTAAATCAGAGGTGGGCATTAAGTCGATCGCGATCGACCAGTGGGGCCAAGACAGTTTGTGGTGACCGCTTTTACAAACTAAACGACATTTATGGAACATTCGACGGCCTTTTTAAAATTATGTTTATAGTTAGGTACAAATTCTTTATTTATCATTAAGTTATAATAAATATGGTAGACCCTTTTTTACCTCCCCAACAAGTTACTGTGTGGATTGTAACACTTTAAAAAAATTACAAACAGTCCGTACTGCAGAAAATTCTGCCCATCCCTGGTGTAAATGTTTCAAAAACCGAAGGATTCAAATATGAAGCTATAATTCTCCCATAGAGACATTGATAATGCTGATGCTGATAACCGTGTTAATACGGAATGAGGATGCAGCTAATTCTGAGGGTAAAGACCCTTGAATACCCGAAGGCAGATGTCTGACTTCTACTTCAAATGAAGATGACACACACATTTTCACTTACACAATCCACTCGAACACAAGGGAAGAATAACCATGCCCGAACCGGGACTCGAGCCGGGGACATACAGATCACAGGGAAGATGCCCTAGGCCAGGACGCCGGCATTATAATCTCTGTAACCAAAATTCTTTTATAACCCAATTTCTGTTCCTATTTTTCTTATTTCAAATTTCTGTTTTAATGAATAGATTTATGTCATCAATAAGTGAGAAGTTAGAGAAAAAAAATGAAATGATTTCCAATTACTTGAAATTAAGTTTTGAATGAGAAACAAACAAACAAAATGGAAAATTTTAAATACAATAACTTTTGAGATTAAATTTTGGTCGTAAAGCTTCAAAATTATTGATGAAAGTAATTTTTTTAAAGCATTGAAAAATAATTTGCCCCAAAAAGAAGCAATTCTTTAAAGTAAATAGATATTTCAATATAATTGGATTGATCTTATTCATAAAATAAGTAACACCATAATTATCCACAGAACCATTTAGGCAACTGATATTTAATAGGACGTGCATTTTGATTAATAGTGGCGAATAATATTTTTCGAGGTGGAAAAATAACTTTGATGGCCAATAAATTCAAATAAGCCTCTTGTCAGAGCTAAAATAAAATCAACGTCTCCGAGTATTATAATTTCACGATACAAAGATCTTTTGTGGTCATTTTTTCCAACTCTACTGTTGAATAAACACTTAAATTCTTGGCGGCAGCCGGTCGTGATCTCATATATGTACAGCATCATCATGAATGATTGACATCACAATTGCGGGAAAATTACCGATTTCCAGGACTGCGTTGCTAGCCTAGTCATCAATCGATTGTTGAGGCAAACTTTAGATACAAAGACAGGGTTTGTCTATGAAGTGGCTGGGTCGTGATACCCAAGACAGTGAGCTACTTCTAATTACTTACCATCAATCTCGCGTAAGAATATAGTCTAGGTTTTCCAAAGATTAATAGCAGACAGTCAGGTTAAATTTTATTTGTGCACTTTGTTATTCAGAGCAGTGTAATGAACTTCTGTAAAGAAAATGTTTTTGCATTATTTTAGCCGCTGGAGTTGGTAAGCAGTATTTTGAGGGCCAGGATATTGTAGTAGTTCCCATTATGTCTAACAATACGCCGAATCTTTATTTCTGCGCAACGTTTTCCTAATCGAAATTGGTTCTTTGATTTTTATTTTACATCAGACAGGTACGTAATTTGTAAGTAATTCCATCACTTATTGAGATTTGAACGGGAATACAACTTCCTAATAGAGTTATAATCGACAAAATTTATAAACACGTCAAGATAGCTTGGTTATAGAAAGTATTTTTTTTTTACTTTTTTTCCATCAAACGATTCAACAACAAAGCCATTTGATTACACATTTAAAGTCGAGAAATATTAGTAAAATTTTTCTGTTACTAAATCTATGACACTTATTTACTTTTTCATCAGATGATTTTATTATTAATAATAATAATCGCACGCAGAATGCAAAATGAAGAATAACAACAGCAAAAAAAGGATAAAGAATTTTGAAGGAATTGTTTTTTCCTGTGTTTTTATCTTTCAAATATTAATCCACACAGAACTTTTATCAACTGTCACCAACTGAATATTCAAAGCTCTATTATATTATATACTAGCTGGTACCCGGCGTGTTGCTGCCGCTGAAGAAATAATTTTAGAAATATCGTTTGAAATTTGAAAAAGTTATCTTGTTTAATTAAGAACGACAGGAAGAATGATATTTATTTTCTTGTTGGCAATGAATACATTCATTGAAATTGAAGGATGTATAAAGGAGAAGAATAAATATAATTTATTCTATTTTTATTATTTTATTCTACAGACAAATATTGAATTTTATATATTATATTTGTGATTTTTTTTAGAATTGTAATTCTTGGTATTCTTTCAGAATGGTAATAAAAGAAACTATTTCTTGTATCTCACGATTCGTTTAATACTCGTTCAGAATTCTCAAGTTTAATATTAGAAAACGTGATTAAAATATTATCGTTTAAAATTTATTTAATATAGAAAATATATTTATACCTTAAAATCTTTAATATATTTTAAAAGATAATTTTTTGAAAACTCAGATGGTGCAAAATAATTTGTACTTATAATATTTTTAGAAGTTAGTGAAAAAAAAAAACGCTAAAATTTTATAAAATGTTTAGTTAAATTTCAAACCTATAGGATTAGTTCCCCTAAAACTTTCTCGCACACTCTCTAATAAAGCTATTATCTCAGAGAGTGACTCACATTGCATTTACGTACAATAGCTACGAAATATTAACATCTAGCTTGAATTTAGCACCTTTAACTGAATCTGTAGTGTCTCTTTGGTGAGTTATTTCGAGGTTAATAGATGAGGTAAATAGATCAGGAAATATTTTTTATACCTTAGATCAGTGCTCCGCAACGTTTTCTCACCTACGACGCACCTTATTTCTTTCTAGAACTCAGCGGCACACCAAAAGCTAAAGTATATAGGTATTAATTGATACGTAAATTTTACTATAAATGTTTGTTTTTTATTTGAAAAGTATACATACATCAAACCATAACATATTTATTTCTACGCAATCATAATAATTATTAATGTGATACCTGCGCTTGTTTCAATGAACACAAAATTTTTATATTCGTCACAACACACTACGCAGTTTTCAACTGTTCTCACCAGGAGACCTTTGAATAATTATTTAGTTATAGTAAGTATTCTATAGTATATTTAGAAAAGTAAACATTATTATGAAAAAAATTGTTATTGTGCATTAAATACATGATGAAAAATTGTAAAATGTCAAATGCAATGTATTTGACCGCTGCACACCTGTATATGGCTCATGACACACCAGTGTGCCGCGGCACACCGGTTGCGGAGCACTGCCTTAGATGATTGTACTGTGTCTATAACCATTCCGTAAGTGCAAATAATAAGTACTCGAAGTTTTATCGGAATCGGATGAGTGCGCACACACACACACATTTGGTCGTTTGTTTTCCAAATGTTATTAGTTTCTATTTTCCGAAACGGTAGAAGGACACATCCCTTGGACAAATATTTACTTGTGTATTTAATTAATAACAAAATAGATTTCATATAGGACGTAAAAAATAATATTGTTAAAACCCTACCAACGCTATCAAACTATATCTAAATTCTAAAAACACTGCATTTCTAACTTTTTAGAAAATGTAAATCATAACTTATTAATTTGAAAAAATGATTTTGTAGAATATGCTTCACGTTGATTAATCCTTTAATTTGTTAAGGACACTTTCGGGAATTGCAGTAGCTTTGGTTATAATAAAAACAATTGGTGCAAACAATTAGTTACGAGAAAACAGTTTAAATAAACACCTGTTGTGATTGCGCATAAACTTTCTCGCATACTTTCTACTAAAGGCTTTGTCCCCTCGTTACCTCCGAAGAAAATTCTGGTCCTAGGCAAGGTTGTGAACACCCTAAGTACTCAGATATTTATTTTCAGAATCCAGTACATGAGAATAGTGTGTTTAATGATATAGTAAAGAAAATCAATGCTTGTGTATTATCAACCGCTTGTCATTGGCGTTCAACAGTTTCGAAAGAGCCGTTGTCATGGTGACAGATCGATGAGATGCGGTTTATGCACATGTAGTAGAAAACCAAATAAATATTATAGATGTCATATTTCCAATCTATTGAAAGGTAATTTTATCATGGAACTACAATTTTAGTTTAAAAAAATGCATAATGAATTTATTTAAAGTACTGGTTTTTGAGTTATCGCTTTTACATGCATGTGAAAATATAAACCGGCAGACGGTCAACCCTTTGACCGATGTGATTCAAAACTTTGCGTTTTTGAATTATCACGTCTATTTACATGCAAAAGAACAGATCAACAGACGGTCAACTCCTTAAGGGATTTGTTTCCGCATTTTATACGCATCTACACTATAGAAGCTAAAACTCAATATCAAATTTTATCCATCTAAATCTTTGCGTTTTTTATTAATCGTTAAATTATATTCGGAGATATATGAAAACAGATTTCAGACTTCCTGTGAATAAATTTCATTGAGAAACAGAAAACTGCACATTTCTTAAAATTACTTCAAAGCGATTTTTAAAAAAAATTTGTTCACAAATAGACATAACTCTAAAAAAATTGTTTTTTGAAAGAAGGACAGTCAAAAAAAAAAAATACCTCAAAATTGAAATTCGAAATTTTATGCAACTGCAATATTTCTCTTTGCATGCTTCGTATACTAAAAAGTAAATTGGCGATGAAAAAATAATTTACTCTAATGAAAATAATATTTCGAAGCACTAGATATATAGTTATATATTTCCTCCTGAGTGCGATAAGGGGAATTAAAAATGTTTCGATTCTAAAATGTACGAAAACGAATAATCTAATATCACAACATTTCTCCCTTGTCTGAATTCACAACATTACCGTTTTTGAATTGCACAAATGTGTTCTGCATGAATTTTATTATTAATCCTATGAGTATCGGTCAAGATTTCTGAATAGATTTCCCTTATACTTAAATACTAATATTAAAACCAACAAAAGTCAATGAGATTTGAAATATTTCTAGAAAGGCCTTTTACTTCCCTAAAGCTATTAATTTTTTTACAACATTTGAAATTTTAGTATTTTATTTCCATCGTAATTATTTTTCAGTTGAACTATTTTTATTACTGGAATAATTTTAAAAAATATTTATTTAATATAATTTCTGCTCTAAGCTGTCTTTAAGTACAATTAATTTTATAATGCAATCAAACAATCTTGCGCTTGGCATAGCATGTCCTAAACTGAGCCTTAAGCAAAAAAAAAATCCCTATTCTACTACTATTATTCAAAATCACCAAATTTTCTCAAATTAATTACTTCAGTCCGTATAAAAAGTTTAATCTCAAAGCGTTTTCTAGAATTTAAATTAAAGGCAATAACAGGATTAGTGTTTAAAAGCTTTTCCCCCTCTCTTTCCAACCTCGAATGTTTAATCAAGAAATCATTTAATAATTTTCTTTTGTTGATTTTATCCTTGAGTGGGTTTTTTTAAAGAAAAAAAACTTTTTAAAAAATGTTAAACTTCCTTGATTACGGGATCTGTTGTGCACTTTCTCGTAAATCCGAGTCCCCTTGCCCAGGGTCACATGTGAGAGTCAGGCCACCCATCTCGCTGTCCACAGAACGGCACGACTCATGTTGTTCTTCCTGCACCTCACTATTACCTTTAACCTCCGGACGATAAATTTCCTGCTCATGATGACATTGTCTGAAAACTCTTTGAAATCTATGACAGATAAGATCTTGAAATCATTCTCCGCTACTCGTTTCAAAACTTGGCTTGAGACTAATACCATGGCCTTTCACCCGATCCCTCTGGCTGTTGCAGGATAATTCGTCTTGCCAGTCTGTCGATGACACTCAGATAGCTCGATTCCGTCTTGTCAAGCATACAGATACCACCGGCAATGTTTGTTGTCAGGTACCAATTCTTGACATTGGAAAGGTTTCAAGAGCCAAGTCAGTAATCGGTTATGTTTATGCCGTCGGCGTGGATCAACTAAGAAGTCCTCCGTGTACAATTGAACATGGCAATTGGATCTAGGAGAGACACGAATGAAGCTTCAACAGGTGAGAAGTCTGCACGCGGCGATAAGTCACTGATGCCAGCGGAAAGCATGTTACTCGTTTGGTTTGATGTCATTATAAATTAGATACAAAACACGTTGCTCTAATTTGGAACACGCACCGGTGGCAGTCGGTTCAAAGGTGTAAGAATGCAGCGCGACCAATAAAATGCAGCCTTCATCTATCTCGTCTCATCAAGGCAAAGCTGACGTGATGAGTTGAACTCGTGACATCGCATTTGCATGAGTTAAAATAAGATTTCCTCGTCTACTTCCGCTTCAGTTTGTTAGACTTGAAACTCATTTCTTTTCACCTGTAACCTACACACAGTAGAATCGTTCCAAAGCTGTCAAAACATCGATGATGTATTGCATAATTAGTTATTCTCTAAACTACTCAATATCGAGAATTACTACATTGTATAACTAGAAACGTCACTGACCAGTCGGAGATAGATCAATATACATTTGTAGAACACGCAAAAAATTTTAGTTATCAATTTTTATTAGGAATTGAGATAGCATTTTAGAGGATTAAGCGATTACTTGACAGACGGGATTATAATGTGACTTTAATGCGCAAGATCAGTCGCATAATAATTATCTGACTGATACATTTAACCTTTCAGAACACTATATAAGATACAAATTATTGGATCAGTGTATACTGTCACTGGATAATTCCAGTGATTAGTAGTGAAAGTATATACTGTCACTACTAATCATTGAATAAAGCAATATTTTCATTGATAGTGTTGTTTGTTGAATGAGTAACGTTTGAACTTGAGAAATGTTTTCAAGGTTTGGAATGATTTAATGCATGTGAAATAAAGAAACTTCAAAAATTGAGAAAACCAGCTCATTCCACTTTCTTAATCCTTTAACCATTTTCTGTTCCCATTTATATAATTAGATCACGTGCTCCATTTTGGTAATGTGCTTTTCTAATGATTAAAGTGATAGTTTTTAATGATTTGACTGATAACTGATTAACTCAGTATCTCAAGTATTCATAGAATACTTGAGGTATTGAGGCTTTTTAATTTTTATAACGAATTGTAATATCTTAGAATAATTTAACTTATAAGTTTGAAAAGAAATAATCCAATGCACGCATGATGAACAGGTGCGATGTTTAGAAGGTCAGTTGTGACTAAAAACTGAATGAAATGGGTTAAAATTGAGTAAGAAAAAAAAAACCTTTCCCATTTCATCGCTTCTTTTAACAAACCCTTTTTCTTAAGTTTTGTAAAAGCTGCTATTTTACTATTAAATGTAGTATGCCAACAGCCCAGCGTTAATGATTTTACAATAAAAGCTAAATGTATTCTTAAAATGAGAATACCGATTGATATCTTACCACTGATATTTTCACAATTAACGCTGAAATCGTTTACAAGTAATTTCTGTAACGGTAACAACCTTTTTGAGCTACATAAACTATTAAGAAAAAAACTGAAAATGCATATTAATGAAAAAAATCAATTATAAAATATTTCTGAACAGAAATTATAAAATTTGTCCCCATGAATTAATTAGTTTTAATTAAATTTAATAACTAAAAACATTTATAAGCTGAATTCTTGTAATCTTTAGAAGTAACTTCGCCAGTAACAGACACTCACAAGCCGGAATGCGCTTCTAAAGAGTGAAGACAAGACATGTTCCGTTTGGTCACAAGATGTGGAAACTTTCATTTCTAAAGATTGTTGAAAGAAACTTGTCTGAGTTTGTACTGTCCAAGAATATTTGAGTGCTGTTAAGACTTCTGGAGAGAATATTTTTTTAAAATAAAGCAGGATTTCTTAAATAATTGATTTCAATTAAGAATAGGATCATAAAAGTTAGACAGCACGCCTTTTTGTTCTCTTCTACTGTATTTGTAAGTAAAAATGATTAAAGAAACTTTAGTTCAAATCTTCCGCTTTATTGTTTTTCACTCTAATGAAGAAATTTCATGAAGAAAATTTATGAAACAATTATATTAAACGGATTTACCGGGTTTATAGATAAATATATAACACTACTTCGCTTTCTGGTGTGTCTTTTTTTTAACCTTTTTCTTTTTTCGTAAATGTATACTGACACGGTGGCCAGAAAATCCCAGTTTTGGGGACCGGAGGGTTCCGAATTCGATACATGATTCCTACGAAATACCATTGTGTAAATAGAATTAAAGCCGGCCAAATCCGTCAGGGCATACTGCCCTCCAGGTGGCATGGAGGAGAACCTAAGGAGGAGACAGTGGCGACTCAGGTATCGCCTTCGTCATATGTCCACAGTTCAAAATTAAGAAGTCCAACCCCAAATAGGGCTCTTTTTAAAACAGGATGCAAGTATAATTAAATTAAACTTAATACACTTGTGGGGAAAAAGGTTTCCAGACAATTTCTTTGTCTGAAAAGAAAAATAGTCAGGAAAAGTTTAAGGAAATTTTTTTTAAAGAAACAATCAAGATAGTTGGGATTCCAGTTCTTCTCTTGCAGCCTTGTATTTGAGAGGATGATTTTGATATTCGAAACAAATGCAGATGATTTGATTGCACGTTTATCTTGACGATATTATTGAGAAGCAAGAATTATATTTTGTCATAAAACAAATATTTTTATTTTAATCTTAAAAGGTTTTTTAAAATTAATTCACTAAAAAAGAAAATGTCATCTACCGAATTTCATTTGTATTTATGAAACACACAAAACGTTTCTGCATCAGAAGTACTTCTGAAAACTTAATCTAATCATCAATTGATTTTAAAAAATTAACTCATTTACGAATAACTCCAACTGCCTTCTTCTATTTCTTTAAAATGCCAAATATAGTTTCAGAAAACTAAGTTTATCGAATATTTATAAATTATATGCTACCCAAATACTAATAATGTTTTTTGAAACAAAGTATAAAAATTTTTTTAAATAGCTTCGTACAATAACACTTTATTATGGAGTGAAATTCAATGGCAGAAATTTCACTTTTGAAATTGGAATTTAGAAAATTCGAGCCCACCTATAGTTTCCTTAATAAGTTAGCACTTTTGAGTTGTTTCAGTTTAGCTCATAAACTGTTAGAGCATTGTAGCAAGCTAAAAACGTCAAATGATCTTTCATATAATCTCTGTTGAATTTATGAGAAAAGCCCCAAATAACCCTTGTTAGCCTTCAACTTAAAGCTGTCAGAGAAATCTACTCACTTAAACGAAAAACCCCATATTTTAATGTAATATCAACGGATCAAGAGAAAACCTTCTAAATACGAGCTTTAAATGGATAAATAGGGTCACACCTGAACCAGCACATCATATTTTAAACTTCCACACCACAATAGCATATTTACTCTGTCATGATTGAGATATATAGTAAGTAATCATAGGGGTCCATTCTCGAACTCAAGATACTTCGATTGTGAGTCTTAACCGAAATTTATTGGGAACTCTCAGTAACACAATTGATTTTTCATGTTTTATAAATAAATTATAAAGAAGATGCTAATGATTTATAAAATTATTTGTAATTATCTCTTAAAATCTATGTATTTTAAACGTTAGGCAAAGCTGAATTGACACATAAACCGGTGAATGGGAAAACGCCAAAGTATAATCTAAATACAAAAAGACTTCTTTTAATCACTTTCAAATCAAATACTCGAAAAAAAACTGAGTCGTGGCTCCATCTATATATCAAAAGTAACATTAATTTTTGACACTGTTAAAATTTGCAGAACAATAATGATATAAGAATTAAACTTCTAATTTAAACGGCTAATTAGTTTCGAAATTTTGGAAATTTCAGTTTATAAAATCAAGAGATTTATATTTCTTTACATTAGAGTTTAATTTTTTTCTCTTTCCCAAAGGGTAATTTAAAAATTATAATAAAAGAGAAATTTTCAGTCTAAATTTTACTGTTTTATTAAAAAATAAATTAAATGAAAATTAATTTCTAGGACTATTTATAAATTGTATTAGAATATCTATGGTATCTCTGTAGACAACCATCAAATTTTCCATAGTATTAATTTTATATTTTCGAATAATAAATTCAATTCATATTTGAATTGGTTTTTCAATTTAAACCTGGAATAATTTTCCAGGTTTAAATTAATTTCATATCTCATTTTAGACTTCGCAGAAAAGTTTCCGAAAAAAATCACCTTCATCAATGACAAGTAATTAATTAAATACCTTAAAGGAGCAATTTAAACTCAAATCGGAAGAGAAATGAGAATGCACAAAACTAATAATATCTAAGAAATAAAATCTATTCTCCGCTTCGCTATGTCTTATTGAACGACCGGAATTTCCCCTTTACTGTAAAGGTATATGAAGAACAGTGCTTTGTTAGAGTTGAGTTTAATTTTAACGGGAGAAAACTGTCTCTCATATGCTGTTCTTGGCGACTGAAAATTTATAATTTCGTTACAAAATAGCTATCCTATAGTTTTAAAAATCGGTTATTATAAATAAACTAAATCATGAGACGAATTGACGATAAATAAACTAAACTATTGATTATTCAGTTTTAATGCTTAAACTGGAAGTAAATTAAATTGTTGTATTTGACTCATTGGATTTCTGTATGGAAAAGGAAATACGATAAAGTATTTTCATTCAAATTATAATTTGAGAAATTACATTAAAAAAATTCTTTAACAATTTTTGATGCTATTTTTTTTCAAGTTTTTTCCCACCACGAGTATTTCTCTAAAGAATTTCATATTTTTTCATTAGTTTCACATTTTTTTACTTTTAAAAAGAATTTATAGAAAAACAGTTTTTATAACTGTCAGGAAATCGAGTTTAAGTTATGCACCGTCAAAATATAAATTTTTCGAAAATTGAAATGTTGAAATTTTTAATAATTTTCGAAGCGTATTTTTTAAAGAGTTTTTTAAATTCGTATCACATGAGTTTTAAAAAATTTTGTGAAGAAAATTGCGTGGCAGAAGAAAAGACGATTTTACATTTTCGATTCCATCCGATCCGCGTTTTGAATATTAGATCCATGAAGTAAAAATGGCAGAGAAAAATGTGACATGAAAGCTGATAGTCGAATCTACAGACAATCTCAGGCATTTTCTTGATTTTTTTTGCCTGCTGATAAGTAATGATTATTTTTCAGCTCACGTCAAGGATCTCTCTACCATACGAGGAATGTTTAAATTCAATTTTGGGGGAAAGAAAACCATTAATAGACATATGTATGTGGGAAACATATTTTGATCAAAATTTGTAAGATTATTATAAATATAGGACATTCAAATCCCTTTGAAATTATTCTTTCTGATGATACTATAAGCTCTAAAATTTCCCCACACAACATCTGTATAAATAGCTTGTATCTATTGAAGCAAAAAAAAAAAAAAGTGTTGCTAACAGAGAAGCGATTTCAACTTCAGCTGTGACAAATTGTCAGAAAAGATCAAATGAATAGAAATGACCACAAACACTAATGGGTTATTACTCCCTTTCCTGGGCTCAGCGTAATATATAACTTTACAACTGAATGCATCTTTTTCAAATTTCATGTTTGTCAAACTGGAATTTGAATTGATTTTTCGCTCACTTTCTCATGAGTTAAAATTCCCCACATTTGAGTTTTTTGATAATATAACACTCTTAACATTTGCCGAGCTTACTTATCAGTTAATTAAATAGCTTAATTAAATTTTAATTACACATGCATGGCGCCATCTGGAATTGAATTTGAAAAACAATTGATTGCAAGAATCCATAATATTGTTAGTAATGAATTAAAAATTAAAGACTTGAATAAAATAAATATAATAAAATTTGAACACGAAACGAATACCTTTTATCAATAAATGGTGTGTTTAAAAATATTTTTTTGTTAAATTTATATTATCTTGATGTTTTTAGTCTCTAAAGATAGGATTGAGTAGCCATTTTCTTACTGATGTGTTAGAATTTTGAATTTATAATAACTATTTAAATTATAGTGCATTATAATCATATATTAACGGTTATAAAACACTATTTAATTGTTTTAAGAAAATTGGCTTATTATATTATATTCCAATTCCGTAAGGAAAAGGAATTTTAAAAGATAATAGATTACATAATATTCATAATAATTAAATAAAAAAAATCTACTTTTGTAAACCGATAAGAGTATTTTATAAACATTTTAAAGAAATTTACCAAAACTAAGTGTTATGCCCGATTAGAGATTACCTATAATTTTATAATTTTTTTCTGTTTTTCTCTTAATTTTACCTATTTGTAACTTTTTCGTTTTTCATGTTCAGCACTTATTCGTACTTATTTATATAAGATGTCAATAATACATAGATAAACAAATTTCACATTTCTCAAACTTTATTTTATATTAAAAAAAATACGATAATACGATTACCTGCTTTAAAATCATATTATGAGAGCTTAAATTTAAGGTAATAAAGTAATCTGCATCAAGGAAAATGAAATGCATATTATTAAACTTAAAAATATGACGACTTCTAGGAATATTTACGAGCTATCATTTATTTTATTTCTTGAAAGTCATTACTTGGGAGCATACAGGGCCTCCATCACGTTCTACCTCCTTCAAAATTACCCAAAGCAATCAATGAACCAATACTTTCCGATCTGCAAACAGTGAAAATCGAGATGTATTGAATAATCATGTTGCAATTTGTTTGCTCGATGGTTTCAGAAAGTATCAGGAGTAATTGAAGAACTCATAAAGGCCGAGACACAATAGCTAATGCCGCTAATGACACGATCATGCCGAGAATCGCTCCCGTCCAGATTCGAGTGCGGACGATTACCGAGAGCAGTTTTTTCAAGAACAAAAAAAAAAAATCAAGAATAAATAGCGTAAACAGTTTAGTATGCAAACGTTTAGGAGGCTTAGATTTCGGTATGCCAACGCCCAGCAAATTCAGCAACCCTTCAACCTCGAGTTCGTGCCGGACTACTGGTCAAGTGAGTTCTTGCTTTCGAGACAGAGATGCAGCCTTGATAAATTTTCAATCTAGGAATCTGAAAAAGCGGTGATTATGCAGAAGGTCGTGATCGAGGTATATCACTGTGACAAGATCATCGGAATCCGAATATTACCCGAAAAAACAGAGTTATCGCGGGGTCAGTGTCAAGGGCGTCATGAAATGCACGCCCTAAATTGAAGGGGATAAAAAATAGTTTCATGATTCCCTTGGAATTGTAATGGGTGGAGAAAAAAGGCGCATTTCGCGGTTTCAATGAAAAAAAAAATTATATTGTTATAGCAAAATGCACATTTTGCATATATGATGTGGTTTTTAATCTAATACAAGAAATTTAATATTTACTGATGCTTCAAAGTCCCTCGTAATTAAAAGTTGTGCAATTTAAGTCACATTTACACAGTGGCAGATTTAAATATTGGCAGCTGCCTAGGAACTTTGGATTTAGAAGGGTAACAGGCAGATCTTTAAAATTATTAGCTTGATTGTCAAATAAACAAATTTGTCAAAAAAATATACGAATTCTTTGAATTCCAAAAATTAGAACTACTATGCATGTTCTCAATCAATTATTAAAATTATTAATTAAAACAATGTAAAGTATTAGAATAATTATATATATTATACAGTAAATTAATAAGAAAGAATTGAATAATAAGAATTGAAAGTAAATTAATTATAAAGCATTAGAATTATAATTATTCATTAATTAAGTTATGATAAATAAATAAATTGTAAAGAAATGCTTCTGTTTGTAAGTAGGGAAACCATTAACTAATAATCAGTGCTAATTTTTTAAAAAATAGTTTATTCATTTTTTCGTGATATACTAATTAAAAATACATACATTTCTTAAATAAACCATATAATTTTAATTTTTCCTTAATTTTTAAACTATGTATAATAAACTGAGATACATCATTAACTTGATTAAGTTAAAGATGTGAAATTAATATTGACTGGCAGTTAAAAGAGAAACCCCATAACGCGCATTGCCAAGCGCAGCAAAATCTCTATATACGCCACTTCAGCTTTCAGTATTCTATTGATATGCAGGGAAACTTATTGCGCTTATGCTGATTAGCATCTCATTCATTTCTTTAAGCCTAACCTGTCTTTTCTCTATTTTTCTGCTCAAACATAATGACTTGTCAATGAATATTATTTAATGTGAAAAAATCGTGTTCTTGTCTAAACTACTACATTGGAAATAAATTTACATCCATACAGCATTCATAGATAAAAAGCATTCGCATAAAAAATAGAATATGAGAGTACATTCAGTTCATGGCGAACCAAGAGAAATTAACTCTTTTTCTCGTCTCCCTCTCTTCGACCCCTTGCCTGTACGGGCACCTTTGACTTCTACATCTTCCATCTTGGCTTGACACCCCTCATTGAGCTTTACTTATGCTCAAATATTATTTTACGACATGATTATAATCTCAATGAATTCCAAGGAATTGCAAAACAGATAAGATTACAGAATATACCAAATGGTCATATAGAAACCCTCTTTCATATTCTCTAAAGAAGACGTTATCTTTCTCAAAACCAACCCCATAAAATGTGAATGATTGGCAAGGCTTTGACTGCCACGAGTGCTCAGATTTTTATTTTCAGAGTCCCACGCATGAAGAGCTGTGGGCTTCGTAGCATTGTAAAGATAACCGGTACTTGTATATTATTGACAGTACTGCCAGTGGGAACAATTGTTACGAAATGATCTGTTAATGTTTAATTTTTGGCGAATTTTGGGGGGATTATTTGCTGGGATGTGGTTAATACACAAGTACCAGGAAACGAAATGTGTGTTTTGGATGTCTTATTTTTGACTACTTAAAATCAAAAGGAAAAAAAAATTGAAGTCAAAAAACCATATACGACATTTCATCGATTTAATTCATTGCATAGTAATTGCGTTTATATGCATCCTACAGAACATATTGATAGATGATCTATCCTTTAACAGATCTAGTTTCAAATTTGATATGGATCTACATTATAGATGATAAATGTACTAATTTTTATCCATCCAGCTCTTTGTGTTTTGTTGTTATAAAAGAAATTTAAGGACAGCCGGACAGATAGACTTCACGTGAATGAATTTCGTTTAAAATACAACAAAAATTTGCAATTTTAGTATAAGGATTTTATACCAAATATCATCCGTCTCGCTCAAAATGTTTGTTATCTGTCGTGTTCACGGAAAATTGGCTGAAGGACAAAGCAACAAACAATCATAATTTTAGAAATATGTTTCAAGGAGATTGAAATGCGATAGCATTATTGAGAGTAAAATTTTTGACAAATACAGTGCGAACTTCGTATGCGAGAAAGTAATAGGAGTAATCTCTATCAAACTTTTTCACAAACTTCCTAAAAATTTATAAATAACTGTATGCCATTGGTCAGTAAGTTACGAAAAAACCTATCATATTGTGTTTTTCAGGGGGGGGGGGATTCTTGCGTTTAATCTCTAGGATACGATTAACACACAGGAAACATAAAACTTAGTATTTTGGACATCTGATCAATTTAATTCAATCGATCGATCACATGATGGATCTAATAAAAATGCTGAATTCGCATCATAGATTATAATTTCATAACTATTGTTTGTCAATGCCAAGCAAGGCGTTCTCTATTTTATCGTAGGGAGACAATATTTTTATAGTTCATGTATGATAACTTTAAAGACAGTATGACAGAAAGTCCTAGAGAGATCATTTCAACTGGTTATGTTTTATAATTATTCGAATTCACTTGTATTTTAGCAGACAGAAAGACAGACTTCGTTTTGATTGGATTTTGCTTCATCGAATTCTACAAATTTGATGAAAAATATCAGATTTCATCCATCTAGCTCAAAGTGTTTTTGAGTTATCGTGTTCATTAGTTTAGTTATATTAACGTCGCGTTTTAAAACAACAGGAGGGCTATTTTGGGACCGACCTCGTAACTTTGAAACACGATCAGATGACTACGAAGCCACCTGAACTGGCACCCTCCTCTCCACACCACACCACACCAGCGGGAGGACGTTTGGCCTGACAGATTTAACGTGCAAGAGACCCCCTCACACGACGGCTCTTCAGTGGAATCGAGTCTCGAACCTCAAACCCTTCGGTTCCGAAGCCGAGATCACACCACCAGGCCACAGCGGTCCCTTATCATGTTCATATACAAACAAGTAGACATAATGGCAAAAATGTGTGTTTCGCACTCAAGTAGAAATTTGTCAAAATCTCGAGTTTGATTTTGTTTTCTTTTTTGACGATTGCAATACAAATCAACAGACATAATGCCAAAAAATGTGATTTTTGAATGCAAGAGAGCAATCATCAAGTGCAGATTCGTAAAAATCTCGATTTCGATATTAGCATTTTTTTTTACTATTATTTCTCTATACTTTATTTACAAAAAAGCAAAAATGCAAGGTATTATCCACAGCAAATATTGCATCTTAATTCTAACGACGTTTTTAAATGTTTGTTTTTGTAATAAAGTAGAGATTCCGTAAAAAGAATCATGTTGCTAGCTTATCGAAAACAGATTCGTCAACAAAAGGAAATAAATAAAAGTCTCAAGTGAAGACAGAAATCATGAATTTTATATCAATTATTGATCAAAAATTAACAGTTGTACAATCATAAAGAAAATAGAATTCCTATAGAAAGCAAAAGATCAGATACAACCCACCGTGCCACATCGTCCTGCCACTTCTCACCGATTCTAAAAAAACTATTTTAAATTAGATTAATGACTTGCTGATTATTATATTCACGGTTATCAACCCACATTATGTATATACAGTAAAACCTCTTTATTCGCGGGGTATATGTTCCATAAATATGCCGCGAATGCAGAAACCGTGAATACCGAATGATCATTTATATGGGATTATAGGGGATACGTTCCTAGGTGACAAAATAAAAAAGAAAAACAAATATATAAAAAAATCAATTTAATTGAAGTTTTTGAACGTTTTAATTAATTATCTTAAGGCTTAGGCAATGGTTTGAAGAATTTTGTCATTTTCTCTTGCTTGGTAGTTTTTAAGAACTCCTTCAATTCAGACGCAGCAGTCGCATTAGCAATTTGCCTCTTAAAAATAAGACTTCCTTCCATAGACGGATCAATGTTCATATAGAAATCTCAAAGCTCATTTGCCATTCTTAAACCTTCACTAAGATTTTTCAAATTAAATGTGACGTTTCAGTGCTTGTTGAAGCCTCTTCTTCAATGGGTAGTGAATTTAAAATTTCCTCCAAGTCGGTTCCAGTCAGATCTTCATCTTGCTATTCGAGCAATTCCTGAATGTCACTTGATTCTATCTGTTCGAACTCATCTCGTCCTATTCCATTCGCGATTTCGGCTATGTTTGCAGTCAAAGTTTGAACTTGCACAGATCGTTCGTCATTTTTTGCAGTCAGAGCAGGCCACAGTTTTTTCCAGCATGACTTCAATGTGTGTGGCTTCAGTTCTTCCAATGATTCGTTTATGTTTACGATACATTTTGCAATGTCAAATTTCTTCCAGCATTCCATAACATTCATATCAGGATTACATTCCATATTATCCAATATGATTTTGAAGGTTCGTCTAATGTAATAGAGCTTAAAGGCCTGGATTATTTCTTGGTCCATAGGATGAAGCAAAGCCATTGTGTTGGGAGGTAAAAATGTCACTTTTATATTTGGATACATAGTTTCAATTTCGTTAGGATGATCTGGCGCATTGTCCAAAACTAGAAGTGCTTTAAAGTTTAAATTCTGCTTTTTTAATAAGTTTTAACTTCAGAAACAGAACAATTCCGGAACCAGTCACAAAAAATAGCGCTTGTAACCCACGCTTTCTTATCAGCAAGCCAAAACACTGGTAGGTTGAATAATGAAACCGCGAATAAAGAAATGTTTAGCCGCGAATATAGGAATTGGGTCGCATTTTTTTAATCCGCGAATAGTGAAAACGCGAATGAAGGAAGCGTGAATAAGGAGCCTTTACTGTATATATGTTCCGACCAAAGCCCGCTGGGCGTGTTGCCAATGTTCGATGTACAGGAAATGAACAACGTATATGCGACTTTGGCCAGGCACTTCCCGAAGTGCCCGGAACTCCCTGTCCAATGTGCGAAATGGCTGGCCAATTCGGGAACTCCTTACTCACTAAAACTTCTCCCTTCAGACTACAGCCCACCTAGGGCTACCGTACCTCCTTGGCCTTTGTTCCGAAGGACGATCCTAGGCGCCTAAGAGGGGCAGATTCGTCGAAAATCTATAATGTGATTATCAGCTCTGCGGTAGCTATAATGTGATTATCATTAGCATTACGATATACAAACACTCAAAATTTGCTCACGAACTTTTTCTTCCGACTTTGGCCGATCGTCCCATGCCATTTTGCGAACTGGCTAGCCAAACGCCGAAATCAATAAGAAATCGGACATTGGCCTGTCATCGTGAGGCGATATTGGATGTTTCGCGATTTAGCCGACCAATTCAGAAACTGGCCGACTTCGGGCTTTGGCCGTAACACACACACACACACACACACACAAGTAAAGATATAAAATTTCAACAATTTCAACTAATTTCGATATTTCGATTTAAACTAGAATTATTATGAGGTTGAAAAATAAAGATTCATGGAACTCTACTTATAAGTTAAAATTATTAGGTGAAATTAGCACTATAATTTAATGAAGACTGTTTCAAATCCAATTTTACTCGATATTTAGAATCGGATGTTAAATTTCATAAGATTCAAAAAATTACAGATAAATTCAAGTAAATAATGCTATGTAATTCTAAGTTAATATTAGAAAAACGATGGTGTAAAATTTTTCTCGAATAAAACTAGAATGTTTACACGTCAAAATGAAGGATACTTGTTATTTATTAGATTTTCTTTATTAGTAGTACTTAGATGCTCCTTCCATCAAAAATAATCCCATTTTCACTTTTGGTACACGAAGTAGTTATGAAATATGAAAGAATTATGATAGTAAAAAAAAATCGAATTTGGAAAAAAATGTTAGGGAATTTTTAGATTTTAGACCACCGTAAAGATCATTTCTATATTATGTTTGCCTGTAGAGCTAAGATCGAGATAACTCAAACATAAATTCAGTTGGATTATTATAACTTGATATATATCAGTTTTTGCAAAATTTTGAAAAAAAAAAAAGAAAAGAAAAAAAAACATGTTTATGTGTACGGGATAATCTAAACAAGTAATGGGCTAAAAGGATAATTATATATTTGAATCAAATTTTGGATTCAAATCACTCAAAAGATAGAACATTTATCGATTTCAAGATTCCCGCATATGTAAACGTGATGTCTCAGAAAGATAATTTAAATAAATGAAATATAAATATGATCATATTTCAGAAATTATCATGTTTCAAATTTTGAACCGAATCATATTTTAAAAAATTTAATGCGTATTCTGTTTTTTTCGACGTATTATAAAATACATAAGCCGGTGTCCTATCTTAGGGGTAGCCGGTCTTCCCTATGATTTGGCCGTCCCGGGTTCGAGTCCTGGTTCGGCCATGGTTGTTCTTCCCTAGTGTTCTATCTGTGAGATGTGTGAATGTCCTCCCTGTAAAAAGGGGTTGTGCAAGCGAATGCTTATATGCGCGTCATATTCCTTTGAGCTAGAAGTCAGACATCTGCCTTCGGGTGCTCAGGAGTCTTTATCCTCAGAAGCTACTGCATTCCTTTTCCATGTTAACACGGACACGACATCATCATCATGTAATGCAAAAAGGCCATATTGAGTTAGAATGCTAGAAAGTCAGAGGAAGAATAATCCAAAACTGAAATGTGAAGTCGAAGGGAGAAGCTTTAATTTCTTGTACAACTTTAATTTCTGAAATGGCACCCAAGATGGTAATCTTAGATTTTACCCTGCAGCTGCGTATCTCGGGATTTCCGTGGGTTGGCAGTCAGTCCATTTTGTGTTGCATCCGACGTTTTTCCTCAGTTTAGAGAGAGTATATTTACGATTACAGATTTTTATTATATAGTATTATATTGTGTAATATATAGTATCAGTTCGCTTTCTTTGAAAACTATTCGAACTAATTTGCAGACATCACATCTAAATAGTGATTTTAAAGAATTACGCAACCAGAGGGTTAAACTATAGATCGTTAAATGTTTTCGTTTTTTGCCACAGTTAGGTAAATGGATATAAATTAGTGTAAACTATAAATTTGTGTATATTAGTGTATAGAAATTAGTGTTAACATAGCAAAAAGATTAAAAATCAATTCTGTGAATAGAATTTTTTTCATTATAATTAACAAAAAACCTTAAGCGCAGAATTAAATTTCCTCTCTTAAAAGCTTTTCCAATTCAAGTGAAGAATGTAATAAATAGATTGTAATGTAATAAATCATTTCATCAACTGATTATTCAGAAGTATTGAAAATGCAAAGATGGAAAATGATAGAAGTATCGGTTATTGTGTAGAATATATAGTTCATTACTTTTAGGTAATTCAAAACAATAACAAAATTGAAAAAGAAAATTTTAAAATATCTTGTTATGACACGATATGAGCATTAGAAAAGTCATTTGAGCATTGTTGTGAATCATTTTTTATTTATAAAAATATGTAGAATTTTTTTTTAAATATCAAAGAATTTTTCTTATTGAGTCTTCAAAGAGAGTGGGTCCAAAATATCGAAAGGTGTTAACTAGCTGGAAAAAACAGAAACTCGATATAATATATGCAGCTCTAAAGTTATACAGTTCATATTCTCTACAGTTATACCGTTTATATTCTCCATAGTAATATCGTTTATAATATCATATATTTATATTATTTTTGTTATATTCGTAATTTAGTTCGACAAAATCTGCGAAAAACTACCCTAAGGGTTTCCGTATTTCCATATTTTCCCTGAACGGATATCAAGTTCTTTTAATTTTTATTATCATAAACTTATTATATTAATTATATTTATTACTAGCCGCCTTTGGCGACCAGCTGGTTCGCCATGAGTAATGCGTTCTAAAATTTTCAATTAAATCACATATTCATTAGCCTAGAAGTAATTCCGGGAATTGATTGGCCTGAAAGCAATATTTTCTTTAAGATGATGGACGAAAAGTTCTAAAAGAACACCTTTTCTTCCTTTTCTTAATAATGTTCTTTAATTTTATAAATCAATCAGTTTTAACTATCGGTTATGCTTCCAAAATATTAAAAATGTTTTTATCGATGGTGTTGCCAAAATATGAAATATGTTTTTTTTCAAAGAAAGCGAGAAAGGGAAAAAAGTATTGAATTAATGATACAGATATTGCAAACGATTACATAAATATGCCATTAAATCCGGATTTCAATGCATATCCTGTCTAAATTCAATCAGGTTTACTGTAAATAAAGATAATTTATGGAATTAATGATACAGATATTACAAACGATCATAGAATCATTTGCATTTATTTTTTAAAGAAAATATCACATTTCATATTTCTTTTATTTTATCCAGTCACGTGATAAAAACATGGTTAAAATATTTCTTTAAAAATTCGTTAAAGATAGAAGCTTACGTTATAAATTAAAAAAACTGATACCGTTAGAAAGCTAATTTTTTTATCTTTAAATTGATGTAAAAATCATGTTTGTGCAATAATATTTTCGGAAGTTATAACGGAAAAACGTCGAAATTTCACTTAAATTTTAATTAATTCAAATTCTAATTAAAAATTCGAAAAAAGGGCTCCAAGGTGCACATTCCGAACCTCCAAGGTATGCATGTACCAAATTTGGTAGCTGTAGGTCCAACGGTCTGGCCTGTAGAGCGCCAACACACACACACACACACACATTGAGCTTTATTATAAGTATAGATAATGATTTATTTTAATTAATGCATTATAGAAAAAATTCACAGTTTCTTCATTCGTTTAAGAGTGGGGAATGGAATACCTAAAATACGGGGATAAGAATTCGGCTGGTAAGAAAGCAGGAGGGTGAGAAACATGGGGTATGACCAGAATCGGCATGAAGAAAATGCATCCAATAAGATTGCAAAAGCAGAAAAAGAAAGAATAAGCAGCGATTTCTTTTTGGTTATCGCATTGTTTACATTTTTTCTTAAGAAGTTGTTTACATTCAATGTATGTTTAAAAAAAATTTATTTTATAATTCTTATGATTTAATTAATTCACATAGATTTAAACGTGATAGAAACAAAAGATTAATAGATACAGTTTTCAAAAATCAATTTGAATCATTTGTATTTACAGGAAAATTTGATTCTACAAATAATTTGAAAATCATTTATTGGCAACATTATTTTTTAATCTTTTCATAAGTAATATAAAAATCGAATATTTTGAAAAAATAACTGAACTTGAACATGCAAACAAGATTGAAATGAAATTGACACAATTACCTCCGCCGTATAATTAAACAAAATATCCAAATAGCAGCCCAAGGTGTAGTTGATATGTTTCTTTTACTTTTTTCTTGTTTGAATTAAGACTCTATACATGTAACCGTAAACAAAACTAGTTACCGTTGGGCGCCAAAAACTATTCCTGCTAGGGAAAAAACAAAACTCTTAAAGAAAGAAGCTAAATTTACTTAAATCTTTTTAATA